>CM008338.1:13816370-13826481 GCA_002525835.2 Ipomoea batatas | reverse complement strand
ATTCGCTTTTGAAGACTAAATGGAAGAATAATATGTCAAATAAGACAGCAGAAGTGAAAATACTGCATGAGAGAAAATGGATCAATGTCAAAAGGGAAATCACCAACAAATTCCAAAAGAATAAAATGGTCGTCTCCGTCGTCGCCTCCATTGGTCGTCTCCGTCGTCGCCTCCAAACTCCAATTCGTCGTCCCGGTGCCGATTCCCAGTTTCTTGAGTTGATTTCTTGAATTTTGTTGTGACTTGTGAAGTTGTGACTTGTGAGTGAGGAAGTATAAATAGAAAAATAAACAACGGTCAGAGGTTTGAATTTTTTATTCTTAAAATTTTTTATTTTACTTTATTCTTAAATACATTTTGAGGGTTTTTTTTTTTTTTGGTCTTTTATAGTTTTATCCATTGAGAGAGTTTTTTTTTTTTTTTTTTTAATTTGACCATAAGAATTCTGAGTTAAATTTATTTTTAAAATATTTAATTATATTAATGGTTGATATATTAAGAATTTTGAGTTAAATTTATTTTTAATTGTTTTAATCTTGGTGTAAATGTTGCTTAGTCTGTCGGTACGGGAGGAGCAATATATGTACATTTTAAAAATTGAAGGGTAACATTTACACCACTAATAATTCAAGAGTGACATTGATAATTAGTATATTATGGAGGGACATAAATTACAATTTTTAAAGCAAAGAATCAACTACAATGTTTTTTTTGTCAGAAAAAATGTTAAGGGCTCAATATGTTGAATAATTCAGAAATTAAAAGTTTACAAATTTTTAAAAAATGATTTATAACATTATCCTTTTTTTATTGGTCACATAAAAAATAACTCTATATTCACATTAATCAACATTTAAAGTATAATGTATATCTTTATTAACACATAAAAATAAAAAAAAATAATAATAAAAAAAAAAAAACACCAAAGACATAACTTGAATTGAGACATTATGTACATATTAAAATTAACATCATGGTTGAAAAAATCGCTAGGCGTTCCTCAGGCGCTCGGGGACGCCTAGGCGGGGATTAATCGGCGGCTAGGCGTCACTGTATTTTTTTTATTTTATTTTTTATTTTTTAAAAATTTGTTTAAGTATTTTTAAATTTTTAAGGATTAATAATTATAAATTATATAATACTTTAATAGTTAATACTAAAATATTAAATATTAACGTAAAAATTATTTAGAGTTTGTAAAATTTAGAGTTATTTTGCTCAAAACGATGTTATTTTGAGTGAAATAACGCATAAATAAAAAAAAAAAAAGAACAATAGTTAATTAGCCGACTAGGCGGCCTAGTCGGTGCCTAGGAGGCCTAGGCGGTCAGCGCCTAAGCGGCCTAGGCGGTGCTTAGGCGGTCGCCTAGCCGGCCAGCCGCCTAGACCACCATTTAAGGTGATATGCTAGGCGTTGGTGGGCGCCTAGCACCTATGCGGGGATTAATCGGCACCTAGGTGGGACTTTTGCAACATTGATTAACATATTAGGTACATGCAGTTATCATATTATGTACCTTGAATTAATAAATTATGTACATATTACAATTTATATATTATATACCTTCAATTTATTTATAGGTACTTAATCTATTAACTGAATGTACATAATAGGTTAATTGCAAGTATATAATTTGAATGTCGTTTTGGACTAGGCTCTTCAATGCAAGGTGGACCTTGATCCATTGTATAATTGTAAAATTATACTAGTTCACGTTGCAAGGTAAACTAGTGATATGTGTTCATTTTTAAGATACTGTATGTTCATTTTTAGGGTACTATGTGTTATTTTTAGGTAGTATGCAAAGTCAAAGCCTCCTTAAGTTCTTGTTCAAGTCCATTCTTAAAGGAGTTTATAATAACGGACCATGGCTCTTTTAAAACTCTGGTACATCTTGATAGTTCTTTATTTTAGTTGTCACGCCCTTGCAAGGACAAAAGAACATCTTCTTGGTAATACAGAGTAGTAGGATGAACATGAATGTAAGGATCAGTGTGGTCCTGCTTAAAACTGATCAAAGATAGTGTATGTAGAGAATGTAGTTGTTAGTTGATGATAGTTACTTAGTTTTATATGAAGGATAAAGTTAAAATATCAACAGAATTTACTTGTCACTAGAATTACTTTAAGCATTGTCGTTCTCATGGTGCTTTTTCCTGTATTCATTTTAAATAGTGAAATATAAGATTAGTTATGTAGATTTCTTTTTATATATTATTATAGTATTATGACAAGCAAATTAAAATTTAAAATGTAATGAAATAACCTTGAAAGAATATGATTTAATGCATCAATATTACAATAATCCAGAATAAAAGTGGAATTTGCACTTTTTGATAAGATTTGGCAATTGTGTAATGAATTTTTTTTCTTTCTCTTCCAGGAGGATGTTTGAAGTCTGCAAAGCAAAGGAGAGGCATCCTTATGGTTGAAGTCTTGTGGTGTGCGGAGTAATTTTTAAAAGTCCATTAAATACTAGTTTATTACGAATTCTTATTTAACTTTGAAATTCTAATAGTTGGAAAATATTAAAAACAAGTGTCAAATAGGCCCTAAATTTATAACTTTTGTACAATAGGATCAGAACTTACAAAGTGTATAATTGAACCATCAAACAAGCATATATGTAGAATTGGAACATTTTTATAATTTCTTTTAGTGCAATTTAAATTGAAAACATTTAAATCGTTCATTTCAACTAATATGACAGGGGAAAAAACAATTCTGAGTACCTACTATGGTTTGTTATATGATTGGACTCTTTCAAGAAAAAATTTAAAAAAAAATCTCAATTACACATATTTTAGTTGTTTAATGGTCAATTACACACTTTTTAAGTTCATTAACTCAATTGTCACGATTGAAGTGGTTGTTAGTAAAGTAGTGGTATTCGAAGTGAATACACATACACCTGAAGATTTCATATGATCTAATTATAATTATAATTATTATTATTATTATTATTTTGTTATAATATGATCTAATTATTATTCCCTTACTTTTCTCCGTATTTTTTGTTGTATTACAAAAATAAGATTTTTTTTCCGACATGATGTTCATTGATTTTGAACCAAATTAGCAACCTCATCATATTTTTTTTTTGAATACAACTGACCCTATTACATTGTAGATTTGTAGTATGTCAATTTCGAGATCTCGTGGCCACTACATGCCAATTGAGCACAAGGTGCTTGGCAGCAACCTCATCATATAATTATCATATTTCTTTACTATTAAGTGCTCCATGTAACTCATAAAACTCATTTAATTTATATATGCAAGCCAAGGCTTAAGCTCACAGTAGAACCCTGATTTGTTCTTTCACTGATGAAACTCACAGCATACTAATTTAAACTAATTTAATTGTTAATTAACAACATTGATCAGGATAAAGATATACTTCAAAGCTAGCTTGTTCTCATGCACTACATTATTGTAAATCCTTTCGAACCATACTTCACTAGACTATAAGTCTATAATACATCAATAAAACTAAAATGTGATGCATGAAAAACATTACCCAAATATCAAGTACTAGCTTATAAACACAGTGGATGAATGTTGTTCCTCCGATCTTGCAGGAGAATAGAGGTAAGGTTGAGGAGGAATTTTTAAATTTTCTAGGTTACCTTCTAACATCTCCACAACTTTTGACATTGATGGTCTAGTTGATGGATCAGTTTGTATGCACCACAAACTAACTATTACCATCTTTCTTGCACACTCATTCTCCTCTTCATTCATTACTCCAATCAATCCAAGCTCATCATCTAACACAAGTCGTGAGTAAATCCAATGTGGAAAGTATATTTTACTGTTGCGGCTAACTCCAACATCAACGTTCCTTCTTCCTCCGACCATCTCAAGAACCATCATCCCATAACTGTAAACATCAGACTTGTGAGAAACTCCTCCGATGTTTTTGCAAACAAGTTCTGGAGCAATATATCCGATAGTTCCGCGTGCACCAAAGATTGACACGACGCTCTCCTTTTTTGTGCATAGCTTTGCAAGACCAAAATCTGAAATTTTGGGGGAAAAGTCTTCATCTAGAAGAATATTATGAGGCTTTATATCCAAGTGTAGAATTCGGGTGTTGCAGCCACGATGTAAGTACTCTAACCCACGAGCTATGCCTATCGAAATTTTATATAACATGTTCCATCCTAATTGACGATCGGTCAAAGGATTATTGTTATAAATGAATTTCTCAAGGGATCCATTAGGCATGAACTCATAAACAAGAGCCCTTTTTCTACCTTCAATGCAAAACCCAATTAGAGTGACAATATTGACATGAGAAGTCCTGCTAATACTTGCCACCTCATTGATGAATTCTTCTCCACTTGCTTTTTGTTCCTTCAAAACCTTTACTGCCACAAGGCTTCCATTCCCCAACATTCCTTTATATACTGACCCAAAACCTCCTTGACCAAGTTCATTCTTGAAGGAAGTTGTGATTTTCTTTATTTTTGAATAACGAAATCTTTTAAGGGAAAGGGGGACATGGCCTTTTAAAAACTCTAGCTGGTACGGTGCCTCTTGATACTTCTTTATTTTAGAACAAAATGACAATTTCTTGGTAATAAAGAGTAGTAGGATGAACATGAATGTAAGGATCAGTGTGGTCCTGCTTAAAACTGATCAAAGATAGTGTATGTAGAGAATGTGGTTGTTAGTTGATGATAGTTACTTAGTTTTATATGAAGGATAAAGTTAAAATATCAACAGAATTTACCTGTCACTAGAATTACTTTAAGCATTGTCGTTCTCATGGTGCTTTTTCCTGTATTCATTTTAAATAAGTGAAATATAAGGTTAGTTACGTAGATTTCTTTTTATATATTATTATAGTATTATGACAAGCAAATTAAAATTAAAAATGTAATGAAATAACCTTAAAAGAATATGATTTAATGCTTCAATATTACAATAGTCCAGAATAAAAGTGGAATTTGCACTTTTTGATAAGATTTGACAATTGTGTAAGGAATTTTTTTTCTTTCTTTCTCTTCTAGGAGGATGTTTGAAGTCTGCAAAGCAAAGGAGAGGCATCCTTATGGTTGAAGTCTTGTGGTGTACGAAGTAATTTTTAAAAGTCTATTAAATAGTAGTTTATTACGAATTCTTATTTAACTTTGAAATTCTAGTAGTTTAAAAATATTAGAAACAAGTGTCAAATAGGCACCTAAATTTATAACTTTTGTGCAATGTCATCAGAACTTAAAAAGTGTATAATTGAACCATCAAACAAGCAAATATATAGAATCGGAACATTTTTATAATTTCTTTTAGTGCAATTTAAATTAAAAACATTTAAATCTTTCATTTCAACTAGTATGACAGGGGAAAAAACAATTCTGAGTACTTACTATGGTATGTTATATGATTGGACTCTTTCAAGAAAAAATAAAAAAAATTTCCAATTAAACATATTTTAGTTTTTTTTTAACGGTAAAAATACAAAATTTGTCTATATTTTACACATATTTTAGTTGTTTAATGGTCAATTACACACTTTTTAAGTTCATTAACTCAGTTGTACAAATTAAAAGCAAATAAATTTAGTAGTCTATTTGACACTTTCTCTAAGATATTATAACTTTGTTATCTTAGGAAGGATTAACTTAAATTGGTGCATGGAAACTCAAGTTCTTTAGGCAATGATTAACAATGTTATTTATACTCATTTAAGGAGTTAAGACAAATAGGAGAAAAATAAAGAGTTAATAAACTCGGAGAATTGAAGATTGATAAGGATCGGAGTTACCTTTTTCACATTGAAATTGATTGTGGATATCAACTGTGCATCTCCCACCTCCATAGTAACACTCATAACAAGCTTCTGAGACTTCAAAATCTACTCCAAATTGAGCAGTTAACAGAGAATTTGGTTTCTTGATAATAACTGGAGATGGCAACAGAGCACAGCTAGCAGGAACACTACTACATCTGGTATAATTCTCTGGAGCCGAGGAGGGGCGTTTATAGTACAAACTCAAACCTTCAACACAGTTGCTATACCTCTCATAATTGCAGATACTACTCCGATTATTATTGCATTGCAAAAAGGTCGCGTTTGATTCGGAATCGCGGAACGTGATGGAAGGAGAATTCTGAAATTGGACGGTGTAGTTTAAGATTGAGCAATCATGGCGATCGAACAGTCTCTGAAGCTTCGAGTCTTCGAGGAAGATTGTTTTGACCTCCCCGTTTGTACTCACATTTTGAAGCTGATACCAATCTCCCAGCTGGAGTGTGGGAGGTGTTGTGTAGCAATTTACTACGACTAAGCCGCAATGAGGCTGCGTGTGTTGAGCGAAGGGGAACTGCAGATTATCGATGTTTCCGCAGGTGAATTCCTTAGGGCAATTTGATAGGGGCGATTCATCTTCTCCATGAGCAAAGTAAAAGTAAAAGGCTATTAAGGGAAGGAGAAAGAATAAACGAGGAATGAAGGGTTGAGCCATAGGAGCTTTCTCCTTCTCTAACAATGGAAGGAGAGAATTAAGGAAGAGGAGAACAGAGGAAAGACTTAAACGACCTTGACTTGATGAGGTAAACTGTGTTGCATATTTCCACGAAATGCAACGAACTAGATAGCTGACCCAGTCGAAATAGAAACAACAGATTAGAAGGTTCCTAATTATTGCCCAACTTGTCATTTGGGTTGTTTGTGTTTTTTAATGGACATGACTATATTAGTGAACTAAAGTGGATGCTGAATCTAAATGTGTATGTTACTCACTTGTACATAAATGCCAATACCCTGCTTATTAATTGCAATGTGTTTGCTCTAAAGTTTTGAGCACTGGATAAATTTATTTATTTATTTTTGGTATTGATGCATGCCTTGAACCTTCATGGACTAAGATCCACCAAACACATATGTGCTACCTCCAGTTAATTTATTATGTACCTTTACATTATTTGCATATACATAATCAGTTAACTAAATGCACACAATATGTTAACATAACATGTACATGATCTAGACCAATTCAAGGTCTACAATGTACATAGTGAACCTGCAATCAACCACTACTAGAGAGCATGGTTGCCGTAGGCGCTAGGCGCTAGTCGGGCGGTAGACTAGCGCCTAGCGCCTAAGCGGTCTAGGCGGCGCCTAGGCGGTTCTAGGCGGCGACCTATAAAAACAAAAAATTAATTCATGTGTGTGGGTGTATGTCATATATTATATATATCTCTCTTACTCCTCTTACTTATATAAATAAATAAATTTAAATATATATAAATATAATAATAAAATTAACAAGACCGACTCGCTCGAGTTAACTTGGCTAACTTTGTCGAGTTGAGCGAGTTAACTCGGCCAAATTCGGCCTAGTCGGCCGAGTTAGGTGCTAGGCGGTCTCGTAGGCGGCCGGCCACCTAGGCAGACACCTAGGGAGCATTTCGCCTCGGTCTAGGAGCGCCTAGCGCCTAGGCGGGGATTTTTGCAATAGTGCTAGAGAGTGTGCATTTGTAGATCTTTTGTAATGGGCTCAACCGAGAAAGTATTGGTAATAACCAAACTCATGGCCTTTTCATACAAAAAAAAAATGCTCCACCCACTCCACCACCTCTTTTGCGGCTACATCGCATATATTTAGCTAGTGTGACTATATATCCTTTAATTATGAAAAAGATTGATCAACATATAGATATATTTCAAAACTTGTTCTTTCAAGTCTTAGCATCATACAATAATGAAAATATGTTGTTATGTATGAAAAGCATTACCATAGTGCACCAAAAAGTCAAGTACTAGGTAATATACACAGAAGAAGATGAGTGTTGTTCCTCAGATCTTGTGGGAGAGTAGAGGTAGGGTTGAGGTGGAACTTGTAAATATTCTAGTTTACCTTCTAACATCTCCACTACCCTTGACATTGATGGTCTAGTTGATGGATCACTTTGTATGCACCACAAGCTAACTATTACCATCTTTCTTGCAAACTCATTCTCCTCTTCACTCATTATTACTCCATTCAATCCAAGATTATCATCTAACACAAGTCTTGTATAAATCCAATGAGGAAAGTATATTTTACTATTGCGGCTAACTCCAACATCAACATTTCTTCTTCCTCCAACCGTCTCCAGAACCATCATTCCATAACTGTAAACATCTGATTTGTGGGAGACTCCTCCAATATCTTTGCAAACAACTTCTGGAGCAATATATCCAATAGTTCCCCGTGCACCAAAGATTGAAACAATGCTCTCCTGATTGTCGCATAGCTTTGCGAGGCCAAAATCTGAAATTTTTGGAGAGAAATTTCCATCTAGAAGAATATTATGGGGTTTTATATCCAAGTGTAGAATACGAGTGTTGCAGCCACAATGCAAGTACTCTAACCCTCGGGCTATACCTATTGATATTTCATATAACATGTTCCATCCTAGTTGACGACTCACGTTAGATCTATTGTCATAAATGAATTTCTCAAGGGACCCATTAAGCATGAACTCATAGACAAGGGCTCTTTTTCTACCTTCAATGCAAAATCCAATAAGAGTGACAATATTAACATGAGAAGTCCTACTAATACTTGCAACCTCATTGATGAATTCTTCTCCACTAGCTTTTAATTCCTTCAAAACCTTAACTGCCACGAGTGTTCCATTGCGCAACTTTCCTTTATAGACAGTGCCAAAACCTCCTTGACCAAGTTCATTTTTGAAGGAGTTTGTGATTTTCTTTATTTCTGTATACCTGAATCTTTTAAGTGCAAGGGGACCATGACTTTCTAAAAACTCGGGTATATCTTGATAACTCTTTATTTTAGTCAACCAATCCATGCAAGAGCAAAATGACAATTTCTTGGTAATACAATGGAGTAGGATGAACATTAATATTAGGACAAGAATCACCCCGCCTGAAAGTGAAGATATAGTATAAGTATCAATGTCTCATTTCTTAAAAAATGTAAAGAATGTAGAATAATTTTATTGGTTGATGATGGTTACTTTAGTTATACAAGGATAAAGTTAAATGTGGATAAAGCTTACCCGACACTAGAATTAGTTTCAACTTTCTCTTTATTGTGGCGTTCTTTCCTGTGCTCAATTAAAAACAGGGTGGATCAAAAAATATTATTAGACATAGTCGTAGAATAGGCCAAGTGCAATATTGGTTAGTACAAAGTCCCTAAATTGTAAGGACCTAATTTTTAATAAATATGTAGGCTTTCATCAATGTACATTACACAAATTGGTAACACGTACAAAAATCATTCGATGCTGAAATAAAGTTCAATGTGGCACAATCTTACAATATTAACAATTTAATTGTATAAAAAGTATAACCAAATGATTGATAATATATACCTACTTCATGTACACAAATAATGTATTTTTTATTTGTGGTCCACGTAATAATGATTAATAATATATACCAATTTCATAACAAAATTTTCAAAATAGTTATATTAATCTATACTATATATAAAAGCAATATCCTCCTCTAAAGTTTTCCCGCCCAAAGTAGGGGTATTTTAGTAATATGCAAATTATTATTATTATTATTATTATTATAGAATAATATTAATTATTGGTTTTAATTCATTATTAGTAATTATGGTAATAGTAATTATTATGATAGAATTTAATTATAATTAGTTATTAGTAATTATGGTAATTAATAAAAATTTACGTAGTAATTAATAATTTAAAATAGCCAAATTGCAGCAATTGACGTAAATAATTTAAAATTGACGTATCTTTTTTTGCCCTATCTTAACATAGTAATTTGTCTGCTATTATGTTATTAGTATTGAGGATTAAAATTTTCATTTAAAATTAATAATTTAATATGTTAAGTAATTAATTACTTTCCTTTTGACAAAATTAACAAATTTATAATTGTCATCATTTCTACCTATAAATACAAAGAATTGTTGATTTTGAAAATCATAATTCTTCAACTTTTGCACTGTCTGTTTCTTCTTCCCATTCTCGATATGTGAAATCATATCTTGGTTTCTCTCTCATTTTATTCTTCCATCGCACTGTAAATATAATGGATTGGAGTTGCATCCATTATAATATCGATTACAATATCACTTTACAATATCGATTTTATGATAATAATTAGTTGTTGTAGCA
>CM008338.1:13730135-13745171 GCA_002525835.2 Ipomoea batatas | reverse complement strand
AACTCAAAAAACAAACTTTATTTCTATCAATACAATCATACAAAATTCCAAAGAAACATTACGAATATATTTTACAAATTCCATATATACTGGAATGCTAACTTCGTATAAATCATAACAATATTCATACATAATATATATGAAAAAAAAAAAAACCATATATGTCTTACACACTATTATCAACCACTATGGATACATCCTCATTAATATCAACTGCTATGGTATCAACCGTTGTAGTGTTAAATTCACCGTTACTTTCGCCATTGTATGTTGTTGTGATGTGAATGATGAGAGCCGGAAATTTCGAGAGACCAAGGTGTACTAAATTTTTAAACCCAATAAACAAATTAGGATACAAAGAGAATAGCAAAATGATGAAATATATGGACCAAAACATTCTTTGAGGGAAAATGACCAATGCAAGAATGGAAATCATAGAGATGACTGAGAAGCGTTGATGTTGGACTTTAAATTTAAGAGGACGAGTAAAGTGAATTGTAAAAGAGAAGAAAGAAAATGTGAAGAGTAAGAAGAGTAAAATCCAAAATTTTATAGGTGTGAAATTTTGGAGTAAATGAAATGGATCCCATTCTTCCATTGTTGAAGGTAAGAACGACTTCAAGATGTTAGCAAAGAAGAAGAGAATGGGTTTAAGGTTGAAAGTTGCCATACTTGATTTTTTTTTTCTCACAATTTTGGAGTTTGGGTAAGGAAGAAGAAAATGGTTATAAGTTTAATTTTTCTTGTTTTCATTCTTGAGTTTTTATAGGCCCAGGATTGGGAGGCCGTGATGTCACCATCTCAAAGTTTAAGTTAAATATTTAACTTGTTTAATAGGTGTTAACTTTATAAACACCTAGGTGTTGAAGTTTAAGTTAAATATTTAACTTAAACTTTGAGATCCCAGGATGTCACTCAAGAGGTATGACTAAGGGAAATGCAATGACCAATGCTTCATTACATATTTTTCTTATAAATTGATTTATCGTCCCTTAGTTTTTCAATGCGGGATAAAATATTAATACATTTATCTTTATATTTCTATAAATGCATTTAAAAATATTTTTTTATGCACCCACAAATCATTTTGAGTATGTAAATATACAAAATTAATTTCCTTATATCAAAAAAATATCCAATTAAACTTATATTTAAATAAAAATAGTACTAACAAATAACCTCCTTAATTTATGTCCCAACATGATGACTTATAAGTCAAATTTTTTTATAATCGGCATACTCATCAAAGAAATATTGGAATGAATTATTTCACCAAAATTAAATTCTGCTTTCACTGATTCATTCCAGGAGTGTGTAATATAATTACACTGATTTGACTCATTACATAAGAATAAGTATTTTCTATATATTTGTGGTTTTATTAATTTATAGATTCTATATAGAATCAGGATGAAATAAAAACTAGAATTCCAGTGAAAAATATGAATTAATTAATATGATCCATTCATTTAGATTTTAGATGATCAACAGGTAGAAAATAAGGTTAAAAAACAAAGATTAAGACCAATTTCATAAATATTACCAATTTTATGAAACTAATTAAAATTTTTAAAATTTGTAATATTTATTAAACTAACATTATCACTTTTTTTTTCTTTTTCTTCAACCATTAGATCCATTAGATCAATTGCTAACATTTGTCTACACTTCTCACAAAAAGCCTTGTTCTCATGTGAATCAAGTCATTTATATACAAGAGGGTTCAAATGAGAACATGATCCTCCTCTAAAAAGTGATAGCTGATCACAACTGACCATCAGAGTTTATTAATGGTTGAGGTTTTAGTTTAAAAAAAATGTGGGGTCAATTTTATAATTATTGTAAACTTTTAAATTTGTAATATTTATAAAATTGACTCGCTAATTTTTTCCTTATTTTTAGCAATTCTCAATAGATGATCTATCAAAATAGATTGATCAGATCAGTCCTTACTTTTTATATTGAAATATGCATGTTCTCACACAGTTAATGAAGTCAGTCGGAAACGGTTGGGGACTCACGATGACAAAATGGAAAATGTTATAGTTAATAATATCATATTTTATGGGCAACTGATAGTTGGCTTGATAACTACAATATTCTGAGTTTGACTTTGTATTGAAGTGATTTACCTTCTTGCAGTTTTTTGGCAACGTATGTGAGCATAAGTATAATATGTGCAATCCAACTATCAGCTTAATTTTTTAGTTGAGATGGAGCATATACTTTAATTTGGTATCAGAACCATGTAAAATGTCATGGGTTGAATTTTATTGAGTTCAAGTGCTTAATTAAAAAGTTTTGAAATTGAAAGTACAAATTAGGATAGGGAGAGAATATGCCAAAGACTTGGTGTCCACATGTGTAATATCATAGAGATGACTAAATATTTCATACATAATATACATGAAAAAAGACCATATATATACTTACATATTATATTTTATCAACCCGGCCTATGGTTACATTCTAGCTCGTTAATATCGGTTACTATAGTATCAACTATTGCAGTATGAAAGTCCGCATTATTTTCGTCATTGTATGTTGTTATGATGCTAATGATGATAGCTGAAAATTTTGAGAGACCAATAATGTGTACTAAATTTTTAAACTCATTAAACAAATTAGGATAGAAAGAGAATAGTAAAATGATAGGATATATGAACCAGGACATTATTTGAGTAAAAATGACCAATGCAAGAATGGAAATCATAGAGAAGGATGAAAAGCTTGGACTAAAAGTAGGGAGAGTAGGAACCAAAATTTTATGGAGTGGATCGCATTCTTCCATTGTCGAAGCTATGAATGATTTCAGGGTGTTAGCGAGGAGGAAGAGAATGATTTGAAGATCGAAAGGCTGATATGTTTGTAAATTGTCAGTTTTTGTTGGCTTTGGCTTCTTTACTTTATTTATAAATAGGTTTATTTTCAAGTAATTTTACAATGCAGGGTGAAATATTTTTATATTCAAAAATTTCACCAAAGGTCCCTTGTCTTTGATAACAATTCCGAATTTAGTCCCAGACTATCGTTTTTGCCATTTAACATCTTAGACTATTATTTTTTGGACACTTTTAATCCTTCTCATGACTTCTCCTATTTTTAGTAAGGGCATTTTTGTCTTTTTATATTTTTATTTTGTTATTTTTTCGGTTTCAACCGGTTTAATTGATTTAGGACTTTAGATAATCTTTGATTTTTAGTAATCATATTTTTCAACCGGTTTTTAGTAAAGTACTAAACCTATTAAATCGGTTGAAACCGAAAAAAAAATAACAAAATAAAAATATGAATAGACAAAAATGCGCTTACTAAAAATAGGAAAAATCATAAGAAGGACTAAAAGTGTCTAAAAAATAATAGTCTGGGATGTTAAATGGCAAAAACGATAGTCTAGGACTAAATTTGGAATTGCCACCAAAAACAAGGGACCTCTGTTGGAATTAACTCTTTTTTTTCATTTATACATAGAAAATTATTTTTTCATCCACCTTCTCATTATTATTTTTTTGATAAGCCACCTTCTCATTATTTTGAGCATGTAAATATACAAAATTAATCTCTATCCTCATATCAGAGAATCCAATTAAATTCAACGACTTATATATCTAAGTAAAAACATTATCAAACTTCCTTAAATTTATGTCTCGATATGACTACTCGTTAAAGAATAATTAACATTAATTTTTTCACTAAAATTAAATTACACCTACAACTTGGGGCAAGATTATACCTACTATATTTGATTTCATAATGTTTTTATAGCTAAAGTGCAATATATTGCAAGCACACTAGCACACCCAGATTATGGGGATGACCATACATTATTAAAGAATATCAAAATATCAAATAAACCTTCGAAATATATTAAATTGTGCAATTAAACACTTGAAAACATTAAAAGCTTTTAATTAGACCATCAAACTCACATTAAAAATTTGCAATCAACGCCCTTTCTCAATTTATCTTCAAGTAACCCGTTAATTAATTAAGAGTTAATTCCCCTTTTTGTCATAGATTTATAGGTGGCTATCCACTTTTAGTCCTTTTTATTAGAACATCCATATTTGGTCCTAGTATTATTTTGACATGATCATTTTTTATCCTCTATCAACAAAACAGCTTTAATATCACTAAATACAAAGTCATTTCGATCTTCAACTATGGATTTTTTCAAAAAAAATAAACATAAAAATATAATGATGTCAACTCACTTTGTATAAAAATGATCAAAATTTCTTGTATTTAATGACATTTCAACTATTTTGTTGACGGAGGATCAAAAATGGTCATGCCACAATAATACTAGAACTAAATATGGATGTTCTGATAAAAAAAATTAAAAGTGGACAACCACTTATAAATCTAGAACCAAAAATAGAATTAATTAATTAATAACTATTTTTAATTGATTTGATTAGTTTTGATCAAATGTGAAACAACAATGCCATGTATGCAGGTTTATATGTTGGCGTGGGCGACTAGGTGGTTTTTGCCTTTTTGCCATTTTTGGTGAATTTCATGGTAAGTTTCAGGAAGGATATTTAATATACGTGTGCAGTAGGTGTGCACATTTCTAATATCTATTCTCTCTCTCTATATATATATAGATAGATTTTGGTTCAGGTGCGGCCGTGCTCTCCAGTGCGGCCGTGCGGTCACACACCACTCAATGTTACGAAATACACCACTCAATGTTAAGAAACACACCACAATGAAACACACCACAATGTTAAGAAACACACCACAGTGCATATTTGTGTGGTGTGTTTCGTAACATTGAGTGGTGTGAACCGCAAGATCGCACGGGAGAACACGACCACACCTGAACATGACCATATATATATATATATATATATATATATATATATTTATTTATTTATTTATTTATTTATTTATTTACGTGTATCTCTACAGTCTACTCTACACATTTTCCTTCTTTTATCATACAATTTACTTTAAGATATCCTTTTCAACTTGTAGTTCAATTTCAACTCTTCCTATGGATACCTTTTGAGTGATAAGAGAAACTCACATTCACTATTTATGAACGTGTACTAGGTAAATTCTGCCTTGTAATTTTAACAGGGCGTTTAGTTGGAGGGAAGGAATTAGGTGAGAAAGGAATTGCAATTCCATGAGAAAAGAATATTGTGGAAATAAAGTGCGAGTTTAAATTCCAATGTTTGGTTGGAGGGAATAAAATTACTAGGAATTTCAATTCCAATGTTTGGTATACATGGAATTGAAATTAAAGGGAATAAGTAGTGTAAAGTTCAAAATGCTCATTGTTATTATTAGTACTATTAATATTATTATTATTTTTAAATGACAAGTACACAAAAAATATAACATATTAAATTCAAATACCACTCATATACCGTATCTCTTGAACTAGACTGTTAGACATGTATGCCTTAGGAGCCAACATTTATTGTTTTGGACATTAATTTCTTATTAAATAAATATAATAAATAATTATTTTATTTATTTATTTTGGCTTAGTTAATATTTGATATTATTCCATACAATCTTCTTAATTCTTCATTCTTTTTTTTTTTTTTGAATTCTTAAGAGTTAAGAATATGGGTGACGAAGATTTAATAAATGAAGTATTGTAAAAATGTTCCTAGTCATAGGAATTCTAATTGGGCATTAGAGTTCCGATAAGACTAGCACATTATCCTTCTTATGGTGAGTCATGTCATTCTGTATGAGATACAGAGAGTGGACATGTGGATGATTGTTAGAGAACAAGTCATTGAACATTGACTGACTAACGTACCGCATGATGTTTACCTACGTGTCATCGGTATGTTGTATGTTACAAGTATGCAATAATCCTTTGACTTGAGACGACATGATTGCCTCGTACATATGGTGGACTAGTTTTTGCCAGTATGCGTCTTTTGTTCCTTATGGGACTATAAGTGTACTTGGTAGCCTAGTTCAGTATTGTACGGGGACATGTGTGCGTTCAATAGAGGATCCACCGCCTTGAGGTAACAAGGATGCTCAAGTCTATTCAATAATCATACAACGTGAATCTTTGGCCAGAGTATAATGAAGTTGGACTTCAGGTTAAGAATATTGAATAGACATATTAACCAGGTTTATGGGTTTGACCATGACCTTTAACTGGTTCGGCACAAGTGCTGCGTGGAAGAAATGTTGCATGATATTTGTAACGGAAAGGTTCATTATAATATATTAAAATATATTCATTATCAACTAGTGGTTATGACATACTGCTAGGTGTCACTCATGACTTACGATTTATTTAATAATGAGTTATTAAATATTACTCGTTGTTAGTTTGACTATGAACCTAGAAAGTCACACCTTAATGGTTCGTGGTAATGCTGAAAACTTTAAAAGAAATTGATAAAGAGTTATCGATATTGAATTAATACATTAATAACTGATTAATGAATTAATTCAATACTGGTAGATTTAGGCTTTTAAAAGGCTAGCACCTTTGGGCCCAAACCAGGCTATATATATAAACATTGCCCTATTTCTTAAGTAAAAGAGATAGTAGAGAGATTATTCAGAAAAGAGTTTTCACGTGAAAATCTCTGGGAGTTCTCACGGGGCCGGACGATGAACGGTTTTGGTTTGATTCTACCAAAGCACGCTTCAAGGGTAAAACTTTCTAACTCCATCTTTAAACATAGAATCATGAAAAAGCGATTTGATGCTTCTGCTGCGTCTGTATGAATTTTTCTAACATAGACATATTGTAAAAAATATTTGAGATTTTTGAGAAAACATATTTGATTAAGGTTGACCTATAATGATTATTGCTTGCTCAGGAACAACTTTCTTGTTGATAGTTGTCGAAGATAATACATG
The DNA here is from genome assembly GCA_002525835.2 of Ipomoea batatas. NCBI lineage: Eukaryota > Viridiplantae > Streptophyta > Magnoliopsida > Solanales > Convolvulaceae > Ipomoea > Ipomoea batatas. The sequence continues at coordinate 13,738,316 of CM008338.1, read as the reverse complement.
ATATTAGCTAAAAGAGAAGGACATGCATCAATTTTAGGTTAAAAAAGAGAGGTAATTTTGTCTTAGGAATATCCTTTTTTATTCCTAAAATCCATGGAATTAAAATCCCAGTGGGAGGCATGGAATTCTAATTCCATGAAAATGAGGGAATTGAAATTTCGCGGAATTGCAATTCCTTCCAACTAAATGAAGGAATTTAGTTGCCTTCGAAATTAAGTGGGAATTAAGTGGAATGGAATTTAAATTCCCTCCAACCAAACGCCCTATAATTGATTAAAAAAAAAAAAAACCACTAAATCAATATAGGTTTCTCATAACTGACATGCTCAAACCAAACAGACCAATAGATCGCTTCCACGAGGAGTCAATATGATAGCAGCTAATATGAGTAACTAGAAATTCTCAGTAACCCTAAGCATATGCTAGCTAAGCGACCACACCAAATCCCAATTTGTAAGAGCTAAATTTGATGTGAGTGTATGTATATGCCTACTATATATATCTTATTTAGTAATATAAAAATATTATGTAATATTTAATATTTTCATATATCTTTTTTTTTAAATATTAATTACTTAATCAATTAATCAATTATATCCTTGAGAACTATAATGAAACAATTATGTGTACATATATTGTCTTTATTCAAATTATATATAAATATTCATATAGTTTATAGGAATTTATCATTCCACTAGAATAAGATTTAATATAATTTTTGTTTACACTTTTAGCTTGTTCGGATATTGATTGTTAATACATTGTATAAGTGTAACCCAATGGGGTAGCTCAAGTGGCAAGTGAGCTCTCTTTGTGAGGAAGAATTTTGGGAGAACTCGGGTTCGGTTCCCATAAGCGACGATAGTGTAAGGCCTTTGAGACAATCAGAGTGTTATGGTGCTATTACTGTTAAGTAAAGTAACATTTTTGTAAATGTTGCCGCCCTTAGGCAGTTAAGCACGTGCCATTTAGGTCTGGTAAGTGGTAAAGACTAAGGATTAGTCTCTGTGAAGCACACCCCTAATTCTGGTATGTCACTCTCCTTTCATCTCCTTTAGTTATTGTTTTTACTTTATATTGAGTTATTGATTATTATTTTACTAACTTCAATTGTTGATTATGGCTATGATGATACTTCCACCTTGTCTGAATCAAATGATTTGGGAGTTTGGGTTTGATATGTTGCTCTTAGTTTTTTTTTCCAAAATTCATGTACCAATTTGCCCCCAACTCTACCTTGATATATATGAAAAATAGTAATCTGAACTTTTTTTTAATCTCTTATCTGTTCATCTATTCTTTTCTCAACCTATTGAAGCACAAAGAGTCAATTTCGAGATCTCCTCCACTGAGACTCGAACTCATGACCTCCCATCTAAGGGTAGCCACTACATGCCAATTGAGTACAAGGTGCTTGACAACTTCTATTTGTCTTTAATTAGCTAATAATTTAAATATGAGCAGGAACAAGATGAGTGTTGAATGAATTATGAATGAATGTTGATTGCTGAAATGCTGAGTACTGAGTAGCTGATTATTGAGTGTTGAAATCTTCATTCTGATTTGTTGTGACTTGTGAATTGTCAATTGTTTTGTAAATTGTAACTTTTAATTTGGATTTTGGAGTTAGGCAGTTATCCACTTACACTTTGATATTTTGAACATTAAAGTTTAAATTTTAAACTTTTGACTTTTAATATTTTGTTATTTGTAGTTGTGTCAATTTTAACCTTTACGGTTGTAATAATTTACTAATTTAGATTTTAGTAACTTAGTTTGTATTTTTTAAGTTGTAAGTTTGTTACTTCACTTGTGACTTTTTAAGGTTAAGTAATTAAGTTGGTTAACTGGGTTAATTTTTTAATTTTTTTATTCCTAATCCAAACCAAAATCGAAATCCGATTAAATCCGGCCGATATCCGAACATGCTAAATCTGACATGAATATTTAGTAAATTTACACGGTTTGAGCTGCACACCCCTACACCCCTAAAAAAAGACATATAGTCCAAAATGATTGTTTAGCCCTATAATGGCAAATTATTGCATGGACCATGCTGTGTGGACCAAAAATAAAAGGTACATTATTTTTGTACTGAAGGTACATTATTTAAGGGTACATCATTCCAAGAACAGATGCAACATCAAGATCTGATGCTCGGACGACCATCCCTTCATCAAGAACACGGCAAGCCTCATTCACAACCGGAAAGAGAACCATCTCAACAATTTCTTGGTCAGTCACAGATATTGGCTTGACATAAATTTAAGATGGTAGTCAATGACTCAATGTGAATCACGCATACAACTATACACGTTCTAAATAGCGCATGAATCATTGAATATCTATTTTGAAGCAATAAAAGAAGAAAAGTGAAAAAGGTTAGACTGCATGTCCTTGGAAGTCATACGGTCATACCTTCTCAGCAGGCATAATATTTATCAGCCTTCTAGACTCCTTCCTCTATGATTGGAAGCACAGAAGGATCGCTGAAAATTTTTTGTTTTGAGGAACATTTTCAATCACAGCCTGCAATCCAGAGGTGACTTAATTACATGATATAACAGCATAATGTGTAAAACATAAATGTTGAGAAGAATTGCGTTGGGCTAGGCCACAAGTATATCAAGGAAAAAAAAAAGGGTATTAAAGACCAAAAAAACAGATAATGCAAAANTTTTAATTTTGTTTGCAATTTATGTGTTTTCCTCTCGTTGTTTTGACGAGTTTTCTTCCTCTCATTTACTTTGGCGAGTTCTTTTTCATAAAGCGTGAAACGATAAAACTAGTCATGACGTACGTGAATCTCATCCTGGGTGACAAACATGACAATGAAATTAAAAAGAGACTCCTCTGAACTATGATATGCAGTTCAACTCGATGGAGATATTGTCAATGGATAGAAGAATGGAAATAGATACTCAGGTGGTGTGCAAGACTATTCAACCAGTGTCAGTCTTGGATACGTTTGACTAAATCATTAAAGAAGCTTTAAGTTTATCCAAAGAACAGATGCAGCATCAAGATCTGATGCTCGGACGACCATCCCTTCATCAAGAACACGGCAAGCCTCATTCCCAACCGGAAAGAGAAGCATCTCAAAAATTTCTTGGTCAGTCACAGATATTGGCTGGACATAACAGGTACTTTCTTTATTGCTTTCCCAACAGCCATAAGGTCAATGATTGTTTGAGCTGAAGTCTTCTCTGTCCGTTTATCTCCAGCAGTGGGCATCACATGAGCAGGGCTGAACATAAAAGAATCGAAATAGAAGGCAGATAGGCGAAACATCATTAACAATTAATAATGTCAGAACTCAGAAGGATTGATGTGTGATGAACAGGAAACTGTGTTTGCTGCTGCCTCCCCTGATGATATAAACCTCGGCAGTAATACTAATATGTCTTCCCAATTGCGATGCGGGCGAAGCATGACAGAAGCAGTGTTGGGAAATTGAGGCACCGTCAACCAACCTTGATACCCTTTAGGAAAAGTGAACAACTAAAGCAGAAAAAGAAGTCTGTGCCGTGTTACAATAACACTGCCTTAAAAGCGTTATTTGCCCGGTGACGGTGCAGTCAAGAATCCCGGCACGCTTTCGACAGGTTACACAGACGAACTACGCTCAACTTACACCAGTTATAGCGCAGGCGAACCTGACTTTGCTCAGACAACTACGAGAAGTGATTGGAAAGCAAAAGGAGAAAGAATGAATGTTGTGTGTCTTAATGAATAAATGCATCTGCATTTATATAGTAGTGCATTGTTTGTTTCTCAGCCATGAAAACCCATGATTCATGCAACATCACCCACTCACAAAGCACACCATCCACTCATTTGGAAGGTAGAAACAACATCCACAAAAAATAATGATGTGTTGTGCGGTAAAGAAAGCTTAGAAGAAATGTTGGACCAACAAGCCTTCTATTTGAATGATCTATTTTTCCAACAATCCCCCACACATTCGAAGAGAAGGCTAAAAAGAATAGTGTATGAGCAAAACACAAGAGCTGATCTTAACATCAGTGTTTTAAACTTGAACTGACATGTAGTGACATTGAGTAATTTTCTTCCCGAGAGTGATATGAATCTTGAACTCATCGGTTAGACAAATTTTGAACTCAAGACACACATCAACTCCAAAATGCAGGTTCTATGAAAGTCAAACTCTTTGACTACTGATGGTGAATCCTTAGTATTCAAGTCTGTTGTGTCTACCTCAACATAGACCTTCAACCCTGTCAAGTCTATCTCAACATAGACTTTTAACCTTGTCAATGCTATCTCAATATAGACATTTACTCTGTCAAGTCTATCTCAATATAGACATTTACTTTGTCAAGTTTATCTCAATATAGACATTTACTTTGTCAAGTTTATCTCAATATAGACATTTACTCTGTCAAGTCTATCTCAGTATAGACCACCTTTAATGGCTACAGAGTAGTTAAAGACAAATCTAGTAGGTCACTAGGAGCATCATGCTTCTCATACATTTTTACTCAATTGGACATCCAGATGCCAATGAGTGCTTTAGAAAGATAGCTCATTATCTTTCAGAAAAAGGTGGTTAACCTTTTTTACTTGAGTATGTGATTTCTTTAAGCCTATCTCAATATAGACTACCCAAATTGGGATGTGAAATCATTAAGAGCATTTTGTGCTCACTCTCTCAATTATTAAGCGGTGAACTCATCAAGTCCATCTCAATAGGATCACCCATCTCATAGGGTTATAAATTAATTAAGAGCTGTAGCTCAACCTCACTAGTACTTAGATCATTAGAATGACCAATTAGTGTACTAGTTTGTGATTCTTTCCATGGCTTCGTTTGACCACACAAGTGGGATCCACCATGAATTCATCACCTCTTGGAATTTAAGGCATTCCATCAACAATTCAACGACTAATATCATAATTAGTCTTCACTATTAACATAAGTTGATCAACTCCATCAAACTTATGTACACTTTGACGAGTATTTTATTTACTCATAAATAATACCTTAGAAATTTTCATGTTTAACATGAAACATCATCTTTTACCATTATTCTCGGTAAAGTAAAGAAACTTATAGAAAGAAAATATAAAGAGCCGATTACCCCCACAATGCAGCGATTACAAGTATTCTTCTCAAAAGTACTTGATATTTTACTCAGATTGATCTTTGGTGTCCAACATTGGCTCCTGAGCAAATCGACCTATGCAATCTTTATAGCGCCCTGCACTTGGTTAATTCACTCTCACTAGTGAAATATATTTCAACCAACTTAGTTACCTTAAACCACTAGGGTTTCACTATATTAATGAATCCTGGATCTTCAGGATCTCCCAATCAATATTTTAAATCATATATACAAATACTCATTACCAGTAAGCCACGAAGATAATATTGCATGTTGCATGTTGCTTCAAGTTGAACAACATAATCATAAATTCCACATACTTTCTTGAAAAGTAGATCTCCTACTCAAAGATTATATGCAAACTGGCATTTATTAGAGAAAGGTTTATCTACATAAATTTCATTAAGATGAAATTTAACATCTATAACCTTAGCATTCAAGGTTATGCTATTCACAATTTTCCCTTCACTACATAACTTATATATAGCATTGGAATAATGAAAATCAGTACACATCTAAAAATATTCTCAAGAGAATACATAGTACTCTTTTCTTAACAAAAAGGTAGATTAAACCAACTTAAGCAATGCCTATTACATAGATTCGATAACATGTAAAAGCCAATCTCATTTCAGGTGAGAGTCAAGTAGCACTTCAACTAGCATGCATGACCAACACCCTACTTCTTAAAAACTCCCAGGTCGAGTGGTGAAACCGAGGTTTACTTAAAAACCACCTTCCTAGACAGAGTATNGGTATTGACCGTTTGGACTGCAACAAATAGAGAAAGTATAGAACATATATTACCTTGTAATAGGGTTAATAGTACTAAAAAAAATCTTGCTACAAAGTTTTCTTAAAAGCAAGTTAAAGATTATAGTTGCAAAGATTTTTTGTTGACATAGGAAAGAGAGTCGGAGAGAAGAAAAAATTTGCATAAGGTTGGATTTTTTTATGACTGTCAAGAAAAAAAAAAAACCTCAAAATCTGCTCATTCCTCCTCCGTCTCTTTCTTACTTGCGAAAAAAGAAACTCTACAAATTTATTTAATAGTTGGTGATTTTTAAGAAAATCGTATGATGATATGAAAGGACAAATTGACAAGATAAGTGATTTGATGATGTGTATAGGTTTTAGTGTGATTAGTTGTGAAGTTTGAAAACTGCTAACAATGTACCCTCATCAGTGTCATGTCCGTTTCCATTATAAAGTACGGTTCGATCGATGCAAGTCAATTGTTACAACAATAATTTATTTTTTTTTGAAAACGTTACAACAATAATTAGTACTATCATTCATATTTTTTTAAACAAATATCATTAAAATCTTGTGTTAACTTATCATGATAAATAAATACGGTGTACCAATTAGTGTTTAGCTAGTTTTAACTCTATCCATTATCTCATTTATTATTTCATAACTAAAGAAACAAAAACGATTTCTATTATAACGAGTTCAAACAATTAAATAATAATATCTAAAATATATATAGTTGACACTCTCTTTCAGTTACAGGATTGAGTATCTGAGAATATTACCCGTATAGGTAACTCAATTGATGATTGCAGGGGTGAAACTTGTTACAAGAGACATAGGATTGAGTCTCACCAATGGTAAAGTGATAACAAACTTTCAAAATAAGGGAGGTTCTTTGTGCACAATGAGTAAAAGTCTAGCTTTTGTTGATCTGAGTCACCATAATTTATCCCTTTACAAACTGTCGGGCCACAATGTGGTAGCGCCTGGGGTGGATGATTCCACCTTTTGTCACAAGAATATTCAATAATATCACATCATTATATGTCTTAACAACCAATGATAGCTTGACACATCAATTCTTTTTAATCCAATTCATCATTCTAATATTGAGGGAAAAATGGGTCATATGTCACATTATTAGATTGGGATGTACAATGATGTGGTATTCTGGGATACCTAATTTTATCTCCACTTATTCATATGCCACAACATTTTACAAAATATTTAATAAAATCTCTTTTACTTTTTTTTTTCAAAAAAAGTTCTTAATTTTTATTTTTGTCACATTTGATATATAGTTTTTAATATTTGTCACATTGCTTTTAGTTTTGATCTCTAGACTATTTGTCACATTACAATATTATTTAAAATTGTAGTGTTTGAACACTTCAACGCTTTTAGCTTGAAAGAAAACTTTTTTTTTTTTGTTTAATGAAAGAGGAAAGATACACTCCAAAATAATCTTCAAATCTCAAGATTATTAATTGGACACAACAGTCTCATCACATTATCACCCAAAAAACTTACATTTGACTAGATTTTACTAGTGATCTTGTTGAATGGACTATATATTAACAATAAGAATAACAAAATATAATGTATCAGTAGGACATAAAGAATTCTTTAAAATTAAAAGTTGAAATGATCCAATTTAGAATTCGCAAGACTAAAGTGGAAATAACTCTTGGCCCACAAATGATAAAATTCCTTCGTCACCAAGCCTCTACATCTCGGCCAGATAGTAAAGTGGATAGGTAAACCACATGACTCATCAGCTCATTAGGTAGGAAGACAACTAGAGAAGTGTCTGGTGTCCACAAGAAGTCCACCATATTAAATGAAATTTCCACACTGATACAACCAAGATTCGATTGTGCCTTTGCCCTTGATCTTGTATCATCGGCGCCCATAATGTACTGTCTATAAACTAACTGAGTTGTCTATACTGTAACCCCTCGGTTTTTACGACAAAGTTAAGATTCGAGAATAGCGATATAAATATTTTTTTTTAAGCTATGATATTTAAGAGAAGGCTTTTCGGTGCTTGAAATATTTTTCTTAAGGATTAATTATCGATAAGCTACGAACTACGTATCGGTTACGAACCAAGGAAATTTTAAGGACGTAGATTCAATTCGAATTTTCCAGAATTGGGATTATTAAGTATCATACGATTAGGCCTGAATTTTTAATTAGTTCAAGAGAATTTCTAAGTGGACCGTAAGGAATAAATTGTTACGGACTCTGAACCTAGATTTAGCGGAATACCGGAAAATTCCAAAAAATTGATGATTTG
>CM008338.1:13654422-13666955 GCA_002525835.2 Ipomoea batatas | reverse complement strand
CGGGATGTATTCATAAACGAGGAGCAGTTTATGGCTGTGCCTTGATGTGTAACCATAAAGGGTTACAAGACTACGGTGTCTTAGGGAGGCGAGAATCTCAATTTCATTTCTAAATTGCTCCATTCTCTTGTTGTTGTGCTCATATAACCGCTTCACAGCAACTTCCCTTCCATCCCGAAGTTTCCCTGGTTATTAACGCACAAGAATTAGCTTTCAAAACCATGTTAGTTGCATAAGAATTTGTAAGAGTGATGGCGTGATAATTGGAATAACAGCCATATTTCGTTCGAGATGTCTTACCATAATAAACAGTTCCAAACCCCCCATCTCCAAGTTCTTTGGAAGAATCAAAATTGTTTGTTGCTTCTTCGAGTTCAGAGTAAGAGAAGATAGGAACCCCAAGGTAGTTACTCTCTTGCTCAAGGTCTCGTTTCAATGAGAGATTAGAAGATGTTCTACGAGAAAAGAATTGTGAAGAACCCCAACCTCCCTTCTTGAGACGGAAAAGAACAAAAACCACCACCAGAGTCGAAGCAAGGATCAATATAATTGCTCCAAAAACTGGATTAAAACAAAAACATAATCAAGTGTCTGGTTTGCTAAAAATCAAGAAAAAGAGTGGCAGATATTTTGACCAATGAGGGGACAATGCACAAACTTCAACATCATGAGAGAACTCTAAAAGCATGCAATGGAAATTAAAAAAAAAAAATGAAAAACGAAAAACATCAAGATAGATGACAGATATACCTGCTATTAAAATCACCTTCCTTTTACTTTTTGAAGTTCCATCTGCAACAACTAAAGTTAACCAGGAAGGGTTAGTTAACTAAAATGTCCACAAGGAGCAAAGAGAACAAATATCATCAACAACATATATTTAAACATCTAGGAATATACAGGGAAAATATAAATGTGTGTGCAATGCCTTTTGAGCAATGAAAATTGGTATTGTTATCAATTAGGCATCACTCTCCACTATAATAAACTCTGAAAAGTCTTCAAACACCTCCCAGCTTAGGTGAAACTCAGCGCTTAACTCATCGATCAAGTAACTAGCTTTGTGCGATTTCTTGAATGGCTAGTGACTAAACTATAATTGCATCTGGACAGGGTAAAGAGACGGTGCAAACAAAAATTTAAGGGGACTTAGGAAGTGATAAATTTCTATAAAGCGTCACAAATGTTCTTCTGCATGAAACTGCCCTACAAATTCACCATAAATATGCTTAGCATCACATCTCTTTCCTCCAACTCAATTGTTGGATGTCAAGTAGGATTACAGTCTAACATGCACAACCAACAATTCAGTTGCAAAACATCAGGAAAGAAAAATTCACAGGTCCTAGGTTTCAACATTGGAAATCCTTTGGGCAGCTGTAATGGAATTTTGTCTCCTTGAAGGCCCAAAGTGAAAAAATATCTACCTGATGTGACTGACAAGAAACGACAAACAAATGCATGAAGGAGTGAAGGACTCAAAGCATGTAATTGGATGGTATTTTACTGCTCTACTGAATAAATATCTACCTGATGTTTCACCTCTCTTGTTGACTTAGACTTGGTCCACAGTTGCAGTATTCAACTTATATAAAAGTTTTTTAATTAAAGTCATAAGGGTTGAGTTCCCAAAAGACGTCAACGTAAATGAATAACCAATTTATTATTTAGCAAGCATGACTAGGCCTTTAGATAAAATCCATTAAAAATTAAACACCTAACAAGGGGAAAATTTTTGGTGACATTGACTGAAAGCATCTCATTTTCACAATGACTTAAAGTCAGAAATTTTACATGGACGTTGGTGATTATCATTACATCACTTTGAGTTCTATATGGACATAAATCATTGTGTGGAAACCAGTTAATCAATGATGTTATACTGAAAAGACTGAAGTTGATAGTTAATAGGGGATGGGGATTATAATAAGATCACAAGCTCACCACTTAGCCCTAGCTTGAAAAAGCCATATGCAATTTAGAACTTTACGGCAACAACTTATTGGATTTCTCATCTCTGAACCTCTGATTGAAGGGATTTGAAAGCTTGTAGGAATAGTTTGGTACCTTATATCTCAATTGAGAGGAACATTTTATCTTGAAAAATATCACCACATCATGGAATTTATATATGCAGAAACTATATATTTTAACATGTGAGTTACTCTACTACCTAGAAATGTGAAAAGACTGCTTCAAGTAAGAAACATTCAACGGACTTCTAAGGCTTGGTGTAGTATGGATGGCAATCATTAATGTAGCTCACCAGTCACCACACAACAAAATTTCCAGACTCCAGAAAATGGAAGTTCCATTTCAAATGCGGGTTTCACTTAAAAGACGGCCTATAGAAGTGCACTGATGTATTCCCTCTTTCCCTTGTGGTAAATCCAACAGAGCAGACTGTTCAGATCAGAGTAGTTACAATGAAAGATTTTTCATTCTTGATCAAACTAAACACATAGGCCAAAGAGGTCGTGATGCACAGAGTTAGGGGGTAGATGTCCGTTGGGGGTAAGTGATCCTTAGTAGGTACTACAGCTTGAACCTCAGAAAAAACCTCAAAGATTTGCTTACTCCTGAAACTTTCTACAAAGATACTCTTTTCTCCATCAAAATGATAATATATGTAACTGTAAGGACCCTGCCTATGCAATCTTCACTACTAAGTTCACAGTTTCACCACCAAGAGGAATTGATAGCCTTCTCCTCTCAGATGATATCAAAGATAACTGCAAAATGGTTAAGTGGGCACCTCTATGGTGAACAAAGAAACTAGTAGAACAAGTTGTATACGAACTAGTCTTTTTGGATTGAATGCATAGTCAGGTTCAAGTAGGATTCATAATGGTATCATATCTAAATCATTCCAACTGTTGGAACCTTGGGAAATTTAGAAAAAAAAATGACATGAACTTGTTTAAACCAGAAGACTATTGCTTAACATTTTCATTTTTAGAAGACTTTACTGCTAGGAAAGGAAAACTACAGTTAGAATTGACTTTGCATAAAGAATTACCAGTCATTATCGAATGGGTGAAAACCAAAGTAGAAAGTAAAAACATTGTTGCTTTAAACAAAACTTGATTTCTTGATTGGATATTTCAGAACCTAATTCTTTGGCTGCAATACAGTTCAGATTGTAATCAAGCAATTATCTTTTCTCCTAGTTGCCATGTATTACTAGAGGCAAAAAAAAAATTCTCAACCTTCAGTTAGACCTATGTCATCACCAATCCAAGCCCCGCCCCCCATGATATCTTCAAATTTCCTAATCACAACCTATGCCTGTAGACTGAAGATAAAGAAATTCTGCACAACTCATGTGCATACTTTTTTTTTCACTAGGGAAACCCGCAGCCACTACCAAAAGGTGTGTACTTGTAAACCCTAGCAATAGGTCGCTGCAACCAAAAGGTGTGCACCGGTTAAAACCTGGCAATAGGTTGCTCCCGCTAGGAGCAAAACTTGTAACCTTATATAGTTACCAAGTCTAAATCGGACCATCTTGAATTGAAATTTCATGTTTTGCTAAAATAGCAACTGCCTTTTTGAAACAAAATTCATATTGTGGGATGAACAAATGAAGGGGCTTACCGGGATCAGGTTTGCATCTCGCGGCATGAGGTCTGTTAGGGCAGAAACACACAAAGTGGAGAGTGGTGGCGTTAAATCCACACCGCCCTCCGCTTTCTGCACATTCTTTGCAACTACTTACACTCCATCTCAACTCAAATCCCCTTTTCAATAACACATCATAGTTGACTACATCGCTACTTCTTCTAACACTTCTATCGCCTTCCCTTATGTCCACTGGTGCCAACACATTCTCTTTGCACTCCTGCAACGCAGATTTCAAAAATCCACTATCTTCAAACAATACAAAACTCCAATCGTATCCCTTCCCTTCATTACAACCAACCCTGTACCTCCAAAGTCGCTCTACCAACAATTCACTGCAGTTCCGCAATATATTGATTCTTGATTCAGTAACCAACCTCAACCCAATACTCCCATTAGTCACCGTTAGATTTCTAATATCAGGAAGACAACCAGCCTCCGGTCCTGAAACAGCAGCATTATAAACCCGAAAGGAATTGCTCTCATAGGAAATATTGTCCACTACATAATCATTTTCAGGTATTCGAAGAATTGGATAGCCCTGCCCATCACAACTAACATTGAACTCAGGGAAACCACAATAAGATTCTTGCTGGCCTTGAAGATAAAAGGGATACTTTAATTCTGGGCCATGGGCACATTTCTTCGGCTCACAAGCTTGATATTGCAGATCATCAGTAGCAGCAGAAGATTTCCCCGCCAGAAGGACAAAACTGAATATACAAAGGTGCAGCGATAGTATGTATTGTTGGTTCATTTGTGATCTTGAAGAGGTGATAAGCAAAGGGATTATAGGAGAAAGAATGAGAGGAAGAAAAAGAAGGGAGATGGAGATGGAGTATTGTTTGACGAGGTAAATGGTGGCTCCGCCAGAAAGCGCTGACTATCCATATCTCCGTCGTATCTTTAGGCTGCTGAGCGCATTCAAGAATCAAAGAATCAAGTAGCCGAAATGGCCAAATGGGGTCCTATTATTTATTCACACTTTCATATTGATTTTTTTTTTTTTGAATCAACTTTCATATTGATTAAAGTCACGTAAATTCACCAATCTCTGTGCTCCACGTACACGGCATAAAATATATCATCATTGCTCACGTTTGACTTACAATTATACCGATTAGGCGTGGTGAAATCAAAACCGTTAAAACATGTGGTTAGATTGCTTTGCACAGTATTTAAGATGCTAAGTAGGAGAGACAGGGCCAAAGACTTTATAGTCTAGTGGCAAGCTTTTCCTTCATATGAGAGGAGCCTTAGTGGAGACATAACATAAGAAAGTGGTATGAGAGAGGTTGTGGGTTCGAATATCAATAAATCCATTATATTGGATCATATCATAAATAATAGGCATTTTTTGTCCCTAAGTTATAGGGTAATTGTAGAATTCGTCCCTAAGTTATGGTAACACTCACTTTTCGTCCCTAAGTTCTCATTGGCGTTGCAATTTTCGTCTCTGAGTTATTCAAATTGTAAATTTTGTCCCTAAGTTATCATTTCGTTGCACTTTTTGTCTCTACCATAAGTGTGCAAACTTCGGTAAATTTTCTTTTAAAAAAATTTTAATTGAACTTTTCCGGTTCAATGCCAATTTTTTTTACGAAGTTTACTGAAAAAGTTTGATTAAAATTTTTTTAAAATGAAAGTTTATCGAAGTTTGCAAACTTAAGTTAGGGACGAAAACTACTTCGGTAAATTTTCGTTTAAAAATTTTTTAATCAAACTTTTCCGGTTCAATGCCAATTTTTTTTACGAAGTTTACTGAAAAAGTTTGATTAAAAATTTTTTAAAACGAAAATTTACCGAAGTTTGCAAACTAGTTAGGGACGAAAACTACTTAGGTAAATTTTCGTTTAAAAAATTTTTAATCAAACTTTTCCGGTTCAATGCCAATTTTTTTAACGAAGTTTACTGAAAAAATTTGATTAAAATTTTTTTAAAACGAAAGTTTACCGAAGTTTGCAAACTTAAGTGCGGTAAATTTTCGTTTAAAAATTTTTTAATCGAACTTTTCCGGTTCAATGCCAATTTTTTTAACGAAGTTTACTGAAAAAGTTCGATTAAGAATTTTTTAAATCGATAATTTACCGAAGTTTGCAAACTTAAGTTAGGGACGAAAACTACTTCAGTAAATTTTCGTTTAAAAAATTTTTAATCGAATTTTTCCGGTTCAATGCCAATTTTTTTAACGAAGTTTGCTGAAAAAGTTCGATTAAAATTTTTTAAAAACGAAAGTTTACCGAAGTTTGCAAACTTAAGTTAGGGACGAAAAGTGCAACGCAATGATAACTTAGGGACGAAATTTGCAATATGAATAACCCAGGGACGAAAAGTGCAACGTCAATGAGAACTTAGGGACGAAAGTGAGTATTATCATAACTTAGGGACGAATTCTACAATTACCCTATAACTTAGGGACGAAAAATGCAATTTTCCCTAAATAATAAGAAACAATGAAATAGTGTCAAATCATTAAATTATTTTTAAAAAAAATAATAATTACAACCTTAAACTTAAACAAGTGTCAAATAATTCATTAGACCAAAAAAAAAACCAAAACAAAACAAAAAGTGCAATTAATACTTTTTATATGTTAAAAGCCACGTAATTGTCTTTAGGCCATCCATATCAGTAGTTATTTCTTGGTTATTGTCAGTAAAGTTTGTCACATCCCATGAGAGAGAAGAAGAGGGGAGCTTCTGCAAATTGGTGTTCATGCTACAGTAAAAGTGAAAACAAATTATTTGTTTAATATGGGCTGCTGTGCGCAAGACACATTTTTTAATTTATTTTTTTAAATTGTATTTGTTTATTATTTTTTTTATCTCTTCTCATTTTCTCTTTCCTAATCACACTTACAAAAACTCTTAAAATACCGTAAAAAAACTCCATTAATAAGGATGCTCTTAGTATTTGTTGATGTGGCATCTCATATGAATTTTATTTTCTTTTTGTTAACGTAGACATATTTGAATTACTTTTTTTCTTCTTCTTCTTCATCGTCACTTGGAAGCAACAATTTTTCATTAAATCCTTAATTTTTTGGTATCATGTCTTTAGTGAGTCCATGACTAGGGAGGATGAGGGTGCCAATATAGGATGAGAACCTTCCTATGGTTATAGAGGATGATGGTGTTTTTTCCCCTACTCTGATATGGCATTCAAGCCAAGACCCTAACTCCACCACAAAAACTAACTCATGAGTGGAGGTTTGTCATCAACTTAAGTAATAAGTACCACAATCTCTTGTGAAGATGATATGGGATCGTATCATTGTCCACCCTTTGAGAAGTCGATGCCCGCGGTGGCTTCCGGATTCTTCTCGGCACTAGGTAGCCCTTTTGGACGGCTTCACTTTGGATAGCTTTCACTCTGGACTCTTCTCGATTCCCTTTGAACCTTATAAAGCACCGGGTAACCCTCTTCCAAGTAGCCTTTTCCCACCACACTCCGCCCTCTCAACGAGAGCACCAAATGATACAGCACTCAAGTCAGGACCCTAACTCCACTACCAAAGCCACTAGCCCATGAGTGGAGGTTTGCCCTCAACTTAAGTACCATGTACTCCACAATCTCTTGTTGAGCCGATGTGGGATCGTATCATCCTCCCATTGCTATAGAGGATGAGGTTTGTCCTCGTTCATGGACGCGGAGAGAATGATTAGCGATTTTATTTTTTGGTAAAAGCCAAAAAAAATTAAATCATTATAGAAAAAAATACATTAGTAAAAAAAATGACACTTCACCAAGTACCATGTTATTACCGGTAATTTCTTATTTTAAAAAAGTGGTATTGCCATTTTTTTCTAAATTAGATGATTTTTTTAAAAATTAAAATGTGCAATTAGATTGTTTAAAATAATTTAATAGTTTATTTCGGTCTTATCTCCAAACTAATAATATCAAACTTGAAATTAAAATAGCGTCCCATATTACTTCAACTTTAGCAACCCCCCACTTACATGTAAAACAAAACATTTAGAAAATAAAAATAAGATTAGTTCTACCATACTAATAGTTAAAAAAAATGTTAAAATATAAAATATCAGAAATATTTATATTTTTAAATAAGTTTTATAATTATTTAGTTGAAGATGCGTTGTTTTTTTATTTTTAAAAATACGCGTTTTAATAATCCGGCATTATTTGACATTTTATTATCCTTTGACTGTTTGACATTAATCACAGCTAAGGCCTAAGAGGTATTTTGGCATCGTTTAAGGAAAGGTCACATGTTTCCTGCTTAGCCACCTTAATCAATTTCCAGAATTGCAGACACCCATGCATGCAGCTGGGACAAACTCAGATGTTTGTAATGAATATATTTTTCAGCGGTTTTTACGCATGCAACTAATTTTCGTATTTTTTTACTCCTGGAAAATGATGGCAACTACTAAATAATAGGAATGTAAACATATAAAGTACTCACAAAAATCATTTGAATTAAGTTATAGGGATCAAAAAAATTTATCAAAAATTTTTATTATTTGATGTGGTAATTAACTGTATTAATTGTATGTAACACTGGAAAATTAAAGATAAACGTAAGAGTAAACAAAAAATTAGCTTCAGTGATTGTATTGCTTGAATGTTTATTACAAGTTTAGAGAGTGCCTTACTATACACTTGTTACAATAAGTCTTGTGGTTTAGTGGCATCCGATAGTGGCATTTGGTTGCACCCCATGTTGGAGGGGGCAGGTTCGAGCCTCAGTGGAGGCGATGCTGACTCTTTGTGCTACAGTAGGTTGAGAAAGTAGTTTATGAACAGCCGTTGCTTTAATGGTAGATTGGTAGTGCTTTGAGTTGGGCCCGAGACCCATATACTTGATCTAGTTATTCCATTTATAATAATATGTGGATTCAATTTTTTATACAAGATGAAATTAATAGAAGTAAAGTTTGTTAATCTCTAAAATTGTACCGTTTCGATCTTTTGGAGAAAACGCAATAGAAGATTTCGAATTTACAGTGTAAATCCCACGTCTTTGAAAGTCCAAATGCGTGCATGGTAAAGATCGATCGAGTTGATGTGAAATTGGCAAAAATTCCACATTCTTGAAGGTCAACATTCTCCTCCACATTTCATATGGGAATTATTCACGTGTTGGTTGAATTTTCTTCTCCACCGGAATTATTCACGGCTTTGAAACAATTATTTTCATAACCTTATTTTTAAGAATAAAGATCAAATAGATTATAAACTATATACAAAATTATAATTAAATCATTCAATTCAAAGAATTACAATTGAATCCCCCAACCATTTAGAATCATGCAACTAATTCTAAAGTGACATGTAGCACATATCATTGATTGACGTGGCTATATATTTTTTTAAATTTTAAATTTTAATAATTTTAAATAAATTAAAAATAAGAAAATCATCCCCTTCGTCTCGGCCGGAGAAGGAGAGGGGATTGGTGTTTTTAAAAATTTATTTAAAATTATTAAATATATTTTAAAATAATTTGTAAAAGGTTACCGTCACGTTAGCCAAGTACTAGAAGTCATTTTAAGTTTAATTTGTATGATTTGGAATTTTTGAGGGACTAAATTATTTTATTTTTTTTTTGAGTTGGATGGTCCAATTGTAATTTCGCATGGTTCGATTGCCTATTTGACATTTTTTTTTGAGTACGACTGACTCTGTTACAATGTAGTATATGTTCATATAACTTGTGAATAACCTAAGTTTATAGTCAAATATATAATCATACTTTCAACAAGAGCATGTCATGTGCGTGGATAATTTTTTCATATACTATGATCCCTCACACATAGGGGTGAGCATAAAAAGTCAATTTACCAAGTAATTGAAGACTGATAATCGAAGCTACTGATTTTTTTTATTTTTATTTTCGGTCGGTTATTAGTTATGCAGTTAGAAAAAAATTGTTATTTTGATTTTTTAAAAGCAATTTTCAGTTATTAAGTTTGTTTTAAAAACAAAAAAATTGGTTATTTCAAGTTTTTGGTAAGTTATCAGTTATGAAGTGTTTTTTTTTTTTTAAATATAAGCTAGTTATTTTAATTTGTGATAAAGGTCAAATAGGTCATTCAACTATATGTCAAAGTGTAATTAGCCCCTAAACTAAGAAAACCTTCAATTAGAAACTCCATTTCTTCATTTTTATGCAATTTAACCAATAACTTCTTAAACTTGTGCAATTAACTTATTTTACAAGTAAATTCAAGGTAATAGCAGGTAAAATTAATTTTGTTTTTTAAAAAATAAATTTAAAAACTAAAAAATAAAATAAAAAGATTGCCGACTTCGACGGAGAAGTTATGGCTTGCTTCTTTGTCCAACTGGACGGAGGAGCCAGGCAGGCTGCTCTGTCTAGTTGGACGGGGATCGGAAGCCCGCGCCAAGGGATTTTTAATTTAATTTAATTACTTATTAAAAGTATTTTTTATTTCAATTAAATTTTGAAATTTAAAAAATTACAAGTTCTTAGAGGTAATCTGTTAATTAATTTAATTGCATAAAAATGTGAAGTTAAAAAGTCTAATTGGAGATTTTTTAAGTTTATGGGACTAATTGCACTTTGGCCTCTTTGATGGATTTCAAAAGATTTCACATTAGAAGGATCAAAAGTGAAAAAAAAAAATAAATAAATAAAAATAAAAAAAAGGCTAAAGTGTCATCTGGCACCCTGAACCATTCTCGATTATTCATGCGGCACCTTGATCTTTCAAAACGTATATTTAGATCCTTTAACTATTATTTTTTGTTCGCCTAGAACTTTTTATAGGTTTCCTCTAGGTTACAGGTCATCTCATGCTTATATGGAATTTTTTATTATTTTATTTTGTTTTTTCGTATTTTTTTTTTCTCCTTCCATTTGATACTTCCGCTTCGCTGGAGCACGGTGATGCCGGAGGGGAGGCCGGTGAGGTTCCTGGCTGTGGAGACGAGGAGGCAGTCGTAAAGGGCGATGGAGGCAAGTATTGTTGTGCTGGTGACGACTTGGAAAGACGCTAACAGGAAATGGAAGGACCTGATGAGGGATCAGTCCAAGGTGGCGCCTTGCTTGGAGAAGAAAGGTCCCTGTTGGGCTGTGACGACGGCGAAGGTGAGGTAGCTCACGCTGCAAAGCTGCCATGGATTTCGTCTCTGCAGAAGCTGGAGCTTCAGCTTCAGCCGGCTGCTGGACGTGGAAGTCTTTGTTTACCATGTTATCATTAACACGTATTCTTGTAGGTATTCTAGTGATAAAAGCCACCAACTTTTTTGAGCTCTTCACCCTGACTCCATTGCGCCAACTTGGGTAGAAACCTGGAGGGCGGAGTGCCCAACTAAGGAACTCCTTTGAATAATTGAACCTGAACATTTTTTCATCATCCTCTACATAATTGTGGGTCAGAAGATTATAAACCTCAATAATGCACATTTCTTCAGAGTTCATGTTACAAGTAATCCACTCATATGGAGCAGGAAGATTGCAAAAGCCAAAAAAAATGGAGCAGGAAGATTATAAGGCTCTTGTTTAACCTCGGATAAGGGTGTTGGAGACTTGGAAGCTCAATTGGGTCCTAACCCATAATTATATTCTGACTCATTTTTATTTTTATTTTTATTTTTTTTTTAATTTTAAATATGTAAATATGCTTACATGGACATTATAGGACTAAGAGAAAGGCCACATCAGCTGTAAACCGGCGCCACGTCATCGGGAAGACCGGGTAACCTGTTAAAAATTCTAGACGAAAAAAAATTGTTGGTTTGTGGAGCGATATATATGTTATGAAAGATCAGGGTGCGGCATGAATAATCGGATATAGTTCATGGTGCCGGATGACACTTTAGCCTAAAAAAAATAAAAAGTTATGCACGAATAATGAAATGCCTAAAAACTCATGGGATCAAAATAGTTACATTTTGATAATTTAATTGTACCCCTTTAATTTAATAACATTGCATCCCTAAATTTAAATGTTTCTGTTGGGCGTGAAGGACCGAATTATATTTTAGCAAAAACTTGACTGAATCCAGAATTATCCCTTTCTTATTTACTTTTGATGGACCTAAAAGTCATTACTTTTTTTTTAAAATACAATTTTTTTTTAAAGATGTAATTGTTGTAAATTCGGTGTTCCTTAACCTATCTAGTTCTCCGGGATAATGTTAATGCAGTTCTGCGGCAAGAATAATGTAGAGGTGCATGCATGTGCAACTCAACTGGTCACAGAGGTGAAATTTAGGAGAAGAGGTCAGAGATCGAGTTTAATTTTTTGAGTTAGAAAATTGACTATTTTCTAGGAACTCGGGATGAGTTCAACCGTGAGTTGATCATGGCAGATCGGACTTATCAAGTGTGAAACCTTACTTGTGGCGTCGTTCCTACTCCTACGTATCACCTTATAACCCGGTGTGGCCGAGGACTTATCAAAACCCAAAAATTAAACCTTTTTCCAACCCAAGTTAAATCTCTATATTCGATTTCACCTAGCCTAATAAACCATTTTAAAATATTCTTTAAAATTAGAGCGTGAAGAGAAGATCGGGCCAACCAGGTTCACATCAAAACTTTAGGCTAAGAAAAATTCAGTGAGAACAAATTTAACTAAAGGAAAAAGAGTACAACCATAGACCTTTCAAGCATAATCTTTAGGGTTTTCAAGGTAGGTCTATTCAAATGCATCTAAAAGTTGTCGCTCCCCTTAATAGACAACAATCTTTCAAGGATGCGCATCCCAATTCTATCAACATACTTCTTAAAGGTGGATGTAGTCATGTAGGCAGAGACTTAGTGAACAAATAAATTTGTCAGATTGTCACTTGAGCGAACTTTCTCAACAAGGATTTAACTATATATTCTTTTGGAGACGTAAAAAAATTTAGGCACAATGTGTTTTGTAAGGTTTTCCTTAACATACCCACTACTCATATGTGCAATATATACATGC
>CM008338.1:13638256-13648773 GCA_002525835.2 Ipomoea batatas | reverse complement strand
ATTGAGTAAATCACACTCTTGTGTAATAGCATGTAAACTACACAATAGAAATAAACCACACTAGGAAGATATTGTGTGACGGGCGTGATTGAATAGATAACCACAACCAAATTAGTCAGACTGTTGACTTAGTAACCATAAGATTACAAGTTTGACTCCTAACAAGAGCAACCTATTAGTCTTTTTTGTTTGTGCAATCTCTCAAGTAGTGACTGCGAGTTTCCTCGTCACCCAAAAAAAAAAGAGACTAATTTAAAGAATAGTAATTGATGGTTTTAATTGGGTATGGAAGTACAAAACGAGGAGTAGGAAAATAGTAGTATCAAGAATAGTAGTTGATGGTTTAAATTGGGTATGGAAGTTCAAAAGGAGGGGTAGGAAAATAGTAGTATCATTGATCGGGGCACGCGCAAATAATGGATTGGAAATAATAATGTAGTCGTGGACTCATGGGGAATCGAACCTTCTTGTTGTTATTGGAAGTTAGGCTCACAAGCCACTAGACACAGAGGATTTAGTGAGC
The DNA here is from genome assembly GCA_002525835.2 of Ipomoea batatas. Taxonomy (NCBI): domain Eukaryota; kingdom Viridiplantae; phylum Streptophyta; class Magnoliopsida; order Solanales; family Convolvulaceae; genus Ipomoea; species Ipomoea batatas. The sequence goes on along the minus strand of CM008338.1, from coordinate 13,648,250 downwards.
CAAGGGACGATTTCTAAAGGGAGACATCAAGCTCATTATATAGTGTGAAGACCTTCCGGATGGTTGACAAATGTACAACTCTAACTTGCCTTCATTATTGGCTATACATGTGTCCCTCTACTACCTTGATGCCAACAATCTTCACGTGGGTAAGTAGAGCATCCTGTCTTTTAGCATATGAAATGTGAGTAGCTTAAGAGGTTGGTGTTTGTATTGTTATCTCATATAGAGCGTAGGTTTAAATCTTGTTGGCTACACTTTCTTAGCTTAGCATTTTATTTTTTCCTTTTGGTCACCATGCTTCCTTCTTCCTTAACAATAAAAAATGGCTCGACACTTTCCCAATAAAATGAGCCCGAGGTCCATAGCATTTTAAACTTTTAGCCACATTTTAAAGTTTAGAAACAAGGTCCAAGGTAAGTATATCTTTCCTTCTCCTCAAATGAAATAAAGGGCAGACCAAATTTAGTACACATGGCACTGTGTATATTACACTTCACATTTAATTGATACTTGTTATATACATATACATATAAAGCAACATTATTATAGTCCTATTGATTAGGCATTTTTTGCAATTGCCCCTCAAAAAGTTAGGACATCAAACATAAGGTATTAGTTGGATTTGCCATGGTTGGTCCAACATATATACCTATAGACACAAAATTCTCACCTGGGTCACATTTATAAATCAAAGATTTTTCATCCATTATTTTTTAGGTAATTGTTACAAGTCATGTGCAGCCCCTTTTCCTCCAAATTGCCCATGCGGCCATGCCACTACAGAAAGGCAATGCCATATCTTTTAATCAAAATTGTTAGCTAGCATAAGGATCTTGGTTTAGAAATGGGTCGTTGTTATCAAATTCTTAAGGTGCGTTGGTTCGAATATGGGAATCAGAATCAAAATGGTAATCAAATATTTAATAATTGAAATGAGTTTTGGTGAAAGTATTTTGCGGTTTTGGTAGTAGTTGGAATTGGAATGATTAGTATTATTGTTTGGTTTTGTATGACTCTATGATTCGAATAAAGATTTTAAAAATACAAAAATAAAAAAATAAAGGTAATTGATCTTAATATGATGGCAATATAAACAAATAATCAAACTAAAAATCTAAAAGCAATAATCCTTATGTCTGTAGTGAGGATGTGAATGTATATAACATTTAATATGTTATATTTTTTTGTGTTTGAATATGCAAATGAGTCTAAGAGATACTTGTCATTTAATAATAATAATAATAATAATAATAATAATAATAAACATTTAGGATTTTATACTACTTATTTCTTTTCAATTCTTATATATACCAAACATTGAAATTGAAAATCTCAATCATTTATTCATACAAACCAAACACTGAAATTCAAACTCCAATTTTATTTTCATATTATTATTATTTTTTTATAAAATTAATAATTCATTTCTCAACTAATTCCTTCATCCAACTAAATGTACCGTTAATTCCAAAGCTTACCGGACAGTTAGGCACACACATTTAATTGATTGGGGGAATGCGGTCTTCCTACCATTAATTAATAATTACGCTTTAGGACTCTATCACAAAACCAGGTGGCCCTACTACATGAAGCATTTAATATGGACTGGACATCTATCATAATTATTTCCCCTCTCAAATTGTACACATGGGAAATTATCAAAAACAAGTTTTTTTTTTTAAAATTAAATTTTGATTATATAGGTTTAATAGTTTTCCTTTATTATATTGATGCCTTATTAGTTTAGTTTTTAGGTCGATTTTTGTCAGTTACATGCATGAAAGAAAGATGAGAAGGAGGAAAAAAAATGAAAAAAAAAAGGTTGACAACAACAAAAGTAAAAAATAAAAAATAAAAAGTTCGTATTTATAGGCCTAGCTCGTGTGCCAACTAGGTGCAGCTGGTGTGCCCAACGCGCAGTTGGGCACACCTGCAATATGTTTTTTCCTATTTCTTCTTAATTGATGGAGCCTACAAAAAATCTATTTTTTCGAAATAAACACCCTTAAAAACCACCATTCCCATTAGTACAAAAACCAGTCCCTAATTTTTTGTTCGGATAAAACCTCAAAAAATCACTAATGTAATTGCTCTAAAGATCGCCATTATACACATGTATCATTTTTAATTTTATTTTTCACTTTTGATCTTTTTAGAGAAAAATTTACTGATAAAAAAAAGGTCTAATAAACCACTAAACATGGTACGAAAGAACAATTAAACTCTTGAACTTTAAAAAAGATCAATTAAACACATAAACTTATCATTTTGATGCATCCAAGTCCAATAATCGGTCACCCACCTATACTATCTAGTAATTAAATTTCAGATGATTAAATTGGTCACTAGCGACCGTTCTGGTCGCCTTCTTCCTCACTCAAAGAAGATAACCAGTGTTGCCTTCTTTAACCCGCCGCCTTCTTCCTAGAGGAGGCAACTATGCGTCGCCTTTTTCCTGGAGAAGGAGGCGACCAACTGGTCGCCTATGATCGTTTTCAATCGCCGATCGTCATTTTTTTTTTCTAATTACTATCCAAGATGGTGGTCAACACGGCATGACTATCGATAACCTATTGGTTACCGGTGAACTGAACTTATTTTATTAATTTTATAAAGTTGAAGTACTTAATTGCACATTTTTAAAGTTCAATGACTTTTTTTTTTTTTTTTGAAAACCAAAGTTCAATGACTTAATTACACTTTTGTATAAAGTTCCAAAGTGTATTTGACCATCCCTCCCCTCACCCCTACCCCACCTGAAAAAAATGAAGTAACCAACGGGACCAAAAATGAGGAAAAAGAACTAGAATGAAGTTGTGCATCTAGTTATAATTTTTATAATCACACACTAATAGTAAGAATTAAGAGGGCAACTCTAGTTGAGTTGGATAAATTGTTAGTTTAGCTACCACAAAGTTTAAAGTTTGACTCTCAATGGGAGCGACTTATTGATTTTTCTTCTTGTGATCCTTTGTTAGCTAGGATTATAAGGCAAACTTCACTCAAATAGCACAAATAGCACATTAGATTGCGACTGCGATTTTTTTTTTAATTATAAAAATCAAGTAAGAACTAAGAACGCCACAAAAGTTTTGGAACCAAAAGTGACAATTACTCTACTCAAAAGCGCTAGTCGTCTTAACATAATAAAACATGAGAAAATTACATCTTTGGTCCCTGAGTTATACTCAAGTTCCGACTCAGTCCTTGATTTATTGTCGTATCCATTTTTAGTCTCTCGTTTATGAACGAAGTGACGCATTTGGTCATCGGCCGTTAAAATTGACGGAAAAATTAATGAATATTTAAAATTTGAGGGGTAAAGTAAGAAATTCTTTTTTTTTATTCTCTTTCTTATATCACAACCACTTTAACAACATTTTTTTTTCACTTTTTAGCCTCTTATTCCAAGATTCTTCAATTCTAAAAGTATTTCAATAACTTCAGTATGACTTGTTAGGTACCTGGTACTTGTATAACAAACTTAAAGACTTATCACAAACAAAGGAGCACTTGATCATTGTCTTCAGGCGTGTGAAATGACACATTATCCTAACAATTTTTTATTTTCTTTACTAAGCAACAAATGTAATCAAACCAGAACTTTTGAAATACAAAATGATGTCAAATTTCTCAGGTTGCTTTTATTTTAAATTCACCAACGGAATAATTTGAGATTTTTAGTATGTAAAAAATAATTATTTCGTATGTACTAGTTTAGTCAATAATTGTTTTTAGAATTTTCATAACTGAGTTTTAGATTCCTCATTCATTACTCTGGTTTTAAGAAGACAGAGGAGGTGATTGATATATATAATATAATTTTCATATATTGTCATGATATACAATTTTTGATTAAGTTACTGTCGAGTTTACGAAAGAATTTTACGTACTAAAAAGCTCAAGTTACTCATTGGTGAATTATACTGTGGACCATGGTCTACAAAGCATTGTTGATCATGGTCCAAAACGGTGACGTTTCTTTTAATGAAAAGAAACAGCATCCGTCCGCGCCGTTAGGAGTAAAGTAGCACTGTATTAGTGTAACATATTCAGTTTCATTTTATATACACTGTGCACAGTTTTCTTTCAACACAAATACAGTTTTTTTTCGATAGAACTACAATTTCATTTAGGGTGTGTTTGGAAGCCCGGAAAATGACTTCTGGAAGTCATTTTCCGGGCTTCGGGTGTTTGGGAACACCCAGAAAATGTGGTCAACGGAAATCAATTTCTGTTGACCACGAAAAATAGCCAAGTTTTTCCGGAAAATGGGGCTTCACACCAAGGGAGGGACGGCAGCCGTCCCTCCCTTCAGTCCGGCGGAAACCACAGCAGTCGTCCCCCCCCCCTTTTTTTAATTTTTTTTTATTTTAAATTAGTTATATTATAATAAATATTATTATGTTATATATTTTTTTATATTTTAAATAAAAGAATAAAATTATATAATTATATATTTCTACTCATTTTCCGGAAAATGAACCAAACACCTAAAGACAGTTTTCCAGAGTACATCCAAACACGGAAAATGAACTCATTTTCCGGAAAATAACTCATTTTCCGGAAAACATTTTCCAGAAGTCATTTTCCTGCGTTCCAAACACACCCTTAATATTATACACTCAAATATGTGAAACTGTTATTCAGTTTCATTTTTTATATATACATTGCAGTTTCCTTTCAACACAACTACAATTTCTTTTCAATATAACTACAGTTTCATTCGACATTATATACTTAAAAATGTAAAATGACACTATAGTTTCCTTTCAACACAACTATAATATCATTTTGATATAACTACAGTTTCATTGGACAATATACACTAAAATATTTGAAACTGTTATTCAGTTTCATTTTATATACACTACAGTTTCATTTTAACATAACTGCAGTTTGATTTCAATATAACTACAATTTCATTTTATAATATAAAAATAAATGTAAGACAGTATCATTTGAGATAAAATGTAGTCTCATTTACGAAGCTTCGTCAACATGAGATGGCAGTAAAGAAACGGTGTTGTTTTTGGATCATTGCCCACGATATAACAACTGAGGGGCAAAGTGCTACCCGCTGATCAAATTGGTTTTTCGCAACTTTTTTAATACGAGAAGAGGTTCACATTCCGAATCTCTCTTAGAAAATGAGATTGCACGACCATTGACGCCAACTAACTAATTATTATCTATGCAATAATGATTGCCCGACACCCGAATTGAAACGAATGAAAAAAGAAATTGTGGTTTTTAGTTTTTAAATATTTTATCTTGAACGGGATTAAAAATGAAAATAAAAATAAAAAACAGGATTGAAACGTTTTTTTTTTCCTTCTCCCCCATTCGGCCATACCCATACATTTCAGTCAACCTCTGCTCTCTCCTCTTTCTCTTTTAAAAATTTTTTCCGTTTCCTCAACTCTCCATCACCAACCATTGTAATATTTCTCCCCATTCTCTCACCGGCGTTGTCGTCATCATCGTCGTTATCGTCGTCATCGTAATATCTCTATTTCTGTAGACGCAAATATCAAACTATATATGCAGAAAAAAGGTTGCGAAATTTGATCTTAATTAACGTCTCTAGGGACCAGAAATCGTTCAATTCGTCCACGACGTTAGGCTAATTCGAATTCTTTTGCGAGATATTCAATTAGCCGGCATCACAACAAGGACATATATTGAAATATATAGAGATACATACAAAGAGATACAGATTGGACCGCGTTGTGTGTATACGGATATCTATTTGTTGATTTGATATAGGAATTTAGGGCTTTTGGGGGTGTGGAAAAGGATGTTGGGGGCCGGATTGCAGTTTAATCGGAGGTGCAACGGCGACGATCGGTTTTACAGTGCGGCGAAGGCTCGCCGGAGTCGAAGTCAAAATCTGAACGGTCACCAGAACCATCAGAGCCAAGATCATCTCCGAAGAGCTCAGAGCGACGTCGCTGTCTGCCATTCTCCGAAGTCTGATGTCCGAGTCTCCACCGATGAGCCACCGAAGGAGAAGTTGGCCGTCGTAGACGTGCCGGGATATGGTGCCTTGTCGATGTCAAATATCCAACAGTTTCTGCATTCCGTTACTCCTTCTGTCACCGCTCAGTATCTCTCTAAGGTTTATTAATCAAAACTTGATTCAACATTTTTGAGAATTTTTTTTTTGATTAAGTTGCAAAGTCATGAATACTATGCTATTTTATTCTCTCTGAAGATATTTCTAAAGTTTAAAGGATATGTTTAATTGGTAGTCAAATGTGCAAAGTTTTGTTGATTACTTGCAAATTTTAGTGGGCACTTTGTTTTTCTCTTGAACTCTTTGTTGTTGTTGGTATATAGTTATGCTGATGGTGTTTGATTGCTTTTGTATGTGCTAATATCAGACCACAATGAAGAGTTTGAAAATGTGTGGTCCGGAGCTTCAGCCTTATTTCCTCTTAGGGGATTTATGGGAGGCCTTCAAGGAGTGGAGTGCATATGGTGCTGGAGTGCCATTGATATTGAATGACTGTGATAGTGTAATTCAGTACTACGTTCCCTATTTATCAGGAATCCAATTATATGTAGACCCTTCAAAGTCTTCTGAGAAATCAAGGTATCTATCTCAGTGATTTATTCTGATTTTATTAGTCTTGAATATTAACTCTTCCATAATCTTGGTATGGGTGACTCAGCCTCTTTGATCTTGTAGTATATCTTTTCATAATTCAATTTACATTTTTTGTTTTATAGTTTATGTTTTGGTTGAGTGAAAATGTAATTTCCTCATGTTCGTCATCATGGATTGCAATGATAAAAATATAAAATACGTGTTGTTAAAAGTGAGCTGTCTTGGAAGTTGTGATTAGGGTGTGGTAGAAGAATGCTATGGCTTTGCCAATCATTTTGGATATATAATGCCCTTAGATTAGTTGTCTTAAAACTCCTACTGTTTAGATGATAATGCTTGGTAAACTGACATAGCTTAGTTAATTTCCCTTTTTGTCAAAATATTAAGTTCAATAATTGATTTTATCAGTATGTGGACACCCTATAATACTCAAATACCCCCCTAGGCAGTGGCTGATACGAGTGCCTCTTCTCTAAGCTGTGTAAAATGTTTCCTTGAACTGCCAAATACCTTAATGGGGGGCATTTCTATGCATGTTTTCTTGCTGAATTCATTATAGATGATCTGCATTTGAATTCAGTACCATTGCTTTCTAATTATGTACTTTTGAATAGCATGAGACAACAATAATTGAGTGATGGTCCAAACAAGACCAATTGCAACTCAAATTTTATAGAAAATGAGACTGTTAGCAGTGGATATACGTGCCCCTTATTTGCAAAGAGAAGGCTAGCTTAGCCATATTCCTCATCATATTGCTTCTTTTTGCATATGGCGATTTGGAAACTATCAGTTTAATACTCTATGCACGTTAGTCACAGAAACATACGTGAACTTTTAAGTAGATTCTTTAACCTTTTGTTTGATATTGTTTATAGGTGTGTCCGTGTGTGTATGCATGTCAATGGCACTGACTATATTCTGTCATGTTTTCATAAATTTGTCACCTACTTCAATTAACAAGTCAGTTAACCACTTGAGTATGGAATTGAGTGTGTAAGAAGGTTGCAATGGAGATGTTTAAGCCGGCTATGATCTGCATTGCATTGTTTCGTTGCAATGGTGTTCTGTGACCTGTGTACACTATGGCAACTCAACTTTTTGGTTACACCTATATTAGGTTTCCAACTGCTATTGATTGATTGAATTTTTTGGAAGCTCAAGTTCTTATTCTTCCAAATTTTTGTTTCCTCCCTCTTATTTGTTTTCTCATTGACTCATGGACGGTAACACATTGCTGCCATTCTTTGTCCTAGATTTCATGGTATATTCACTGGATAGTAGGATGTTTTCAATCGTATCTATCCAGGAATGTAATGGTTGAGCTGAGTAATACAACTGCAGCTATTTTTTCTCCATGTGACACATTAGTAGTTACCTGTTAAAAATGAACTAGGCAATACATGCCTTACATAGTTACATGTACTGGTGGCGTGTGTGATCTTGCCTCATGGAGCCATGGACCTTTCATACTGAACTGGTTCCATTTTGATGGGAAATAGTTAATCGTAGTGCATGTATATTGTTAATAAAGCATTTTATATTGCAAATGAACTAGAATGAATTAGTGGCATTTCTGTTTAAATTCTGCTTCCTTATGTTAGTGGAAAACTTCTACTTGCCTTATTTCTTGTCTGAAATGGGTTTATCTTGTGATAGAAAACCAGGTGAGGAAAGTGATGGCGATTATTTTAGGGATTCAAGTAGTGATGGCAGTAGTGATTCTGAACAAGAGAGAGGATGCTTGAATTATTCAAGGGAGAAAAGGAGTTGCCATTGTCAAACCAGTGAAAATTCTCTTGGGATTAACCGATTATCATTAAGAGATGAGAATGGTATATGTCAAGAAGGCTTTTCAAGTGATGAAGGTGAACCTGGGCGTTCTCAAGGTCACTTGGTGTTTGAATATCTTGAGCGAGTTCCTCCTCATGGCCGGGAACCTTTGGCAGACAAGGTAGGTCCTTTCATTATAAAAGTCTGTGATGAAAAGTTTTATTCTTGAAGGGAATTAGTGAGATAAATGTTTTCTATTACTCATTTATTTATTACTCCGTATTACTTTTGTCTTGACCTCCTTATACTGTTGCAGATTTCACATCTTGCTGTTCGCTTTCCTGAGTTGAAGACACTTAGAAGTTGTGACCTACTTTCATCGAGTTGGATTTCAGTGGCCTGGTAGTGTGAATTTTCCTTCTGTTTATTGTCATTTGTATGTGCACACTAACTTCAGTAACTTGATTAGTCTTTATGATATTACTTTTGTAGGTATCCAATTTACCGGATACCAATGGGACCTTCACTAAAACCCTTGGATGCTTGCTTCTTGACCTATCATCGTCTTCGTACACCAGTGGCAGGTAACTGAAACTTTCTTTTATTTTATAGCTCTCATGAACCGAATAGTTTTACTATATTTGCTTGTGCATCTTTTTATCAAGGGATGCACGTAATGCCACTATCTAAGAAGTTTTGGGTTACATTGAGGGTGTTTGGGTTATATATATATATATATATATATATATATATATATATATATATTCTTTTGCTTGGGTGTTTGCTCTTTTAGTTACTACACGTCTATGTGGATGTGATTGCCATTTTCTTTGTGGTCTAAAGCACCTATTTTTCTATGCATTTCTATTTTACGTTCAATTTGCCACTGTCTTGTATCGTCTCCTATCTCTTCTAATCCCCTTTTTGTTTTGTGTTTCCAATTGCTTATAATAGTTGCTTTGAAACTCTTTTTAACTCTGAGAAAGTTTGAATACTGATCTAACTACTGTTATTAGTAAGATATACTTTCATGTTGAACCTTCTTCTGGTATTGCTTTTGAGATTTGAAATTGTACTCTGTAGGGACTCAAGGTGCACGTACCACAAATATTACATGTCCATGTGAGACTGATGCTATCCCAAATATATTGTTACCTGTTTTCGGCCTTGCTTCATACAAGTTTAAATCATCGCTGTGGACCCCTGACCGAGGATGTGAACGTAAATTAGTGAACTCTCTCTTGCAGACCGCTGGAGAATGGCTGACAATGCGTCAGGTCCATCACCCAGATTTCAGTTTCTTCTGCCGAAATTGAAACTTTAAGATGGTTTGTTTCTCTTCCCCAAATTCTCACTCCCTCGTAGAGTCATAGGCAAAGAAACCCAATGGTTTTTGTTTGATGCAGCAGTATAACTATGAGGAAAGTTGAGTCAGGGCTGTTATTTGTGATGCTATTATTTATTACTATGAGAAAGAGGAAAAGAAAAACATTTTTAAAAAAAAGAACAAAAAGGAAAAAAAAAGAAGAGAATTGAAATGGCAGAGCAGGGCAGTCGGGGAATATGAAGGTTGCTATGGGCATGGTTGGTGGCAATTATGTTTAA
>CM008338.1:13570818-13581342 GCA_002525835.2 Ipomoea batatas | reverse complement strand
TGTTACATCCAAGACAACACAAAAATACGGTTGCCACGTAAAGGTGACTCACACAAGAGAAGTTTTAAGATAATGTTACAAGACGACTCAGATAGTACAAAATATGAGGCCTGGTGACTCACAAAGCATAAATTTTAAGAAAGCGTTACAATAAACATTAATTACTCAGACAATACAAAATACGGTTGTCACGTAATGCTGACTCACATAGCACGAGTTTCAATAAAACATTACGAGAAATTTTAATTTGGAGTCCACTTCTTCTTATATGCTTAGGTTGTCAAAGATGATGGAACCCCATTCCGAATCCATGGATTAGAAGCTGATCGTGCACGCTTAGTGCGCTTTCCTATGGGAATGATGAAGTCGAAATATAGGTTGGACATGGTGTTTAGCGTTGATACTAAAGCAATATTTATAATTTGTTTTACGGATTAAATTATATTTGAAAATTTTCATGTGTATTTCCATTCACCCTATAATAGATTCCATATGGAGGAATCACTCCGAAAAACAATGGCTGAGATAATGGAGTCTAAAGCAACACAGACCTGCAGCTCTGCTAGCTGCTGCTCCAGGAAGTGATGATAACATTATCTATGATATGATATGATGTTCAACCTCGATCTGAGGAGCATTGTCCCTCAGAATGAGATGATAATCCATGGATTCGGAATGGAGTTCCATCATCCAAGGGGTTGCAAAGAGTGTTGAGCCCCATTGGCCCCTTACGCCATTGTGGTGTCTCCGTATAGTAGCTTTGCAATGGCTGCACTCTCTAAACTCCTTCGATGATGGAACCCCATTCCGAAGCTGATCGTGCAGGCTTCGTGCGCTTTCTTATGGGAACGATGAAGTCGAAGTATAGGTTGGACATTTTTGGCCTGTCTCTACCTTCGATTTCTTCTTTTTCTTAATATTTTTTGTTTTGTTTTGTTTTGTTTTGTTTTAGTGAATGGAGAAATTAATATGCAATTTCTTCTCATTAACTGATTTGTCTATTTGAGTTGCCACATTGTGAAATTGATATGCAATTTCTTGATTAATTTCTCGTTTAGATTATGAAATTGATTTTGAAATTATGTAAATTATGTGAAATTCATATGTAATCTGATCGTAAATTTTTTTTTTTTAAATTCAACTGTACCGAAGAGGTGTCACCGAAAATAAATATTAAAAAAATAAAATAAAAAAATTATGTCCCCAACATCCTTACAGGGTGTAGCCGAAACAATTGTATATAGGTGTAGCTAAAGTGCACCTTTGTACTAGTACTCTCCTCTAGACTTGTTGTCAACCCTTCCGGGACCAACATGTGGCATGCATGCACAAGGAGAAGAATCAAGGAAAAGACGATTGACTTGCGATGAACGGACATATATAGTATGGCAAATAAAATTTGAGTAATTTGTAAAACTAACAAAATGAAAATTAAACTCATACAATCTAAGAAGTTAAATTACATTAATAAAGTTATTTTTAATATATACACTATATATGGCACAACCGTTGTATACTCATATATAGTTATTATTTATTTATTTTTCATAAATACTATATACGGAATCCTGTATATAGATTTTTTTTTATAAATACTATATACAACGGTTTCCTTTCGGACTGTCGTATATAATTATTAATTTTATTTTAAATATTGTATACGGCGTTTTAAATACCACCGTATATTATATTAAGTAACCGTATAAGATATTTAATATTCTAAGATATTTAAGATTATTTTGCTTAATTGCTCAATATCTTGTGTGGTTTGTTGTTTGCCTGTGAATATTTAGCTGCTTATTTGCATCTTCTAGGCAAAACCTGAAATTGCTCTTTTTGTTGTCTGTTGCTGTCTGTATGCTACTTTTAGTTTATATATTATTATTATTATTATATGTGTGTGTGCCTGTGTGCTGCATACATGATATTTAGTATTGAATTACATATTTTAAAAAAAACACTGCTTAGTATCTTACTGTCAATTGAGCTTAGTATTTTATCTGCAGTATGGTTTTAGTTATGTTGAAGGTTACAAGGCTAGATTGATGCCAAAAAGCAAAATTTTGTGTTCATTTTAGGAGATGTGAGCACTTGCAGATTTTTGTGTTGTTCCTCTCTAGAAAGTTTGTCTTCATATTGGGAAATGGCATATAGTTACCCTTTCTATTTCAAATGGTAGAAATACGAGAGGTTTTATTTCAAATGATTTCTATTGAAAATACTCATTTGGATAAAGTAGATTATGAAGAGTTGATTGATGAATTTGCATCAAAGAACGCTAGAAGATCACTCTTTTTGAATAAAATATTTGTACTTTACATTATGTTTAGAATTTTGTTCATAACAAAAAAAGTTTGAATTTGTTTCAAATTTTTTGAATTTTTCCCTTTGTAATTTTTCTTCGGTTCGTAATTTATTTATAGTTTCATAGGGCCCCCTTGTTTACCAGCACAGGGCCACCCAAATCAAAAGTCCGGCCCTGTGTCAATGCTATTTACCTAAGTCACCGTTAGGAATAACCGAATAAGTGTAAACGGATTTTGATGGTCCAAAGTGTAAATTAAAATAAGATTAGTATTTATACCCCAAATTTTTTTCATTTTCTAGGCCTAGAAAATACATTTTTTTGTCACTGAAATATTTATTAAGTGTTAAGTTACAAGAGAGTTCAACATAGTAGAAGTTTGCTATAGACATCATGATAAAGTCATTAAGAGCAAGGGTTAACAGTAGCACAAGTTTGTCCTAGCAACAAGCACTAGTACAAAAAGGAACATAGTAGACTGACTTTTAGTCACTCTTCTTAAAAAGAACAGTAGTGTATTCTTAAAAAAAACCGTAACATCAACAGTCGCGAAAAGTCCAAGATTTTCCGCGACCCTAGTATCCGCGACAGTTATACAACAGTAGCGAAAAAGTCCTTTACAACAATAGCGAATTAGCTGTTTTGTTCTAGTGATAGGACTGCTGGATGGTTCTTTTAATATGTTAATCAATGTTAAAAAGTCAAACTTAAGTAATTTGCAAAACTAAAAAAGTTAAGTTCATACCATCTAAGAAATAAAGTAATTTCCAAAAAAAATAATTCTGGTGTAAGACGGTTAACGTAATAGGTATAATAATTTTTAGTTAAAATTAAATATGCAGGCATAACTTGATAAGTTAAAAAAGTATTACAAATTCCACATTATAAGTCTCATACTAAGGCTTACTCTTTTTTAAAAATTAGATTCTAGCAATTAGGTAATTTAAAAAGTTAAATTTTCATAATCAGCTAATCTTACCCATGATATTATAAACTTTAAAAAATTTCACTAAATTTTCAGCGTGAAAATTTGAATATAGTTGTTAAAATAAGATTACAGATTTTAATCCTGTAAACAAAGCAATTATAATAATTACAATCGTCAATGCTAAACTTTATTGTTAATTTTACAAATTTTAAAAAAACAATGTTTAAATTGTTTAAAAACGAAACGAAATGACTAAAGGCTAGTATTATTATGTGATTGCCTAAATTATATAAGGCCCTGTTTGGTAAATAATCAGCCTATCAGCCAATTTTGGCTTATTTGATCACTATTAGTTGGTAAATAATAAGCTTTTTGTAACTCCAAAATGCTAAAATTCAAAAGGTTACTCAAAGTAGCCTTTTCAATTAGCTTTTTGAAAAAAGAAATTATACTAAACAGCTATCAGGTAACAGCTAATTTATCAAACAACTTTCTACAATCAGCCAATGTTATCAACAAATCATACCTTCTAACTCAAACAGCCAACCCAATCAGTTAACAGTCATTTACCAAACAGGGCCTAAGACTTTTTTTTTATACGAAATTTAGGAAATTTAGGCTAGTATTATAATGCTAATCAGTGCTAAAAAGACAAACTTAAGTAATTTTCAAACCTAAAAAAAGTTAATTTCACACCATCTAAGAAATTAAATTACAATAATAAGTTAAAGACCTTGTGGTCTAGTGGCACTTGGTGTACACTCCCACATGGAGGGGAGTGGGTTCAAGCCTGATTGTTGATTTTTTGTGCTTTAATTTAGTAGGTTGAGATAGTGGTTACATGGGTTATAACTTATAAGCCTATTTTTGTTGACTTTCAATAGGTTGAGATAGGGGTTATAAGACTATTTTTATTATCGGTGAAAATTTTTCATTTTTTTCCTTTTTCTTTTTTTTTCTTTCTATAGTGGGGATAGTTGCACGTAATGACAGATCACGGCCATATTATTACAAACTTGTGGTAAGAATGGATTTCTTTCTTGTGCTCGAAAATAATATTTCAAAGCTTTCGTATGTTCTCCCTTCCTTGTGTGGATAAGACCTATATTATAGAGTATATAACTTCGATCATAGGGATCAATTTCTAATCGCATAGCTTCAAAATAATTCTGTAAAGCTTCCGCATAATTTCCTTCGGATTGAGCCGACATCCGTTACGGTCGTTATTCAATTAAAAGAATCTCCGTTCCAGAACCGTACATAGAACACTAGATGTGGAGGAATGGCGACGATAGCACTGTGTTGTTGTTGTACGAACACGAGAGAGAGGGCGAAGACATTGGTGTTGTGTTGCTGTTGTAAAAAAAGGCGGGGACCAAAGAGAGAATACGACAAAGGGCAGAGGGAGTTGTGCGAAAGGCGACCTTGAAGAGGTGATTTGGTGGAAAGAATGGAACGAAGCGAAGAAACGACGTCGGGGGCAGCGGCGTTGGACGGTGAAAGAGAGCAGCAACGTGCGGCGAGCTGAGGAGTGGAAATCGACGGCAAGCAGCGACGAGGCGTGAGGCGAGGAGTACGTGGAGACGGGGGCAGCTTTCGCGAGAGGCAGTGAGTGGCGAGAAGTGGCTTCGGACGAGATTCGTGGCTGAAGTAGTGAGGTCTAACAATGTGTGGGAGACGAGATATGGTGGGGGAAACACGAAATAACCCTAACAAGCTACGTCCGAAGAAGGGTACTTCAGATGTAGATTGTTAACGGGCGTTTTACTATCTGCATCCAAAGTACCCTACTTTGGACACAATTGTCCAACATTTTTTTTAAATAATTAAATAGTAAACTTTTAATTATAAAAATACCACCGTGTCACTTTACGCGTCCAGTATTTTAACATCGGACACAAATTCTCTTATNCAAATGATAAAAGGAGTTTCTTAATGGAGATGATGATTGGGATAATTAATTCAGGTTCACTTCTCACAAGTAGGATGGAAAAGATCTAAATAAGAGACAGATAAATTTTGTGATAATATTATTTTTATTTTATTATAATAATTTTACTATTTTAAATATAATAAAAATATATATAATTATACAATTCTACCCATTTTTCAGAAAACGAACCAAACACCCAAAGACAGTTTTCCAGAATACATCCAAACACGGAAAATGAATTGATTTTCTGAAAAATGACTCATTTTCCAGAAAACATTTTCCAGAAGTCATTTTCCTGCTTTCCAAACACACCCTAAATATTATTTTAGATCAAGGTTTATAATGTAACCTAAATATTATTTTAGATCAAGGTTTATAATGTAATATAGACGTAGTCCATGGTATAATTTGCCCATAAACATATAAGGCTCAATATGGTAGAGGAAATTGAAGATTTTGTTTTGAGTAACATTTTAGTGAATGACAAATCGAAGAAAGTGAATGACAAATTTTAAAATCCACCATCTGGTCTATATTGCATTGTAGACCTTAGTTTAAAATTAACATTTAAATTTTATATTTAGAATCAAATCGCACAATCTCTGTAATAGGTAAATGCCTTTTTTTCTTATGAAGTTGTCGGAATTATTCATAATATGATATTGGCTACAATTGAAAATGTCTTATCAATAAAATTTCTATTTATCCGCGATCTCGACATAGCTGTCTATCATTTTTCTTATTACTTCTCGTGAGAAAAAGATCCCAAAAAAAAATGAATTGTATAGTACGGAATAATATAAAACAATTAATATATTTTGTACCTGCGATTAATGTTTTTTGTAATTATTAACAATTTTAATGCACATTACATAGTAATTATAGACACATAATATGATAACTATGTACACATAAATTGTTAATTGCATGTAAAAAATATGTTAACTGCAGACATATAATATATTAAGGCACACAAATCGTTAACTATAGATACAAAATGTGTTAATGGGAAAAATATAATTTTTAAATTAGGATTCACAATGCAATATAAACCCTAGTCCATAATATAACAATTGTTAATGAATAGGACTCTAATGGAAAATTTTTCCTCCAAAAAAAAAAAAAGGACCTAATGGGAATAGGGCCCAAACTCTAAATCTTATTCCTTAATGCTGGCGGCCACAACTCACTGCTCAGTCCAAGACCATTTTGGGCTTGAAAGCCCAATTTCATCCCCACAATAAAATATCCAAAATGTGACTCTTAATTCAAAGGATGCCATGGGCAAATTATTATGTGGACCGTGGTCCGCAACGTTCTTTTGATGCTTAAAATTCTTACATCATGGGGAGTCTGACAAGAGTTGCCACTCCCATTATGTAGCATTCTGTTCAAAGAGTCAAGTCAACAATTGACTCCACTGAGGCTCAAACCCACTTCCACCATCCATGTGGGAGTGTAAACCGGGACATCAAGTGCCACTAGAACACAAGGTCATTAGCAAAAATTAATTGAAAGTTTGTTATTGTTATTGTTATTGTTATTATTATTATTAAAAGCAACTAAAGAAAGTATTATTGCATCAAGTCAAGAATACATAAACCTGGTAATCCCGACAAACGCATATGACCAGATAGAGAATAAGTAGTCTTTCCTAAGGTGTGGTCTATGTGGTTCGATGATTGTTTCACATGTCTAACTAAAGTATTGCCTAAAGATTGAACTAGACAAACACACTCTTCTAAAACTAGACTAGCATAGGATGAATTAGCTAAACTTCGATTAATTCTATTTGAAATGTTGAGACAGTCAATCTCCACTATTACCTTTTATAGCCTCGACTTTTCATCCAAGAGAGCACTTCTTTACACGCCAAAGTGTATGAATGTATGCTATTGATGATGATTGGTGAGGATGTCGAGTTGGATGACTAGNAAAAAAAAGACATTACGTTGGTGTGGGCAAAGAAATAAATAGGTGAAACTCTCACACTATGATTAATTGTAGGATTCGACCTTGCTCTTTATTTGAGTATAATCTATCACCTAAAAATCAATGAGTTACCTGTGAGGGTGGTTTCTTGTGGACACTGACTGACGATTCAACTCATTCAAAATTCATGTAAGTTCGGAGTGTGGAGTCAAAAATTTAGCCTTTTTTTTACACCGCTGAAAACCATGCATACATATAAAATAAAAAAGGACATTAGGAGATATTAAATGAAATAAAAAGCACAACTACATACATCCAAGCCTACAAACAACTAATAAAACAATCACACATGGTAAAAAAAGAAACTTTACCTAAGCAACGTAGGTGGTTGACGAGAAGAATATAAGCACCAAAATTGTTGATTGAAAAGAAGTTTTGCTAACGAGACTTCTTTCTTCTCCCTTGACCTCTCTGAAAGAATATCTTTGACAGAATTTCATCTATCATCTTGTTATAATATGATCTCCATTTTCTAGATAGAAAAAGTGGCACAAAGATTCCTCCTAGACCTGCAGCAAATCCAAGTGCAACGCTAATGTAGATATCAACATGGTGCGTTGATTCTTTCTCTTCTGATTCTGGTATTGGAGATGCCGGTTCATTGATGCCAGAGCATGATACATTAATTTGGAATCCACATAGCCCCTTGTTTCCCATGAATGAGCTTGCATCAAAGGTATCCAATTGAGTGCTTCTTGGAATCCTTCCAACGAGATGGTTGTATGACAAGTTTAAGACTTCCAGGAAGGTTAGGATCTCTAGTTGCACCGGGATATTTCCAGCAAGGTTGTTGAATGAGAGGTCCAGTGCTTCCAAAGCTTTCAAGTTTTGAAGAGATGGAGGAATATTGCCAGTTAGGGCATTGTGGGAGATGTTGAGGAGATAAAGCTGTTTAAGCTTTCCAACACTCTCTGGTATACTGCCTTCAAATTGATTACTTGAAAAATCAATAGAAGTGAAGATAGATAGAACCTTCTCTATAGTGTAACTTTGTCCTTTTAGAGACAGTATGACTGAATCTTGATAGTAAATCGAAGCACTTGTGTAGTGCAAGTAGTCAGGCTTTGAGTTTAATTCATTCCTCTCAACCAAAATAGCTTTTAATGCCAAGAATAAATCAGTTGGTAGATGTCCACTGAAATTATTGGAAGATAGGTCAATGACTTGTAACCTTGGCCAGCTGTTGTTTACCCCAAGCATGGGACAAGAAATGCTTCCATGAAAATGATTGGAATGCAATACCAGAATGTGCAGTTTTGACAATTTATTGAGCCAACAAGGAAAGGTATCACTTATTTTGTTGTTTCCAAGATTTAAGACCTTAAGCTTTGTGCACTTGATCAAGGAGGGAGGAACTTTCCCTTCTAAGAGATTCTGACTAAGATCCAATGTCTCTAAAGAACAACTGTGTTGAAACTTTAGTGATATCTCACCACTTAAATGATTTCCTCTAAGATTCACTACGATGAGATGGCTGTTATTTTGAACCAGACATGATGGTATTGTGCCATGCAAAGCGTTGTAGGACAAGTCAAGCACTTCCAGATAGGCTGCTCGACACCAGGAAGTTGAGATCTTTCCACTTACTCTATTTTTTGCGATGGAAAAGAACACAATGAGAGGTGAGATTTGATCAGCAAAATCAAGAGGAATCATGGAGAAATTGTTGTTGGAGAAGTCTAAATACACAGCCTCGGGTGGTGGTCGTGGGATCTGACCACTTAGCATATTAGAATTTAGATCAAGGAATTGAAGAGAACCGTATTCCATTGGCTCTTTCATATGCGTCAAACGATTGTGAGAAAGATTGAGGTAAGAGAATTGCCCACATCCCCATATCCAGTTAGGAATTTCTCCACTAATAGTGTTGTTGGAAAGATCTAACCACGACAATTGAGATTGGCTTTTCAAAAAATCAGGAATTTTTTGCAAATTGCAGGAGGCCAAATTTAAGTATCCAAATTGAGGGAGTAAGGGAAGTTCTGATGTGCTTATGGTTGTCTCAATTACCAAATTGTTATGGGAAAAGTCAAAAGTTTGAATATACTGGCTTTTAAATTTTGTTAGATGTACAATACTGTTAAATTTGTTTGATGAAAGATCGAGCATTGTAAGATTCTGAAATTGAAATAAGAATGAAGGTATTGTCCCTTCTAAGTTGTTTCTACTCAAATCAAGAGATTCAAGTGGAGAAGTCACATTTTGCAAATCAATCATTTGACCAAAAAATTTGTTTGATAAAAGATTTAGTGATGTAAGGTTTTGAAGTCGAAAGAAGAATGAAGGTATTGTCCCTTCCAAGTTGTTGTTGCTCAAACCAAGAGATTCAAGTGGAGAAGTCACATTTTGCAAATCAATCATTTGACCAAAAAATTTGTTTGATAAAAGATTTAGTGATGTAAGGTTTTGAAGTCGAAAGAAGAATGAAGGTATTGTCCCTTCCAAGTTGTTGTCGCTCAACTCAAGAGATTCAAGTGGAGAAGTCACATTTCGTAATTCAGTTATATGACCAGAAAGTTTGTTTCCCCACAGAGATAAGGTTTGAAGTGATGGCAGGAAAAATAGTGATGCTGGAATGGGTCCTGAAAGTGAATTTCCGGACAAGCTGAGCTCAACAAGCTTGCTAAGCTTCATAATAGAAGCAGGGATTGGTCCACTAAAATCACAATATGCAAGGTCAATATGGGACAGCAGTGTGAGGTTTCCTATGGACTCGGGTAAATTCCCAGAAAACATTGTCCCCCGAAGTGTGAGGTTCTTGAGAGATCCATTTTCGGGGAAGTCTGGCAAAGAACCCCCAAGCATGTAATTGTAAGATAAGTCAATGGTTTGCAGAGTTGGTACCTGGAATACTTTGTGAGGGACTGTTCCACTGAAGTCGCAATTTTTCAAGCTCAAAACAGTGAGATTGGTGAAATCCGTGAAGAAGTCTGGAAATGGAGCAGAGAACTTGACCCGATCAAGCCTAATAACAGAAAGTGATGGCAGTTTATACAAGAGAGAAACATTGAAGCCACCCCAGATCCACTCGTCCCTGAGGTCAAGACTTATAATATATCCAGCAGCATTGCAACTCAGACCTGGCCATCGGCAGCAGTCAGCTCCTTCATCCCACAGCACCAACTTGGTGGATTCCCAAGAAGCGTATGTGATTTCACTTCGTATGTGGAGAAGCACAGACTTTTGATCGGGAAGACAGTGACCCAATGCATGCATAATTGTGAATAAATTTGAAAAGAGCAGAAGCATGTTAAACATGAGAATCCTCATTTTATGATCGAGCAGACTTAAGTTGTTTGTGGTTGAGGTGTAGAATTTCTGAAATCTGAATAAGCATATATATATATATATATGAATTAGAACGCA
>CM008338.1:13545376-13563352 GCA_002525835.2 Ipomoea batatas | reverse complement strand
TGAAAGCAAAGCTTTTGAGTTACCCCCTAAAGTCCAAGGCAAATTATTGCATGGACCATGGTCCACACAGCTGTGGGGACCAAAAATAAAAAGTACATTATTTTTATACTAAAGGTACATTATTTAACAGTATATATCAAATAATATACCTTCAATACAAAAATAATGTACCTACAGTATAAAACTTGTGTACCTTCAGTACAAAAATAATGTACTTTTTATTTTTGTTCAATGCAATAATAATTGTAAAGTCCAATCAGGCGGCCAACGCTCTTTAAAGGATTGAAAGCAAAGCTATGTGACATTTATCTACCTTGCCAAGTCAATTATGCAATCAAACAAAATCACATGTAAACTTGAAAATTTAATAATGATAAAATTTTAACTTTTGATTTCTCTTAGATGGAATGTATGAATGTGTCCACGTTTTTATAGGGAAGATGTCCTAATATTTTTTGAAAATAATCTTTTCCATAGGATTATATTCCTAATAAAAGTGGCATATTGACCTTTTAGGTTTGACCCAATTAGGGACAACCTTAAAAAAATATTAAATATTACTATATGTATTGAATAATTGATTAACTTATAATTTATTCTAGTGGAATCTTGGTGGCTAGGGATTATCTTTAATCTTTGTCATGCAAATCACGTTGATCTTTTAATTTTCCATGTAATCATATTTTCTAATTAATATCATGAAAATAAGTATATATTGGTGTGTAAGTGGAAAAAGTTTGGTTCTCGATCTCAAGTTTGAATAATATTGTGAGTGACATAATATACAGTACCTTGTTAGGAGCTAGAGCCCTCTCATTATAGTTTAATGAGAGTTCAAGTAGTTCCCTCACCAAAAAAAAATGAGAGTTCAAGTTCCCTCACCAAAAAATCTGCTCAAATGCGGTCGCGTCTTCTCGTGGGGTCGATGCAATTTACACCACACTAGTGTTAAGAAAATATACCACTAGTGTTAAAGAAAATATATTACTAGTAATAGGAAAATGCACAACAATGAAAATGCACACAAAAACACCCTCATAAATCTCTTGCCCCTAATTGTGCATTTTCGAACACTATCATTTTTCTCATTACCTCTCGTGGGAGAAAGATTCCTCAAAGAAAAGAATTGTATAGTACGAAATAACATAAAACATATTTATGAAAAAATATGAACCTTATATTCCATATTCCAACTGTTCTTTTTTGGCAGGAATTGAATATTTAAATGTGATAATGAATGGAGTAGTATAGGAACTATTCTTATAAATTACGGGTTAGAAGAACTCGAGAAATTTTGATTGAATTGTGACACAAATTAGAAAAAAAGATAGAAGAATCTTTCTATGATGAAAATAGACTAAAAACTGCCAATTTTTTATACATAACAGGTATACACTCTACAATCAAATAGAAAAATGTTTTATGTGAATTTCTATTCAAATTGAGGAATAAGGGGTTTGTTGTTGAAAACTCTAGAAGGGGAATTTGAGAATTGGTTTGGTATGGAATCATATTATCTAATAGAATTAGAATTCGGATTTAAAGTATCCATTCACTATAATATAAAGTATAAAAAATAAATAGTATAAAAAATATAGACCATCGATCAGTTGATTCGTTCTAATTCATTGATTTAATCCGTTATCAAAATACGAGAAAGGGAAGAGAACCTTGTTTTTGAAAATATGAGTCGAATTGTTAAAAACAATTTTCGTTAAAAATTTGCTCCCCGAACAGCCGAACCTCAACGAAAAGAAAAAGCGTTCTTTACGGTGTATATTTGCATACCTAGTGGTGTGTTTTTTTGTGATGCGTACCTAATGGTGCATATTTGTATTGTGTATTTTCTAACATTGAGTGATGTATTTTGTTCACACTAGTGGTGTAAGCACCGACCGCACGGGAAGGCACGACTGTACCTGAACTCTTTTTATATATATATAAGAAGTTTACGAACTTTAACTCNTTCTCTAAAAAGTTTTGTTTCTTTGTTGTGTGAACAAGGAAGCATTGATGAGGCTGTTAGTATTCTTAATGAAGTTGGATGCATGTATTTCCCCGTTGATAAGGGACATAGTGCATTTAATAATATATCAGAAAAACCAAAGGAGCCCTGTGATAGGGAAGCTATTGATGCTGTTGAATGCAAGGTTACTATTTCAGAAAGCAAATCATGCAATAATGGACAACTAGAAATGGATTTGGAAAATGATACTGACCTAGAAGCTAATATCTTCCATTTGGAGAACTTTGGCTCTTACTATTCCTTGATTGCATTATATTGTTCTAAAGGGGAGCTCAATAAAGCAAACATACTGGCAAAAAAAATCATGAGTTTCTTGTAGGAAAACTATTTTTACAACAAAACTGACTGGCTACCTTGGTAAGGATTGGTGCTGTGATTTTCAGACCTCGGAAGAATGTTACATGTGGCAGCAGGAGGTATGTTCTATGTTCTTTACATAATTTGTTGATAATTTCCTTGTGCTTTCCCATTTTCGTACATTACCACTCTGCTGAATGATTTTCATAATTGTTAATATGCTCTTGTAAGCTCTTGCAATACTTACTGACTGAATTTCATAGTTCTTGGTCAACCTTTAACCTAACTGTTGAAATTGAGGAATTAAAGGTTTGGCGGGTGGTGAATAGCCACCTGCCAGTTAGGCAGAAGCAAAATATGTGAGAAATCAAAGAAAAAGAGAATAGAAAGAATATATTATAATGATAGATTACAATAGATTGTCTCTTTGTGTACTCTATATTTCTATGTATATTAAACTGTATAAAGATCCTATATTTATGGGAACATTAGGGCTAAACCAATCCTACCAAAAATAGGAAACTAAGCCTAAGGACTTGGTTTCCTAATCTTCAACACTCCCCTTCAAGTTGGAAAATCTAGAAGTTCAAAGCTTGGATTAGACCAAACACTCCACCTCACTCAAAATTATTGGGATAGGCAAACCTTGTTTCTTAAGAAGCTTTATCTAACATACTTTCTATTGATTAATGACATCCTTTCTTGACCTCAAGTTTTCACGAGTCATGACTCATGAGCACACTTCAAGTTTTGAGAAAATGACGGTGAGTACATTTTCTGGCACTTATGAGACTGTTAGCTTTATACATATTGATTGCAGTTTGGAGCCAGTACTGATAGATCCATATTATATAGTTTGGTAGAATAAGAGCTGCTATGGTTTTCAGTTTCTTTTGGATTACATGAAGTCAGATGCTTAAAGAAATTCAGTGAGTATTCTAGTGGAGAGGATTAAACAAATTTTGAGGAATGAGAATGCAGAGCCTAATATTATAGTATCTCCAATAGAGGAGTTGACTTGTAAGGACAGGAGTTGTGCCTCTGCAAGCAAATGAAGCAATTGATATGAATAGAATAGTGTCATCACAAATTTTGATTGAAGTGGGAAGAAATGAAAATGAAAAATATTGAACTTTTGGAACTGCTATGTAGGCTTTTGTTTACCAAGGGTTTGAATCCCTCTCTTTCCGTACCTTAAGTTAATTCACCGATTTGACTAGCATCAATGGATCAAATCATAGCAATGGATACAATTATTCCAACAACAAGCTCCTTATTTTTTTTTATATTTTGATATAGATTAGCAATTCCTAATTGTTGTGACGTGTAAACATAAAATAAAATACCATAAAAAACCAAAATATTGGAAGAGTCAACAAGGAATGAAAATGGACCCTTGGTCTATGATAGAGAGATGGAGTAGAATCCGGATCAAACCTTATCTTACTAACCTTAGGTTCATTTACTTTATTACTTTACGGGTGTTGCTTTTGGGGAAAGATGAATGGAGGAATAGAAGTATGCTTGCGTGAGTTGAAGATGGTGACAACTATAAAGCATTAAGGTAGGAAGAGAACATAAAAGGAAGAAAGGGAGTGACTACATAGTAGAAGGTGGGGGAGAGTAAATATATCAAAAGATAAAGGAGGGGAATTTGCAATATCATGAGCAGTCTCATGGTATAGGCCAGGATATGGGTGTCCTATAGGTAATTGTTTCTGAGTTTCATTTCTTTAAAAAGGGTTCTGGTTTGATTTTTGGCTCTTTGGTCCAGATGTGTATACATCCTTATCTTTGTAATTTAGCTGAACCCTTAACAAAAAAAGCCTTTTCTTCTTTGAGAATATGAATAATCTTATGCAAAAAAGAAATAAATGCATTATGATGGAAATGGCTAATTCTACTTATGGTCCTCAAGTGTAGTGGCTATTCTATTCCACTTCAGGTCATTAACTTCTAAACTGAACAGAATTAGTTCCACAACCTTAATGGTCTAGATACTTTTGATATTGTCATTTATTTTGTTTTTAATTTTTATTTTTTATAGTTTGAATGAAAAAAAGAAAAGAAAAGAAAAGAAGAAGAAGATAAAATTGTGAGTGTATTTTTGTCATTTTATTTTGAAATCTATCAAATCTCCATTGTTACGAATCCCACCACTCTTGAAGTTTCATATCTATTAAAAAAGTTTTCATGTTCTCATCTAAAATTATGCTTGTAAGTGAGAATGACTATTCTTTTTAAGTTTATGAGTGCTGAGTTCAAGACTAGATGCATATTTGTGTGATAATTCTTCTAGATTAACTATGAAATTCTGCAATTTTTGCAGAATTAGTATGATCTGTTAAGAGTCCACACCATTTTCCCTTGCAGGGATAGAATTTCTAAGGCAGTGAAAGTCTAGCAATGGTGTTTTGATATTAAATACAAAAATAGACAGCAAATATGACCCTATTTAATTTTTCATCCAAATCTAACGGTGAGAGCAAAAGGGTCCAACCCATCAAAGTTGAGTGCCTAATTCTGTCTATTTATTTTTTCTCCAAATCTAACGGCAAGAGCAAAAGGGTCCAACCCATCAAGGACTTATTCTGTCAAGGACTGATTCTGCCAAATAGACAGACAAAACCTTGCAACTTCAAAGATTTTTGTATTTTTTATTTCTACATTTGCATCTTATTTACCTGCTTATTCAATACCTTTCGCTTCCTTGTTTACCTGTTTCATCAACTGTTCCCCACCAAAGCTAAGAAAATGCTTAAATTTGACGATAGAAGAATATATCAGATTATCCTGAGATAAGGTTGCTTGTTGTGCAGTAAGCATTTTAGAAATTATTTCTAGTCATATAGTAAACTTATTTCCAGAAAAAACTGGCTTTGCATTACCCATTTTATTTTCACAATTTATTTTCTTTTTTAATAAGTAGTACATGCAATTCTCATGCCATGCTCTTCAAGTTTTATTTCAAATATTTTTTATAGTAGCATTGTTTATTGTGCCTTGAAAGGAACCGTAAAGTATCTATGCTCGATACCATAATTGTTCCACTGATGAAAGTGGATAGAAATAAGAACTATAAGGAAGTTCATTAGATTTCCTGAAATCTGACAGTGCACAAATAGTTCAATTACTTGTGTGCCATTATTTGTTCTTGTATCAAAATTGTGCTGTGAGCATGCAGGTACATGTTAGGGAGGGGAATACTATGCCTCTGTAAAATCCTTATAATTGTCATACTATCCTCATCTCCACTTTCAATCCTCATACCTGCATCTTTTCTGTTAAAAAATAACTAAAAGAAATAGTTAATTGACATCTATTCATCTCGTCCAAACATGAATCTCGGACTTAAATTTCTATTAAAATATAGGTGTTTAGGTCCCTAACGCTCACAGCCTCTTCTCTCTTTTTTCTCTTGTATCTCCATCTATTCTACCTTGATTTCTGTCATTTATAATATTTTAATATTCTTGGGATTGTCTTCAACTCATTGGAATGATGAATATTTTGTCATAAGAATCCAAAGAATGAATTTTGATTCTAATTGCTTAGAATTGGCAACACTTTTGGTAATATGACTACATATTTCAAAGTCAAATAAATGCAATGATAGGTCATCAAATCTACCAATAGCATCATTAATTTAGCATATAATAACAATAACTGATTTTCATATATTCTGGCAGTTCTTGTTGCAGAAGCCAAGACAGCATAAAGGATGGATGGTTCCACTAGATTTTGCTATGGATTCAAACAGCTGCAGACATCTTATGTTCTTCAAAAGAATTACAGAGAGCCCAATTCAAGGTTTAGTTTCATCTCACAATTTTCCTGATTATTTGATTTTATTTTGTATTAAAATCTTCAATTAATACTCTAAATTCAAATTTGATTCTTTGGGAAAACAGTTTGTATGTGTTTGTGTTTCAAGTAATCAAAAATGATGCTTTGCACTGATTTGGCTCAATTTTTTCCACCTAAAAATGTGTTAACTCCAACGTTCCAGGATGTAGCTTCGGCACAGGATCCTATCTGCTCCAGTTTGCCAAGTTGCTATGCGAGGAAAAGTTGTTTCAGGCACAAGACTCCATTTCTGTTCAACCTTTTGTATTTTCTGGTTTTGCCGGTACATATAGAAGCTTTGCCTAGTTATTTTCCTCCCCCTCTTAGTAATTTATTTGAGCTGCTTGAAGCTTGAGATCGAGCTGAGCTCAAGCGCAAAAAATAGAGCTCAGTCAAGCCTCAAGCCTCGATTTTTGGATTCAGTCTCGTCTCAGCTCGGTTACACTCTTATAAATGATGCTTACTATGTCTGTCTCCTTTTATCACGCAATTCTGCAATGCTCTTTTTTTATTCCTGATCTTTCTTTGATATGTTTGAAGACAATATCCTCCAAGAAACTCACAAGAAGTTGCTACTTGAAAAGACAAGATTTGGTTGGGAAGCCATTGCATGTGAAGCTGCCAAGGTGGATTCAGGCCAGAGAGATATATAAGCAGTTGCAGGTTAGACGGCTGGATTTCTTCAGCTTGCTATGATCTCGAGGACATCGGGAAGATCAAAGATGACAAGATATTGATCAAGTAAAAGAGCATGTTACAATTTTGCAACTGATCAAGATGGGCAATGGTTGCTTTAGCCTTCAAGGATGGATCAGGCATCACTTGATTTGAGGGATGATCTTTGTGTTTTTAACATTTAAACATAGAGTTAATTCCCCAAATAGTCTTTCGACTATTGTCTTTTTCCAATTTCGTACTTTGACTTTCAATTGTACCTATTATGCTCCTCTAACTATTGATAATTAAGTCAAAATAATCTTCGTTAGACACATGTTATCTGAGCGTTAAACACAAAGATCATCCCTCAAATGATGCCTAACTATNTTTTTCTTCACTAACTTTATCCATGTGACTAACTGAGCTGCTTATGTGAGCTTAAATATCCTATGTTGATTGAACCATTTGATGGTCTTAATTTAACTAAACAAACTACTAGATCAGCATATATATATTAAATCGATGGGGTTTCAATTCAACTAATTCAATTGAGCAGGGATGGTATAACCGAGAAGTTGTAAGCTAAATTTTTACATATAAATGTATTTTGGCATTTCTTGTTGGCAGGGCCGGTTTTTTTTATTTGTGTGGCCATGTACTGGTAAATAAGTGAGACTATATCAAAGTATAAATAAATTGCAAATTGAAGAAAAATTGCAAAGAGAAAAATGCAAAAAAAAAAAAACTGAAACAAATTCAAACTTTATTTATTATGAACAAAATTCTAAACATAATGCAAACTGCAAATATTTTATTTATAAAGAGCTGTCCTTCTAGCATTCTTTGACGCAAATACATATACTAGCTAACTATTGGAATCAGGGCTGGAATAGGGACCCCAAAATTTTGGGGTGCTGTTGTCCATCTTGCACGCCCTAAAATCTGACCCTGCTTGTGGTCAAAATTTGTGTTATTGGCCAAAAAAGGGCAAACTTTTATATTTTTTACCAACTTTATTGACCAACACCCATTGCCCATTGGTAATAGGTAGTCAGAAAAATTCAATACGTTTATGAAATAAAACTTAATTTTAGTTCATTTTTGCCGGAAAACTTGATGCTAACAGTAGCTATTCACCATTTTATTAATACGTTGAGGTGTTATATGTATTGAAAAATTATAAAGAAATAGATGATTTATAATGTTTCTAGTTGAATTAAGTAATTATTGGCCGGTTAGACACTATAAGCCAATTCATTTATATATAAGCATAACTTTCTTGTCACCTTAGCTTCTTGCCCATTTTCAATTCATTAACTTAATAAGCTAGCTTAACCTTATTACTTACACATCATATCCTAGGCAGGTGCTACCACGTGATGGTGCTAACTAAACAAATTCACACACATATATGGCGATGGCTCGAAGAATCGGGTCTAGTATCATGTCATTAAACGTGGCGTTGACTGCTATGCAAATATAATGAAATAAAGTAGTACATTCACTATTACTCTATTAGCTATAAATTATGGTACGACTACAGTGATAACTGATAAGCGCTTGATAATGAAATAAAGTTACGTATTTGCTATTAGCTATATATTTTGAGGTAGTGATAATTGTTTGATTTGATAATATATTTGTTGAATTAGTTAATTTTAGTTTAATCTAAATGTATTATAACGCAATTTGTTTTTTTAAGTTAACTTTCTTGTCACCTACCCACCTATTTTTCAATTTAGTAAAAAAAAAAAAACAAAAAGAAAAAGAGAAGAAAAATTTGTTGTTACATTAGACTCGTTGGATTGATAGCAAAGAAATAAGAAAATGCAGGGTGGTTGTCGGTCACTGTCGCTGGCGGCCAACAAAATTTGTTTCCAAAGGAGATAAAAAATTGCCTAGAGGGTGCAGAAAAAATAAATTATATTAAAAAAATCTTACTGAGAAATTGTAGACAAAAATCAAACTCTTATTTTTTAAGTACGATAATCATGAATTCATGATCATGTTTGATCTACTCAATTATCCATTTTAAAACTGAACAAACATTCAACATTTTGGAGCTAATTGTCTCTGTCGTCATTACTTATTAATTATTTTTACCATTTGTTTTCTTGAACTTGATTATGAAATATAAGTATCGACAAATATAAACTATCACACTGCCACACAGTGACACTGACATTATTCATTTTTTTTTTGAAGGAAATTAATTAACGACTTTTCTTACGTTTTTATTTAATGCTTCTTCAAATATATGGATGCAGCCTACATGCTTATTGTTGGAGTTTGTGAGGATTCCCTCATCACTCAAAAAGAAAAGAAAAAAAAAATATCAGGCTAAGTACAAAACAATATAATTGATGATAAGGGTAAATGGCTAAGCAATGGAAAGTAACTAACGTCAACCTTTTCTTAGTATATTTATGTTATAATTATAGATTAGGGTTTAGGATTAATGGCCATTGCAATGGAAAGCAATGGCCATTAATCATTCAAAAGGTAAGAAATTAACTTATTTTAGTGCAAAAATAATTAGAAAAAGTGATAATTAAAAAAAAAAAAGTACGCATTTTATGTGTAATCAGAACTTTTTAAGATATCTGGCAAAATCCTCCCTAAGATCTAAAAAATATATATATATATTTTTCAAGTTTTTTTAACCTATGGAGATCATTCTAAATTAAACCATTTACTTCTAAAATATTTTTCAAATCAAATCTCATATATTATATAAACAAATCATATTCATTAGCTAATATTGTAGAGACCATATATATGGGAGTAAATGGTGTCAATCTAAAATTACCACGCACATAAGTATGTATCATATATATAAAATTTGTAATGTTACTTTAAAAAAGTCTATATTACAAAACTTTAGATGAAAGACAAAAACATTTAATAATCAAAACTAATAAATAAAAGTTTTGCTAAATTTAGCTCTTACCACCTCAATAATTTTGTCAAAGGCCAAGTGACAAACAATCTGTTTTTCTATTTTTTTTTTCTTTTTCAACGTATCCGGAATCCAGCGCCCAAAATAGAATGTCTCTAAGGGCGCTGAAATTCTATGAAAAAAGCTATGGGTTTCAAGCACCATACATGGTGTTGTGTGCTCCAATGTTTATCAAGGAATGGAGAATTGTGCGGAACTTCAAAAACATCTATTCCTACGTTTTTGGTGTTGTGCTTCGCTAGGTTGGGGTAAGGTAGACGAAGAAAAAGCTTCTTTGTCAATCAAACTTACCAAATAGATTCGTTTTTCAACAGACTTTAGATTGTACACAAATACAACATTCACGTATCTATGTGAATGACTTTTTCACTAGCCATGTATCACGATTTTGACTTCAAAAATTTCAAAATATTAATTTTAAGTATACCAAATCAATTCAATAAATTTAAGGGAGTCTAACTAACTCCTGGATTGTGGACAGGAAAATGCAATGCGTATAGAGTTCACCTCGGGACATTCATATAATGAAAGGTCGGTTTGTTTATCCGCGATTGGAAAAACAATATTGACTAAGTCCATTTATATCTTCTTCTTTTTTCTTTTTTTTTTTTAAAGTTTTAGGTTTTGCTTTAAACGATTTCCATGAGTGAACTTATAGAATAAATTGATTTCAATTAACCAACGCCAACCGGTCCTGAGTTACGCTACACACTACACAATGCATGAATTGAGGGGCAGCTACGATGACCTGCGACATCGCGGGGCAGCAATTATTGGTTTGTTGGGGGTGTTTTTTCTCCCCAATATAGGAGTGTCTTCTTGAAATAGCAAGGGCAAAGAACAATCCTTATTTCTTGGCTAAGGAGAAGGCAAAGTTCAGCAATGCTAAAATTGCCCAGGGTTTCGGTTATATTCGGGAACAAAAACTCAAAGATCCCTAGAAGGCCCAGCCTAAATTTGAAAGAAAGGCAGAATTAGAATCCCAAGGAGGGCATAAGAAGAGAACATTCGCTAAAGAAAGAAAGGCAGAATCAGAGAGGTTATAAGAAGAGAAACCCTGTCATGACTGCTCCAACATAGAGAGCCAGAGACTCAAGCAGCTTCAAGACTGGGATAGTGCATTTAATTCCAAATATATACTAGTGTTACATACATTGATAGTCTGTAATTCCAAGCAGTGTAGTTTCTGTTATACTACATGTAGTGTTACATACATTGATAGTGTTACATGTTATTGTACATTGATAGTGTTCATTGTGATGGCATTATTATGCATGTTTTGGGTAATTACCTGATTTTACAAGTTTCCGCAAGTCCTAATAGTGATAGTGATTTGTTTGCTTCAGGTTTTTGAAAGCGAGGAAGTTTGACATTGAGAAAGCAAAGAACATGTGGGCTGATATGATCCAGTGGAGGAAGGAGTATTGAGAACATAGTATTTCAATTGAACCCGTGACCTTTGGGTGACTTTGATACCAAATTGAATCATGTGTTCCATCCAACTAAAAGCCTAAGCTTATGGATGCACTGCACATTTATGTTTATATTATATTTACGCTCACAATAGAGATGTCCAAATAAATTTACATGCATGTTCAACAACTATAGCATTTATACAAAATGACTACTTATTACAGAACATATACATTTATGTTAATGTGAATGTTGAACTTATTATTGTAAAATCATATTCTTCACAGTTTAGTTAGTATATAAATACCTATGTCATGAATGAAAAAACTTTCACAGCATATGTATGCATATATACAAAGATGTATAAATCTGGTTTGAACATTTACTTCAGGACTCGGTCCTCTTAAAATAAATGGAGTTCACTATTAATTAGCTTTTGAGGATGGTAACGTAACGCCATTATAGACATTTAATAATAATAATAATAATAACATTTAATTTAAAATACTTAAATAAGATATCTTAATCAATAACGATTCAATATTGATATTAATATTTATTAATAAGACTATTGAAATTTATTTTGTGATATTAATATTTATTAATAAGACCATTACAATTTATTTGGGATTACAAAAACTATTCCAACACGGTTATATGTTACTATTTTAAATTAACACTCAAAGAGCGCTTTTTTTAATATTACGAAAAAAATTATAAAAATGTGCTCTAGGTAAAGTTCGTTTTAGACCGGCTCAATAGACATTTTTCACTTGAAGTCAAACTTGATACATTGAAATTATTAAGTCAATTGTTCAACCGACTCAATTAGTGTTAATGCAAAATCACGAGGTTCTATACAAAGGCTAGATGGATTAGAACATCCGCTATTCAATATATGTTTTTGCGTTTTTTTTTTTTTAAAGATTGAGCAAAAAGGGTAAAGCTACCATGGCGGAGCCGGTAGTGATAGGGGGTATGGTGTTGGATATAAATTGCAGTCCTTCTGTTCCTGTTAATCCCGGAACAACCACTCCTGGCAAGGTTTGATGTCATACATAAACCCTTAATTTTGTTTTAAAGAATATTTATAAACAATTGAATGATTACCATAGATTCTGTTTTTAAAGAATTTATGCCTGTTTATGTCAAGTTCATCTAAATGAGGTCTCTTATAGATGGGCTTAAATCCTACGTCCACAAAGTAAAATCTGGTTATACACTGACCATCTTTGCCACTAACCAACTCATTCATCTCTGCTCTAAATATGGCCTAATCCGAGAAGCTCAGAATCTGTTTGAAGAAATGCCAGAACGAAACGTGTTTTCCTGGAATGCCATTATAAACGCCCATGTAAAGGCCCAAAACTTTGTCCTTGCGCGAGAACTTTTTGATGCTGCTCCTCAGAAAGATTCTGTGACATACAATTCAATGCTTTCCGGTTATGCAAACTGCAATGGACATGAAAATCAAGCTGTTGAAGTATTTGTTGCGATGCAGTATGAGAGTGGTAAAGCTCGAATAGATGAGTTTAGTCTAACTTCGATGCTTGGTTTGACAGTAAAGTTGGGTGTCTTGTCTTATGGAAAGCAGCTGCATTCATATATGTTAAAGACTGGTAATGATATTAGTTCGTTTTCGGTTAGTTCTCTCATTGATATGTATTCAAAATGCGGGTCTTTTCAAGATGCATGGAGGGTGTTTAGTGTGTGTGATTGTCAAGCTGTGGACTTGGTTTCAAAGAATGCACTGGTGGCAGCTTGTCTCAGAGAAGGCCAACTGGAGATNATGGCTTCATCCCATGCCCCGCCCAAATCTTGTCAAGGAACCACCAAATCTCTACTCCTTTGTCCCTTTCATCGCCTAGGTACCTACTACCACCTAGTACACCTGTACGGAAGGCTGGAGATTCACAAATCTCAGTATCAACTTGTCGTATTGTACCAAATTTGTGACAATACTACATTACTTTTTCTAGAATCAATTATTACCAATATATCTACTACATGGAAATTTTATTTCTTGATATGACGGACACTAATAAGCTATTTTTTTAATGTAGATTTCAATATAAGTATCTATATCAAGATTTGAGTGGAAAAGTAACAGTTCGTTTGGTTGCTAGAAAATATATGAAGGAAATGGAATTCAAATTCCGTGAAAAACAAATTACCAGGAAAATAGATTCCACTGTTTGGTTGGTGAAAAAGAAATTATTGGGAATATGAATTCCATTTTTTGGTTGGGTTTGGAATGGTAAGGAATTATGAATATAAAGACCAATATGCCTTTAGTAATTAATGGTTTGGCTATATATACATGTGTAATTAGTCAATTTTGATGAGGGTAAAATAGTCCAAGGGCTTATACTTTCTTCCCAATCTCTTTGGAAAACAAAATACCTATCTCAACCAAAGAATTTATTTTCCTTTCTTTTTGGGAAGTCAAATTCCATGGAAAACATTTTCCATCCAACCAAACAACATAATTATTCATCATTTTCCTCAACTTTTTGGAAAATCTTTTCCATGGAATTGATTTTCCATCCAACCAAACATGCCATAAAAGTTGAGAGTAGAAAATGAGAGTACATATAGTATTTTTCATATATTCATGTGTTAGATATAATAGGTGGTAATATTTGTGGTATTTTCCAAATATGTTGTGTTAGGCTGACTGCTCATTTAGGATGCCTAAGAACGGACCACTGCTCTGTAATGGCAACTCTCTTCTGGCGGAAGCGATGGTGGTGAATGAGGCACTCACTTGGATCAAAGAACAAGGTCTCACCAATGTTAGAGTTGAGTCTGACTGTCAGGTGTTAGTGACTAGCCTTTTCAATGCTGCATCTAATCGTTCCTATCTCATAACCATCATGTTTGATTGTTTATGTCTTTTCGGTGTATAGTTGGTAGTTCGTTTTGTTTAATTCGTAGAACCAAGAACTTAGCTGCCCACGCAATGGCTAAAGTCGTGGGTGCTTCACTATCTCACGTTGAGTGGTATGATGTGTCACCCTACAAATTGACTTATTATACTCCTGAGTACCAAGCCAAAGATATTGATATCTTGGAAGCATTCCAAGTAACTCCTCAACCCGAAGTTCCGCTTGAAGAAGCAGGGACCGCAGTTGCTGCGAAATCTTCTAATGGTACATGGACAACTGTGTGGACCGATTGACTTACCAGCCTTGATTGGTACAAGGGGCGGTGCTACTGCATCGAGCGCGTTATTGAAGAAGGTTCTGTACTGTTACCAACATATTTACTTCCATTGTGGGTGTCTCATGCTTTCTTTTATGACCGATCTAGACCATTAAAATATTGTAAGATCAAATCTTGTGCATTATATATATTTGCCTCCACTGAGCCTCGTTCTCATCACCTCTCATATGAGAGAGTCACTACATGTCATCCGAGCACAAAATGCTTGTCATATGATCTAATATATAGCCCTTTATATGGCATGATTAGTTGAACTTTTCCGTACCACATTAATATGAAAAGAATGCCGGCACTTCAACTTTATTATATAATAATAGAAAATGCAATTTAATACAAACAATTTCCTATTGGGTAGGAAAATGGGTAAAGGGAATCCTTGATACCTATGTTGAATTATGAGAAATTTGCTGTTTTGGGGTTGGGATAATGAAACTAGAAAAGCAGGTAAAAAAGTAGAAGGCAATCAATGGATTGGTGTTTGTATTCCCAAAAGGAGACATGTTCATTACAGACCCAACTCATCATATCGTTCTTCCTATCCTTATATACATAATTTTATATTTTTCAAAGCTTGATTGCGAGGGTTGGATTAGTTTATACTACTATCTACTTTTGGTCAGGAATCAGGAGGACCACATTTGCATATTTGGAATTGAATTCGCAAAACGCAGAGCAGAGGTACAGTAGTACTGCATACTAATTAACCACATATCTACATTAGATTTTGTCGCTCAATAAAGTGGTCAAGCTAAGCACCACTTACAAATACCATTCAGAAATGGAATGCCCATTACATAAAGTCTCCTCAACCCTAATCATGACTGATTATGCTCTAACAAAATGCAATCTAAATCATGCGACTGCAATTATGAATCCCATCCTTCATCATATATATTTATATGTCTAAATATATTATTTATATTATGGCCGGCCGGGCTGTCTGTTTTTATCAAACAAACATGGGTTGATTTTGTTTGTTTAATACTCCCTACAATTCAAGATTGTTACGGTTACTTTTACGACTAACGGGTAGTTGATGACAGACTAACACAATTGTTCATAGATGAAGTAACAGAACTGTAAGAGACTTGTGAATAGTTGCCTTGAGTTTTATTGAAAGTTTGGATCCGTTTTTTATCGGGGAAGGGCTATTTATACATGAAAACTCGGTTGTTATGCCATGGACTCGGCGGATCCATGTTCATAATTTTAGAATTATATGTTCACTACAGAACTATATATTCACAATTACAGAACTCTATATTCATCGGTATAACACAATTTTTTAATATATATAACAAAATTATATTGTGAATTTGGAGTTCAAAAATTGTGAATATTGAGTAATGTAATTTTGTATATTGAGGTCTAAAATTGTGAATATAGAATTCTAAAATTTTGAATATAGAATTCTAAAATTTTGAAGATAGACTCGGGTTCACCTTACAAGGTGAGCCCGTGTCCATAACATAATTTTCCATGAAAGCTACTCCTGCCCAAAAAGTAAGGAAAATGAATTCCTCAAATCAAGCCTACCAAAACTGGGCTAAACATTTCCTAAAATATGATTATGAAAGCGATTTAGATTAAGTAACAAGTTTTCAATTTTAGAATTAGTTTATTTGAATATAGGGGGAATGTTACAAATAATTTTGTACATAAAAATGTATTATTTCAAGCATAGAAAGTTGTGTAGAATTAATTGTTTACAAAATGTAAGAAAATTGTCGAATATATCTCCATCACTAATCATCTAACAGTACAATATTTTTATATATGACATTATAGAATAATTTACCTTTACAAGATATGCCAAGGTCAAGAATTACATTTTTATTCACACATTTCACTTATTTTCACAGCATTTGGGTGAAATTGTTAAAAACTAAAGGAAAAGAAGAAATATATTTAGTACTGTGAGAATAGTTAGCTAGGAATCAAATTTTAAAATTGATAACTAAAATTAGATAGATAATCATAAAAATTAAGGAACTAAAAGTTCTCATTCAATTCATAGCATAGCTTTGAAGAACCCAAACTCGATCACATATGATATGATCGATGCTGGGCATTGCTGGGCTACAACGTAACCTCAGCTGCTTCAAAAGTTCTCATAGCATAATTTTAACATACAAAATTAAAATTAAACACAATACGATATTAAATTGACTAAGCTGCTTCAAATCTGATCTTCCCAGGCCAGATTGATCTGAAGCAAAAACATGAAACAGCGCAGCTTTACATCATATCTAATACGTACTATACGACGTAGTGAAGCTATAAGTGGAAGGATACGATACGTACATAACTGCATGCGCGCACATATATATAGATATAGGTATATATGCAGCGGCGGCTCGAAAAGAAACTAATCGATAAGCCTTAGATTGGCACTTAGCTTAATTAATTATTATGATTAAGGGTAACTCCAGAGAGAGTAGTCTGGTGAGTCGTCACCATGTGGCGGCGATGGCTTCATCCTCGGCGGGCTTACCATCATGCCTCCAGCCATGTCCACCATCAGGTTCGGCATGTCAAACAGCGCCTCCTCATCCACGAACTCTTCCTCCTCCGCCTTCTGTGGCACTACTGTTGTTGACGAAGCCCCCGCCACTTCACTGCTACTGCCGCCATGCCCAGTACTTGACGGAGCCGGTGCTCTAGAGGCGGCAGCTCTCGCAGCCGCGGCGGCGATATCCGCCGCGGAGTGAGAGCGGGGAATTGGGTAGGAGACAACGGAGTCGGGGAAGTTGAGCGGGGCATCAGGGCCTTTGAGCGCCAGAGCAGCCACGTCGTAGGCTGCAGCCGCCATTTCTGGAGTGAGGTAGGTGCCGAGCCATATCCGTGAGGTTTTCTTGGGCTCACGGATTTCAGACACCCATTTCCCGTTCCTCCACCTGATTCCCCGGTAAAGATGGTGCCTCCGCGGCGAACCACGCCCGCTAGAAGGTGAAGGGTGGTCTTGAAATGCAGTAACAGTAGCAGTATTATGGTGGGATGGATCAGGAATTTGTAGAGAAGGGGTGGGGTTTGGCGGAACGTTAACGTTGTTGTTGTAGTAATTAAACGGATTAGCCATTGCATGCTTTAAGTGAGCATAATGGCCGGGAGCTTAGCTTGCTTGCTTGCTTTAAAATAGTATGGACGTATGGTAAAAAAACAAAAGAAGCACAGGACAAGACAGACAGTAGGAGGGGAAGGGGGAGAAAGCGTGGGGGTTTCGCCGGCTCTTACGTGGGCCTATATTAAAAACCACATAGTACATGTCTTTTTGTAGTATTTCCGTATTTGGCATGACTGTGCCCACACGTAAATTGGCGTAAAGCTACACATTAGCTGTCCTTTGATACTTTTCTTTCCCATAGCCCATAGGTCCCTCCCCCGCCTCAGTCTTAATCACCTAGCCTAGCTATTTAAATAATTGCATTCACTCAAAATAACATTTAACAAACTAACGCTTCAACTGTCTCAATCTTGAATGGTTGGAGACGACGTGGATATTTATAGGCATGGTCGGCTTTATCATTCTATAAGTTTCGAACATAATAGAAAT
>CM008338.1:13532835-13544492 GCA_002525835.2 Ipomoea batatas | reverse complement strand
TTAATGTCCGAATTAATAAACCCGATAATTAAGAACAATGATAAATGGATATTAGGAGTAAAGTAATAGCAAAGTTAATAATGAGATAGATAGTGGTAAGTTACCGAGACAAATTGCATTGCTAAGTTGTGTAAGATGATTACAAGAAATATGTAATGATATTACAATACTTGTGTAGACAATTGTAAATGAAGATGTCTTAATGAGACAATTACAACGCAAATTATATCGTGGACCGTGGTCCACAATGCATTGTGGACCGCGGTCCCAAAACGACGTCGTTTTGATTAATGAAATAGACGGATGAATTCGCGCCACTCAGTTTCTTTTCAAATATATTGCAGTTTCTTTTCAAATATACTGCAGTTTCTTTTCAAATATACTGCAGTTTCTTTTCATATATACTGCAGTTTCTTTTCATATAAAACTACAGTTGTATATTATCGAATGAAACTATAGTTATATCCAAAAGTAACTGCAGTTGTGTTGAAAGGAAACTGCAGTTATGTTGAAAAGAAAGTGCAGTATATATGAAAAGAAACTGCAGTATATATGAAAAGAAACTGCAGTATATTTGAAAAGAAACTGCAGTATATTTGAAAAGAAAGTGAGTGGTATATATAGAAAAGAAACTGCAGTATATATGAAAAGAAACTGCAGTATATATGAAAAGAAACTGCAGTATATATGAAAAGAAAGTGAGTGGCGCGAATTCATCCGTATGTTTCATTAATCAAAACGACGTCGTTTTGGGGATCCGCGGTCCACAATGCATTGTGGACCGCGGTCCACGATATAAGAACCGCAATTACAAGGGGTTTTATACTAGACAACTCTCCTAACCGCCACCCTAAATAGGCAGGAATGGTTGCAACAAACCTTGACCACGACCGGACCCCGGGTTAATTGGTCCAGGCCCCGTCCAAGGCTCAATCGATGCTTGGGCCGAGTGCCTTGGCCTAGGCCGAAGCCCAAGCAACCCGGATGGACTTGCTCCAGTCCAATTCCTAATATATCCATCGTAAATAAAAATAACATAATAAATATGTTGATTAAATTAATTAATTTTTTGATTATTTGTGGGGAAACCAAGGATATGATGACGTCACCCCAAATCCATGGTCGATCTGGTGCAGCACATAAGCGGATCGCAAGATATCGGATAATCTCAACCTTCCCTAATATCCATTATCATATCTTTTCTTATGGAAAAACAATTAATGTTAGATATGATACTATTTTTGGTCGTTTACAAAAGATCGTGTGTCAAAGATTAGATTTTATAATTTTCTACTGATTTTTATTTTAATTTATATGTTTTTAGATAGTTAAGTAACATGTTTCAGTGATTTAGTTGGCATAATAAATCAAATTAAACTACTCGTATTATAAAGTGAGATTGTAAATTTTATACAATTCTTAGTCATACAACAAATAACTTTCATTGTTTTTAGTTGTCTAAGGTAGTGCAAGCCCCGTGCGTGCACGTCCAAATTAGATTCTTATTATATTTAAATATAATTTCTCCTGATCAATTACATAATTACTGCAGCATATAACTAAACCAACAAGTGAAAAATAAAATAAAATAAAATATAGCGAATCCGGCCAGGTTTGTAAACAAAATGTTTGATCGAATCCACCATGCCCCACACGGATGCAACCCATTGACTCAACGCCATGCAACAAAACGTGTATAAATACGATGCGTATGTTGAGGTGATATTCGTAAAAACACAGTGCATCGTTCAATAATTTGTCATTTGCTTCAAAAATCCCACCACAGGCCAGATCAATGATGGACTCCCCTGCTGCTATTTCCATGAAAATTTTGGTTGTGGACGACGATTCCACTTGCCTTGCCGTTGTTGCTGCTCTTCTCAGGAAATGGAATTTCCAAGGTTACGTTAGTTGATTTATTACTCTTCCGATCCTTTAACTAACTTGACTCATCGGTTAGTGTGACGCTAGCTTTCATTCATTCCTATGCTATATATATTTTTGGTGCATTAAATAAATATATAGAATGGAAGTAGAAAATTTGTTGTTATTTTTAATTTATTTATTTATTTTTTTGTTAGTTAGGAAGCGAGTAATTAATTTATATTTAAAATTATTAAAGTTGATGGGGCCGGGGGATTTAATTAATGGGGAGTAGTGTTGGGTGCAGTTGTGAGTTGTGACAGTGAAAGACCCCAGGGAAGCACTGATCATTGTTGGTGGGTTTGATGTTGTTATTGC
Organism: Ipomoea batatas; assembly: GCA_002525835.2. Classification (NCBI taxonomy): domain Eukaryota; kingdom Viridiplantae; phylum Streptophyta; class Magnoliopsida; order Solanales; family Convolvulaceae; genus Ipomoea; species Ipomoea batatas. Next base: position 13,542,251 of record CM008338.1, on the reverse strand, counting down.
AGATGTGCACATGCCTGAGATGAATGGATTTCAATTGCAGCAGCAAATCACCACTGACTTTCAACTGCCTACCCTGTTATTTGTGAGTTTTAAGATTTGGACTATATATATATAGGATAGATGATGATATGATGAAATATGTAAAAATAATGAATGTAAATGTGTGCGTGCAGTGATGTCTGTTGACGACAGAGACAACTTGGTGGGGAGGGGAGTGGACTTTGGTGCTACTTTATTCATAAGTAAGCCGGTGTCGGTTAATGATGTCAGAAGATATCTATGCCAAATTACGGCGGCTTCTAAGAAGGAAGACCAAAATAGCAATATATATATTATTCCTCCTCCTCCTCATTCATCACGATCAGGCTACTGCTGCTGCTGCACCCACCAGGCCTATCCTAGCACAGATAATAATAATAATTCTACTGAAATAACAAGAGAAGGAGAAGTAACATTCAAGACTAATAAGCTGAGTGAAATCCTTTTTTGGTCCTACGCTTATGGGGTGTTGAACACATTTAGTCCGGTTTTATTAATTTTGCCACATTTGATCCAGACCTAATAAAAGTTGGACACTTTTAGTCCACCGTCCAAATTGACGTTAAACCACCGTGAAATTGAAGGGCATTTTCGTCCTTTCAAATGCTATTCTTCATCAGCCCATTTTTATGTTGATTTCACCGTAAAAAGACATAGTCGCCGCTGCATAATTTCGATAATGGCTATGGAACTGGAAAGATCAAAGTCGTCGCTGCATAATTTCACGCTGCCTTGTGAGTTGAAGTGGGGGAATCAAAAGTTCTTGAGATGCGCTAAGATGGATTCGAATGGGGAAATCTCTGCCGTTCACTAGAGGTCCTACGGATCGTCGGAGCCGTCGGGGAGGAGGAGGGTTCAGCTCTAGCGGCAGCCATGGCTCAGCGTCGCGGATCAAAAGAGGCCAGAAATTCGGGTCCGATGTCGACAACGGGATCACCACAGTGAGGGAGAAGCTGATGTTTGATCTCCAGAAGGCGGCGAAAAAAGATGAAAGATACGATTTTTAGGGAGGATTTGGAGGACGAGGAAAGGCGGCGGGTGGTGGCGGTGGATGTGGAGGAACCGTCGCCGCCGCCGCTCTTGCCGGTACTGGGTTCGACATTTGGGGCCACAGTTACAAGCATAGCCGCCATTATGTTGCCGATCTGAACAATCAACCTCTCAAATTACACAACGGAAGTGTTTGGCAGATCGAAGGAGCTGCGCTCTCTACCATTCACGTGACACCAGAAGACGGTTTTAGTTATGCGAGCTTTGAAGCTGTTGGATACGATCTGGAAGCGGTGAAACTATCAACGATGATCGAGAGGGCGTTGGGATGTTTTGAACCGAGTGAGTTTTCTGTTGATGTTCATGCTGATGTTGTTGGTAAGCTGCTCGACCAGAATTATATTGCTCTCTCGATGTTAAAGGGTATTGCGTCAGGGAGAAAAGCGTTGAAGAGTTTGGGGTTGGCTGTGGTTCTGTTATCTACCAGAAGTTTTGTGGGACTGCTTTTACCTGTTGTGGTTCACCGAAGTCTGTTCTTCAAAGCTGCTGGAAACAGGAAGATAAAGAAGAAAAGCAGTAGTGTTGAGGGTTGTTTTTCATTTTTCATTTTTCATTTTTAAGTTTCGTTTAAGGAGTCTTGTTTGTTGTTCATCGCTGTTGCATTGATGTTCTTGTGTTTCTGCTGAATAATGTTGTGTGCAGTCCAATTAGTTGGGCTGTGGACAAGGAAACAGTTTCTGTATTGTCATACTGGTTAAGCTTTCTTAAAATAAAAAAAAAAAAGTGTTTGGCAGAGTGTTAACACATAACAGAGCAGTGAGAATGACTATGGTGTAGGGTTCTAGTTCCTTCTTTTGGAGAAGCTGGCGAATTGGAAATGAAGCTTTTGAGTTAATTAAACTGTGGTCCCAAAGGTTTGAGTTTTCACATTTAAATCAACATAAAAATGGAGCTGATGAAGAATAGCATTTGAAAGGACGAAAATGCCATTCAATTTCACAGTGGTTTAACGTCAATTTGGACGGTGGACTAAAAGTGTCCAACTTTTATTAAGTCTGGATCAAATTTGGCAAAATTAATAAAACCGGACTAAATGTGTCCAACACTCAATAAGTGTAGGACCAAAAAAGAATTTCACTCCTAATAAGCTCACCGGAAAGAAAAAGCTTGTCTGGACACCCACACTTCACTACAAGTTCTTGGATGCTATCACAATAATTGGACTTAACAGTAAGTTCAGTTGGATCTATATATATATATATANTTTTCCATTCTTCCACTCTCTCATTTCTCTATTTTTTTGGAAAATCCTCCATTTTTCCAAGTTAGTAAACAACCCCTAATATTTTTAAACGAGTTAACTAATTTGGCATTTTGGCCTCTTGATTATAGGAAAATTATTGATTTGGTCTTTAACTAAAATTGTTGACATTTTAAAAAGAATTAATATCACTTTTGGTCCCACGATTTTTGAGTTTTATCAATTTTGGTGCACAACTTTAAATTTTTTCAATTTTGATGTCTAACTTTGTTATTTTTATCAGTTTTGGTCCTTCTGGCCAAATTGACGGCAAAATGTTGCACGATTTTATATTTTAAGGGTAAAATCGTCATCTCAAGGAAGTATCTTCAATATCTAAACAAAATCACTGTAAAATCATATTTTTAGGTGTTTGATCGATGCAAAAATAAAAATCTTTAATCTTTTTGAGTGGTATTGCTTATATGGAATATGCTTATAATCCATCGATGGGTTTCATTTTGTTCTCTTTGGGATGACAAAAGACCTACTTAACTCAGTGGTTAGAGTACCGCTTTCATACGGCGGGAGTCATTGGTTCAAATCCAATAGTAGGTAGAACTTATTAAATACCTGAGTCGATGGTATCTAATAAGTTTTTGACTCACCTTTATTGTATTGATATTTTTTTTTGAATTTGTTTCTTTTCGATTTCATTTTTGAATTTTTGCATCAAAATAAAATTGGATTCTTTTTAATTGTATTTACTCGACAGAGTTGAAATAGGATTAGAACCACTTTTTAATATTTCAACACACCGACTTATTATGAAATCGCATTAATAGCCTCGACCCGTGTTCGAGCCTGATGCAAAAATCATATTAATCAGATTAATGGGGATTAAAGCTAATCAATTGAGTTTGTTTTGTAATAAAATTTTCAAGAGCTCCTTTTTTAGATTATGGTAGTTGCACAATTCTTCTTTTCTTTTTACGCTTCTCAACCTATATATATATTTTCTAGAAGACATAATTATAAAATCCTAAGGAAAAAAAGAATTTATTTAAAAATATATGAATAAATAATTAATCAAGAAACAAATTCTTAAAAAATAAACAAAAATTATGAAAATTACATAATTTTAATTACATGTTAAGAGAATTGAAGAACTTGAGAGTTTGTGTGATAAAAAAGTATTGAAGAATCGGTTGAGTTGCGGACGAAATTACTGAATTGGGAATTGTCGAATTTCGTTACAGTATTGCCATATTTTATAGGGTTGAGAATTGAGAATTTTCTAATTGTCTAATTGAGATGTGAGATTATGATTTATGAAATATAATTGCCGAACGGAATTGGCAATGTTTTTGGATTAGGAAATATATATATATATGGTTTTTAAAATAATTGTCAATTGGGTTCAATTTCATATTCTCACAAATTAATCTAATCTTCATACATTTAGCCTAAATTTTTGTAAACTATATATACATATAATTTTCTTTTTAAATATGAGACCCCAAAAAATTAGAACTCTATGCAGTTACAAATGTTAGACATGCTTAGATCGCTAACATGCTTAGATCCGGCCTGATAAACATCAGCTTTTTCCTTCCGTCTCTCATACAACTAATTGAAGAAGACAAATTATAGAAGAGGGGAACGTACAGCACAAAGACTTGAACGATGACCTTGACTTCATGTCAACTATGTTCCCTACTTCCACACGAAATGACTGCAAACAATGAAATTTTGAATTATATATATGAGTTTTTTTCACTTTTGTCCTATGACTTCAGTGTTTCTGTCAATTTAGGTACACGACTTTCATTTTGCCACTTTTAGTCCTTGACTTTGATTTTTTTGCCACTTTTAGTCCTTGACTTTGATTTTTTTCCACTTTTAGTACTTTCGGCCATCCGAGCGACAACTTTTAATCGAAATCAACAAATTGTTGTGTCATTAAGGGTAAAAGTGTATTTTGATAAAGTTCTAAATATATTTATAAATAAAATAAGATAAAAAATAGAAAAAAGAAACGTTATTTGCTTGTTCTGCTTCGCTTTTTAAGCAATAACTTTTAATTGGAATCAATAAAATATTGTACTATTAAGTGTAAAATTGTCTATTGATAAATCTCTAAATACATTAAACGTTATTTACCATTAATGGCGCAACAATTTGTTGATTTCGATTTAAAGTTGTCGCTCGGGTGACCGAAAGGACTAAAAGTGGAATAAAAATCAAAGTCAAGGACTAAAAGTGGCAAAAAAATTAAAGTCAAGAACTAAAGTGACAAAATGAAAGTCGTGTACCTAAATTGACGGAAACACTAAAGTTATAGGACCAAAAGTGGAAAAAACTCTTATATATATTCAAAATTCAAAGAGTGTGGGTTTACGAGTAGTCGAGTATCAAAGCGGTGGCATTATGATTCTTTAATGGGATGTCTTGAACACTCTATTGAAAGATCTAAAAAATTCAAGTGGCTTAATCTTTAAAGAAGAGCTTGTATATATAGCTTGTTCTTCATTGAAGGGCCTCCGAGTTCAACTTTGTTCAATGAGATTTGGAGCAACATTTGGCATTATCTTTTTGGATGAGCTTTATATTTAAGATCATTGACATTTCCTTCGAAGCTGATTCTATGATTTTTGCTGGATGGATATATAGAAATGAGAGATCCTATTGAGTTTTGATAATTTCAAATTCTTTTGATATTATCTAATTAACAAATTAGATAATATTAAAATTATTCAAAATAATTCAAATATTTTAACATTCAAAAATATTATCCTTTAACAAAATTTCAGTGCCGACAATGAACATGGCAAATTATGCTGTGGACCCTGGTCTATGTTCACAATTTAAAAACTCTATGTTCACAATTTTAGAACTCTATGTTCACAAATTTAGAACTCTATATTCACAATTTTAAATCTCAATATACAAAATTACATTACTTAATATTCACAATTTTGTTATATAAATTCAAGAATTATGTTATACTATTCAAGGGAAAATTGCACTTTTTCCCCCTATGTTATGTGCATATAGCACTTTTTCCCCTGTGTTATTAAAGTGGCAGTTTCCCCCTCAGTTATCTTAAAAGTGGTAGTTTTTCTCCCTGTAATGTTAAATTGACATTTTTACCCTTAACTTAAATAGTATGGACGGTTACGATTCAGAATCGAAAAAATAAAATAAAATAATTGTTGAATTTAGGCTATTTTTATATAAGAAATAAAATTTTAAAAAATAAATAAATAAGTTTTGATTGGCGGTTCAAAATCGAAATTGGAATCGAATCATACCGATTTATCAAAATAAGTGTTTGATCATTTTCACTATATATGACTGTGGTTCAGTTCTGTTCACGGTTCAACAATTATTTAATTTTATTTTTCGGTTCTGAATCGTAGCCAAAACCGTCCATACTATTTCAGTATGACTGCTACAATGTTTGGTTAGGTTCGAACTGAATCGTGATCATCCATACATATAAGTAATAATTTGTTGGAGAAGAAAAATAAATGAAATAATTATTTTTAAGGGTAAAAATGCCAATTTAACATTTCATGGGAAAAAACTGCCACTTTAATAACACATGGGAAAAAAGTGCTATATGCACATAACATAGGGGAAAAGTGTCATTTTCCCTACTCTTAAATATAGAGTTATGAAATTGTGAATATAGAATTCTGAAATTGTGAATATAGTTTAAAAATTATGAATTTAAATTTCAAAAATGATAAACATAGAATTCAAAAACTATAAACATAAGGTTTTAAAATTATGAACATAAAATACAAAAATTGTGAACATAGACTCAACTTTTTCAAGGTAAACCCAGATCTATGACATAATTAACAACCGTAATGAATACAGTGCCAAAAGAGAAGACAGACAAAAAATGAAAAAAGTATGAAAGGTCTGCAAATGGGAAATCAAAGAATTCCATCTCTTTCATAGGGCCCATGCAAGAATTGAAGAAAACCAACCCAAAAAACACGTATCACTTTTGCATTGATCATGCAAGGAGTGCTTTACCCGTCGAAGAGTCAGAGATTTGAGCACAATATGTTAGGGTATCCCTATTAGTTGCTTGTGGATTAATTTTGGAATAGTAAAAATTTGGTGGATGTTTTTATAAATGGGAAGGGACTGCCAAGGACCTTGTGGTCCAGTAGCATCAAACCCTTTTCTTTATACGGGAGGTGGTGGGTTTGAGTCTCAGTGGAGGTAATAGAGTTAGTAGTATTCAAAGAGGATGGAGTTCTTTCTCCTGCAAAACCAGGTGTTTTTGCAGGTTTGGTGGAGCCCATTTGGAGGAGTGTCACTATGCCTCAGGCGGGCGCGTAATTTATTTATTTATTTATTTTTTTGTTTTGTTTTGTTTTGTTGTTGTTTTTTTTTTCTTCCATCCCATTTTCTCTTTTCTAATTACACTTATAAAAACTCTTCAAAAATCACACCCAAGTTTAACTATTGAGAAAGGCCTTAGGAATCTATGTCTGGTACTAGGAAGACAAATTATACCATAGACCAAGATTTATCTTAAATTGTGGACTCTAGTCTAAAAATGATTTTCAAATTTTGTATCTATAGTTGACACATTGCGTACATGCCGAGGTTAACAGTTTCTGTACTTATAACTATCATATTATGTACCAACAATTATCAAGTTATTTGTTTATATATACAAAAATTGTTAACGTAGGTACAAAATATGTTAATTAAAATTATAGAATTTTTGTATCAGGGTTCACACTGCAATATAAAACTTGGTCCATAGTATAACAATTGTATTAGGAACTTGAAACGCATAAAATAAGGAAACACTTGATCACATTTTTCTGGCATGTATGTGAGGCATGTTGCCCTAAAAGTTTCTAATATCCCTTACTTTACAACAAAGGTGCCAAAGCTATGAAACTCTTGAGATACAAGTAGGTGTCAAACTTCTAAATTGCTTTTCTAAGAAATTTACTTAAGTAATAACTTGAGATTTTTTGTAAGTATAATTTTTTTCATAAACTTTACAATAGTTTAATAAAAAATAATGTACTTTGTATGTCTTAGCAACTGATAGAAATTCTATTATATATCCATCACTGTTCGGAATACACAAAGTGTATGGAACGAGAGGGAATCAACTTACCCCCAAATGGAGCATGCCTGACCTTGTTCGGAAAGTGATCAGGGACGAGGCAATTAACATCTCAGACTTTCTCAATGATTGCTATTATGATGTAAAAGTAGGAGTCACCCTTTTACCTCTGAATATTTAATTCGCTCATTTATTGTCTAGGTGATGTCAAGAGGTTTTTCGGTTTCTAGATCTAATCAACTATGTCCCCTGGTATGAGAACTCTTTTAAAGTGGGATTCTCCCTTTACTTTATAATAATTATATATATTACTAGTGTTTTATATGTGCGATGTGCAAAAATATATGCTCAATATTAATACTCAATATTAAAATTTTTTTAAAAATAATAGTATATAACTTTTTTTAATTTATAGTTGTAGAATTCATATTACTCTGTATATATTTATATATTAAAATTTAAAAGTATAGTTGATAATTTGAGTAATAATTAATTAATTATTGTATGATTAATATTAATAAAGTAAGAATTTTATATATTATAAATTACTAAATATAATTATGGTAACATTTAATTAAATCTAATGAAATCAAAACTTATTTCTTATAATATGCATGTGGATGGTAATAATGGGAAAATTAAGATAATAGAAGCTATAACAGTAGAGATTTAGTCTAAGGTCACTTAATTGTGCTATAATATAATGCATATAGGTCAAATCACAGATTCAATCCAATCAATTAGCTAGTCTAGCTTATGGCCTTATAAACTCATATTTATCTCTTATATTCTAAATGTGAGACTCTTAACCAACAAATTTACAAGGACCTCACTTCAATTTCTTTAGCTATTCACCCTACCAAAATGAACTATCAGACTTTAATGGGAAAGACTGAAGTGTTTTGTACCTCTTTTGAGAATGGAAGCGTTACATAAAAGGAAACATGGCCTAATATTGACTAAGACCACTTGGTCTATGCAACAAAGACAATAGTTGCTCCAAAAACTGAAATGAAACAAAAACATAATAGAAAGTCTGGTTTTACTCCCGGAGAATAGAACTGGTAATTTCATTTATAGGTTAGGAAACACTAGCTACAATAATCACAAGTTTGATAAGAAAGTTAAATAAAATACTATGCTACAAATCCCATATAGTCAGAAGGCAATTGCTAGTTCAAGTGACTTCAAGAGCTGCTCTTGGTAGCTGCAACATGCTTCAAAATCACACCATCTGCAAGTGAAGGACCACCCCATGTCTAGCGCATTGCTTTTCTTCGCACCTCCTATATCATAAGATTACATACACCAAAAAGAAACAAATTAATGGCCTAAAATATCACAAGATTTTACAAACATTTGATAAAAACTAGCTAGATGTAGCAGATCAAAGCTACTAACCCATTAAATATTTACAGATTTTGGATAAGTTGGAGATCTTACCTATTCATTAGACACATTAGTTTCCTCGCCATTCACCCTTTCATCATTGTTGCTCAACTCATTGCCTTGAATCTCCTTTAGTGACTCCAAAACATGTTCCATTGTAGGCCTCATATCCTTCTCAGGTTGCAAGCATTGAAAAGCTAGCGCTGCCACTGAAGTTGTCATTCTATTGATTTCAGTATCCTTCTCATATCCCAGAGAGGAATCAATGAGTTCACCAAATGCTCTTGTTACAATCTTGTTCATTGCTAGTTTTGCCAAATGGATCTCGTCAGCATGCCTACGCATGTCCAGAGCAGGCATTGATGATACAAGTTCGATAAGAACAACCCCGAAGCTATAAACATCACTCTTATAAGTTAGCTGATAACACTCGTGATAATCTGGATCAACGTATCCAGGTGTTCCTTGAGGTGTAGTGGTGGCATGAGTGACATCAGCTGGGAAGAGTCTCGAGAGCCCAAAATCTGCAACTCTAACACAGAAATTGTTGTCGAGAAGTAAGTTACTAGTCTTCACATCGCGGTGTATTATGCCTGAAGCGTGGAGATAAGCCAATGCTGCAGCAGTTTCCACTGCAATCTTCATGCG
>CM008338.1:13402369-13428973 GCA_002525835.2 Ipomoea batatas | reverse complement strand
CATGGGAGATGTATACAGTTTTGGGATTCTACTAATGGAAGTATTTATAAGAAAGAAGCCCACAGATGAAATGTTCCAAGGAGACTTCACCATGAGGAAATGGGTGTTTGATTCATTACCTGATGCAATAATGCAGATTGTTGATTCCAATTTACTGACAGAAGAACAAAGCTGCCAAGAAATAGAGGAGTGCTTCCTGATGGTGATGGGATTAGCTATGGAATGCACAGCTGATTTTCCAGATGAGAGAATTAGCATGGAAGATGTGATAGTAAGACTCAAGCATACACAACAAAAGTTCAACCAAAATATCTCTATAAGTTTAGTAATAAACTAGTTGCATGCTTTGAAATAATGTTGCTCATGTTTTCACTGTTAATGAAGGACAGTGTGTGGTGCTATTTTTTTTTTGTAATCTCATGATCAAGTGAAGTGACTACTTCATAATACCACTAAAATGGAATATATTAAAGATGAGCCCTAGTTTAGTTGAGATGGCTATAGAGAGGCATTGCTATTTTTGATGCAGAAGCTTTCCTTATTCCTTCTTGCATTGTTTGTGGTGTTTCAAATTCTCCCTTGTTCTATGTGATTTTGAGCAGTACTCGGCGAATTCCAATGCGTTGAACCATTCCGGCCATGTTTTTTATCAAGTGGAAAGGGTCAATCCAAACACCAAATTGTTATTGTTGGTGCATCTATCATAGTAATTCTTCTCTGGCTAAGAATGCCCATACACGCATTCTGCATCTTGACAAACTCCTACTGGTGAGCTCAGATCACTCCAAGAGCTCATTTGGTGTCCTCAGATATGAGTCAATCTTGCAACTCCAACTAATTCATTAAAAAAAAAAAAAAAAACATTTCCTTTAGCTTGCATGTATGATAAACTTGTTAACAGAACACTTGGTTTCAATGGACAGGTATGTGGTTTTGGTTGTGGAATTCAGAGTGGGGCTGATGAGGCTGCTCCATTCGCATCCAAAGCCGCCATAACATTGGACCCCTTTCATATCTTGTCTAGCAACTTGATCTCATTAAACTCCATATTGTAACTAGATTGGTGTTACCTGCAATGGAGCTTTTTTCTAAAATGGTCTCTGGATCTCATTCTCAATTTTGCATTTTGACTTTCAATTGCACTAAATGTAGGTCCATCGACTTTCAAAAACTCACTCCGTTCAGTCATTTGTTAGGTATTCCGTTTACTCAGCTTTATATGGATGACATTTTGGTGTATTCACCTATTTTGTGCCTAATACACTCACTAATAGTGGTCCAGTGGCATCAAATCATTCCCTTTATACGGGAGGTGGTGGGTTCGAGCCTCAGTGGGGGCAATACTGACTCTTGTATGTTGAGAAAGTAGTTATGAACAAATACTGCATTGTAATAGAGTTAATAGTATTAAAAAAAAATACACTCACTAATAGTTGAGGGATTATTTTGAAAAAAAAAAACTATTTCATTTATTTCATTTTTATTTTTGGACCACTTATATTTGTTTTATATTTCAATAGCACCAAGTAGAGTATGTCAGAAGTTATACTATTCAATAATAATAGATTTCGGTCTAGCCCAGCCCTTTTTTTTCCTTTAGAACTTCCACGCAAAATGTCTTTGTTTCATTTTTCCTTTCTCTACTATTCATTCTTGTTACATAAGTTGACCCAGTCAGTTTACACTAGTGGTTGGAATGAGCTGGTGTAGCTTTTTTTTTTTTTTTTTTTTTTTTAAAATTCATGGGGTATTTCTCTGTCCTTTTAACGGTCCAGGTCCACCCACGTTCGCTATGAGAGGCACGGGAGCTGGCTCAGGGGCAATTATCACTTGTGAAAATCGAACCCAAGTTCTACTGAAATTCTTCCCCACAAAGAGAACTCATTTGCGGTGTAGCTATATTATTATTATAAGAAAAATACTACTTGAACTCCAAAACCTATTTTCAACTTTTACTTTCATTAATTGTTCATATTTTATTGGAGAAAAAAATAATGAATAAAAATCATGATCCACACCCTTATATTACAGTTGTTATACCATGGAACCGGGTCCATGTTCACAGTTTCATAACTCCATGTTCATAATTTCATAACTCTATGTTCATAATTTCATAACTCCATGCTCATAGTTTTATAACTTAACGTTCACAGTTTCATAATTTCATATTCACAATTTTATAGTTCTACGTTCACGATTTCATAACTCTATGTTTACAATTTTATAACTCTTTGTTCACAATTTTATATCTCTATGTTCAACAGTATCAAAACTCTATATTCAATAGTATAATATAATTTTTGAATCTATATAATAAAATTGTTAATATATAGTTCAAAAATTGTAAAATATTGAATAATATAATTTTGTATATTAAGATCTAAAATCGCGAACATAGAGCTCTAAATTTGTGAACATATATCCGAGTCTACCTTGCAAAGTGGACCTGGGCCCATAGCATAATTTGTCCTTATATTAAATAATCAGAACATGTCACATTATATGGAGTAAAAAATAAAAGTAGGGATTCAATGTACCCATCATTATTGTGTGGACATGTCACATTACATGTAGAAATATTCTTGTTCTTTGCTTGTGGGTTAGGGGTTGAAGTCTTCTTCCAAGTCTTTGGGTCCTACCTTTCTTCCTTTTCTCAAGTCCAATTGTATTCCCTTAGCTCCTTGTGGACCTACATTCTCCCTTCTCCCAAGCTTAGTTGCGGCAAAGTATGCTATGGAACTGCAAGGTGGACTCAAGTGAATCACAATTTTAAAATTATATGTTTACAATTTTAGAATTCTATATTCACAATTTTAAAATTATGTTTACAATTTTAAATATTAATATATAAAATTACATTACTGAATATATATTCATAATTCTTGAACTCTATATTCACAACTTTGTTATATAGATTAGAAAATTATGTTATACTATTGAATATAGAATTCTAAAATTATGAACATAGAGTTCTGAAAATTGTGAGCATAGAGTTTTGTAATGATGAACATAGAGTTCAAAAATTATGAATATAGATTTTAAAAATTATGAATACAGAGTTCAAAACTTGTGAACATAAAATTTAAAAATAGTGAACATAAAATTTTAAAATTGTAAACATGAACCTGAGTTCACCTTGCAAATTGAACCCGGGTCCATAGCATAACAACCGCTTAATTGCATTCTCTCCTCTAACTTTAGGCCCTTAGCCCAATTGTCTTTTGTCTTAGGTCTCATAGCTCCATAGTTTCATTTTCTTTAAAACATACTACCTCCGTCCCATTTTGTTTGTCTGATTCGGTTAACGAGGCTTGACTGAAGTTATTTTTAATTCAATTTTTCATAATATTAAATTTAGTATTAGTATATAAAATTTATATATTTAGAAACTACACTAAAAGTACTATTAAACACAAAAAATTAAATTTAAAAATAATTAAAAATTACTAAAGAAAATAAGCAATGAAGAAAAAGTTGGTTTGACCAGTGAATAGTAAACATGACAGGTAAAATGGGACAGAAGGAGTATATAAGATGACCAAATAAAAATCAATGTTATAATAAACGGTTGAAATTATTACAATTTGACCAATAATGTGGTCGAAGCTTTCAATTGTTTTTTCCAAGCTCTCAGCCACCTCCTATTTTCTAAACCATTAAGACCGCAAAATAATAATAATAATAATAATAATAATCTACACTTATAATAAGAGCCAATAATGTTAGACCCTTAACTGAAACTAAAAAAATGTTGGTGTAATAGCCTGCTATAACATATTGTACTTTGTGTTCTTCTTATTTTGCAACCTCCAATTAAATTCCTAATATATCCTAATCATTTATAATTTTACCAAATTCTTTCCGTTAAATATAACGAAGTTTAACATTAAATTGTTTAGGCAATTTGTTTCTTTATTGCAGTTTTCAAACAAATTGGCAATATTCTATAATACAATTCTGTATAGATTCTTAACTTAAAATTAGAATATTGAAGTCTTAATAGGATTCTATAATACAATTTTGCATAGATTTCTAAGTAAATCATTATTCTACCCAGAATAACAGTATATAAACGCCTCCCCTTCTCACTAGTATTCACCCAAAACTGAACTTAACATATTCAGCAACACACCATCTACTTGACATTGTAATAGGTATTATTGTCAAAATATTATCATGTTAATTCTAATATTTGTATGTGTGTGTTTTCTTTTTAATTTTTTAAATTATTTTAATAGTTATTATTAAGAATTATTTTAAAATGTCAATTTACTGTCGATGTAAGCAAGTAACCTGATGAAATAGATGGTAACATGCTATCAGGTAGAATTGCATACATTTGGAGTCTTTAGTGGCCTAATTGCACTTTTTATGTTCAGTGGTGTAACTGCACTTTCAGGTTATGTTCAATGGCCAATTTGAACATTATTCTTTTTTTTTCAAAATGGTTTCTCGACTTTTGTCATTCTCAATTTTACATTTCGACTTTCAATTGTATCAAATGTGGTTCCTCGACTTTAAAAAATTCACCCAATTCAGTCATTCGTTAGGTATTCCGTTTACTCAGCATTATAATGGATGACATTTTGGTCTATTCACCCATTTTGTGCCTAATACACTCATTAATAGTTGAGGGACTATTTTGAAAAAAAAAAACTATTTTATTTATTTCATTTTTGTTTTTGGACCACTTATATTTGTTTTATATTTCAATAGCACCAAGTAGAGTATGACAGAGTTTATACTATTCAATAATAATAGTGGATTTTGGTCTAGCCCATGCCCAAAAACGATCATGGCCGATTTTTTTCCTTTTGAATTTCCACATAAAATGTCTTCGTTTCATTTTTCCATTCTCTACTATTCATATTGTTTCATATTTCCTTTCTCTACTATCCATTCTTGTTACATAAGTTGACCCGGTCAATTTACACTATCAGTTGGAATGAGTTGGTGTAGCTATATTTTTGTTATAAGAAAAATACTACTTGAACTCCAAATGTACTTTCAATTTTTACTCTCATTAAGTGTTCAAATTGTATTGGAGAAAAAAAAGTAATGAATAAAAATCATGATCCACACAGAGCATTTCATATTATATTATAGCGAGTAGAAAATGAGAGTACGGTAAATGCAAAAGTATTCTTGTTATCTGCTTGTGGGTTAGGGGTTCAAGTCTTCTTCCAAGTCTTGTGGGCGTACCTTTCTTCCTTTTCTCAAGTCCAATTCTGTTCCCTTACCTCCTTATGGACCTACATTCTCCTTCTCCCAAGCCTAATTACATTCCGTCCTTTTGTTTTTCCTCCTCTAACTTTAGGCCCTTAGCCCAATTGTCTTTTGTCTTAGGTATCATAGCTCCATAATTATTTCATTTTCTTAAAAGCATATATAAGATGACCAAAGAAAAATCAATTTTACTTGTAATAAACGGTTGAAATTATTACAATTGGCCAATAATATGGTGGGAGCTGTCAATTGTTTTTTCCAAGCTCTCAGCCACCCCCTATTTTCTAAACCATTAAGACCGGGAAAAAAAAAAAAAAAAAAACGCGTAGCTCTCCAAAAGTCAAGTATTTCCACTTCATTAATGTAGGCATATCATAACTTTGGGTCTTCAGACATGAGTGAATCTTGCAACTCCCAGTAATTCACTCAAAAAAAAATAAAAAATGCTTAGTTTGCATATGTATACTATGAGCTTCTTCAAAGAGCATTTGGTATCAATGACTAGGTGTTTGGTTTTGGTCATTGCCCTTTGCATGGCTATGGCCTCGGGGGCATCAAATAGCTCAACTGATGAGGCTGCTCTATTGACATTGAAAGCAGCAATTACATCTGATTCCTTTCGCATCGTCTCTAACAACTGGTCTCATCATACTCCATATTGTGATTGGATTGGTGTCACTTGTAGCCGTAGACACCAAAGAGTGATCCAATTGAATCTCTTCAATATGGGTCTCAACGGCACCATTCCTGAGGAGATTGGTGGCCTCTCATTCCTTTCAACTTTCAACATCAGCAACAATAGTTTCCATGGCCATATCCCAGACAGCATTGGATTCTTGACCAAACTCCAGACTTTGGATCTGTCCTACAACAATCTCACTGGAAACATCCCCGCAACTATATACAACATTTCTTCCTTGCGATTTGTAGCCATGAAATCCAATAGTCTCTCAGGGATGCTTCCGGCGGGCATTTGTGATAACTGCAGGCAGCTACAAAAGTTGTCTCTCAGATCAAATCAATTGAGTGGTGAGATTCCATCAAATCTACACAAATGTACGGAACTAAGAGTTTTGGGTTTAGGAGAGAATGAATTTAATGGAAGCATACCACCTGAAATTGGCAACTCTTCGAACCTCGAGTGGTTACTGCTAAATGGTAACAATTTGACAGGTTAGGTTTTCAGTCATTTTGTTGTTGTTGGTCTAAATTTAGTGGCATACATGGATAACAATTTTCATATATAGTACTTCTTCTGTCTCATTTTATCTTCTTACTTACTATTCATTGGTAAAACAAATTTTTTTTTCTTTGTTTATTTTATTTATTATTTTTACTTATTTTTAAATTTGATTTTTTGTGTGTAATAGTGCTTTTAGTATAGTTTTTAAATATATAAATTTTGTATATTAATATTAAACTTAATATTATAAAAATTTGAACTAAAAATAACTTCAGTCAAGCCTCATTAACCAAATCAGACACATAAAATGGGACGAAGGGGTAATATATTGTAACATACGAATAATGTCTTAGCTTAATTTCATGATTTGGCTATATATATATCTATTCTTGGATCAATAAATTAAATTAAAATGCTACTATATGGTGTCATTATATTGCCTTTCAATACGTACAGGAGATTTGCCTTGGACAATTTTCAATATTTCATCTTTAGTAGCACTCGACATTGCGAGCAATGAAATTTCTGGAATTCTTCCAAATGACCCCTGTTATCTCCTTCCGGAGTTGGAGTATCTGGATATTGCCATAAACCATATTCATGGAGAGATCCCTCAAGCTCTATCTAGTTGCAGGAGACTTAAAGCACTTTCCATGTCTCACAATCAACTCTCCGGAAGATTCCCTACTCAAATCTGCAACATATCATCTCTTCAGGGGCTTTATCTTGAAGGGACGATGAACTTGACAGGTAACTTCAGAAAATTTATTGCAACTGTGAATTATAAGTGCTTTACGTAATCTCATATAATAATAACTAGGTTGGAACATAACCTTTTGCATCTACTTGAAATTTCTAACCGAATGGTTGGAACAGTGAAACACCTCAATCAAAATATTTCTTAACAATTGCAGTGAGAGCAAGTGGAATGATGGATTACTTGAACTACGAACTCTAATAATATAATCGCTCCCTCAAATTAAAATTAAAATGAATAAGTAGAATCTATAAAAATTATAGATTTATATTTAAAAGGGAAAATCACACTTTAATTTGTCCATAATTAATAACAGATATAGTACTCAAAAAAAAAATAGCAGATATAGTACTGTCAGGGGCGGGCTGGCCAGCCAGACCCGCAAGCTAAGGTTCATACAACCCTAGCCCGCCCTGCGATTTTTTTTTTATTTTTTTTTATTTTTGATTCTTGTTGAATTCAAAATTCAAAACAATAAGTAGAGATGTAGAGTTTACAAATATTAAAATTGTGAATTTGCAATCCAACTTTATAATCTAACAAAAATTAATATTAATTTAAAATTTAAAAAAATAAGTACAACTTACAAATAATATTAATTTTTTCGTGTTTAAATTTTTAAAAATTACATTTTATAATATATATATAGGCGCGCTCTAATGAGAACATGCACCCAGGAGAGAAATAAGAACAATTCACAGCTGTCCATGTGTCCAGATCAACGAATCAGATGTAATTTAAAAAAAACGATGCGGTGGCATTTTCGTAAATAACTCAAACTTTGGTGCAAGTAATGTGTTATAAGTGCAAATAGTTGGTGCACATTTGCAAGTAAAAAGTGCAAGTAAAATCACTTACAAGTGCAAGTAATTTACCTTCATACCCTAGGTGCAACTAGTTATAACGTTAGGTGCAACTAGTTATAACGTTAGGTGCACTAAGTATTGATGCTCAAGGTACACTTTACTTGCACTTGTAATACATTTTACATGTACTTGTACTTGGTGCACTGTATGAAATTGATACTTGCACTTATAATACATTTTACTTGCAATTCGATGTTCAATTATTTATGAAAATGGCATTGCGATTTAAAAAAATATCAGTGTTTCTCATCCATTAGATCTAAACAGGTGGACGGTTGTCATGCGTTCTTAGTTCTTTCCTAGGCGCACCGTTCTTATTTGAACGCAATCCTCTATATATATGTGTGTGTGTGTGTTACATAGCAAGGCAACGTATTGCCTTGCTGTGTAGCATGTGTATATTTTATTTATTTATTTATTTTAATTCGGGTCTTGGCTTGCGGGCCAGGCCCTTTAGGCCTACAATTTCGCGGGCCATTTTTTTTGTGGCTTTAACTCGTTCCACCGCGGGCGGATGCTGGTCACCCTACGGGCTTCGACCTACTTTGACAGTCCTAGTAGATATGTGATGTATATGATTTTCAATTTTAAGTAGGGTGTGAATTTTCTAAAATATCTATTGTTTAAATGGTTGTTAATTGGAAAATATCACAGAAGGGATAAATTGGATAATGTTAGAAAGATTGAGGGATCAAATATCTTAAAATTGAAAATTAGGGACTACATGGCATATTCGCTACAAATTTAGGAACTAAAACTGTAATTTTTTGATTAAAATGATACGGAGTATTATAATTTAGGGAGAAATTATAGTTTGTAGAACTTTTGACTAATATAATTGATATGATTGTAATGTTTGATAAATAGCATATGCACCATTCATAAATGTTCATTTTTAATATATTAAATTATTTTTTTATACTAAAGGTTCATTATTTGATAGTATACAAAATAATGAAAATTCAATACACAAAAAAATGAAAAATAAATTTTTAGTATATTAAAAATGAATCTTATTTCAGTGATTCACTTTACAAGGTGTGGATCGTGATCCATAATATAATGATTGTTCCTGATGTGACATCTATGATCATGATATAATGATTGTTCCTGATGTGACATCTATTCATTAGGTGTTCATAAATTAGTTAACTTCACCACTAATTTAAAAAAAAAATTGTTAATAATCAAACCAAAAAATATTAACATTAATAAAATTTTATTTATACATTGTAAATGTTAATTTATTTTATTTGAATAAATTAAAGCACATGTATTTTAATGTAAAATAACAATCTTTTAATTGCTAAAATAAAATTAAAAATATGAACATATTGAAATATTAAAATTTAATCTTCATTATTATTTTTAAATCAACATAGATTAAGTACGTAGTATATTTCCTTAAAAAAAAAAAAGTACGTAGTATATAATTATTCTTTGCGATAAAGTAACAAAGTATATATGCATGTAGTAAAGTGGTTATGGGTAGTTTTTGCTATACAATAATATATGAATTTGCATATAAATATCATGGTGTGAGATAATGTCAGTGGCATGCCAACTAAATTAACGGTAATATTATTGTCCTTAACAAGCATTCCCAATATACCTTATTACAACAATATTTATAATCGTGGACCTACATGAACCCAAAATATCCCCCCTCCCCCGTCCTTATAAATTTTTTTCAAACTTAAATTTAATTTCCTCTTTTTTTTTTTTTTTTGGATTACAAGAAGAGGACACCCGAAATTTTCTCTTTTTTTCTTTTACAAATAAAATTAATGTGTAAAAAATATATCATTAAAAATCTTTAATTGAGATATTTTAAATGAGACCTATATGTGTGTGTGTTAAAAACCTATATACACAAAGTCATTGCTTTAATGTAATGTTTATGTACATTAATTATGGCTTTGTGAATATATAAAGGACCATTATAAGCCTACTATAAACTGAGTGTAAATATATATGATCTATTTTGCTTAGTGTTTATGTGTGGCATTAAGGTTTAGTTTTATAGGCATATAAAGCAAATATTATAAACATAGTATTGAATGAATGCTATTAATTAAACATAATGTGTATGTAGTATAATGTTTATGTACATTAATCTTCTTTTTATGAACATATAAAAAGAACATTATAAACTTATTATAGGGTAAACAAGATTAGACAAACAGTTTGAATTTCCTTAACCAATTACAGAGAGAGAGAGAGTCCTCTTAACATAGCCTACTTGAGAACTCTCCTATCCTATAGGCTGCAGTTGAAGACTAAGCTATAACCAAAACTATATAATATAAAAGAGGAAATAAATAATTACAAATAATTACAAATAATATAATTCACACACCCCCTCAAGCACAAGGTTGAATTTCGACAACATTGAGCTTGCGACGAAGAGTCTGATACTGCGGAGCAAGAAGCAGCTTGGTGAAGATGTCAGCAAGCTGATCTTGTGTACTCACAAAATTAACTTTGAAAGCGCCTGATGCAACCTTGTCCTGAACGAAGTAGTGCCCAGATTATCACCACACAAATGAGCTGGTCGCCTAGTCAAGCCCTAACTCACGAAGAAGAGACACAACACCCAGGTAACCTCAGCAGAAACATCTAGGCCTTTGTACTCGGATTCAGTGGAAGAGCGAGAGACAGTGCGCTGCTTGCGAGATAGCCATGAGATAAGATTGTCCCCAAAGAAAACTGCATAACCACTAGTGGATTTCCGGTCCACAGGACAACCAGTCCAGTCGGAATCAGAGTAAGCATGCAACTCTGTAGACGAAGAGGAAGACAGGCGAAAACCGTAATGTTGTGTGCCTTTAACATATCATAGGACTCGTTTGAGAAGACCCAGTGATCGGCGGTAGGTGAATGCATAAATTGACATAGTCGATTGACCGAAAAAGAGAGATCAGGCCGGGTTATAGTAAGATATTGTAGTGCCCCAACTATTCGGCGATACTGTGTTGGATTGTCAAACGGCTCAAGTGACGGAGTAGACAGCTGAGTAACTGCGGCGGGAGTAGCAAGAGACTTGCAATCTGTCATCCCAGATCGAGAAAGGATGTCCTTCATATACCGACATTGTGAGAGTAAGTAGCCCCCCTTGTCAGATAAATTTTCAATTCCAAGGAAAAAACTCGGTGTGCCCAGATCCCTGATTTTGAAAGCGGTGGAGGGCCGTCGTAACAGAGAAGAGATGAGTGATGTATCATTGCCCATTATGATAATGTCATCAACGTAGACTAGCAAGAAGACGCGAGAGATACCCACTGTATAGTAGAAGAGCAAAACATCTGTTTTGGAGGTAGAAAACCCTGTGGAGATCAAGAACTCATTGAGTCATTTGAACCACGCACGTGGTGCTTGTTTGAGACCATAAAGCTAGCGTTGAAGATGACACACAGGACTTGGATGCATAGGATCTTCATAGACGGGCGGTTGTTTCATGTAGACAGTTTCAGAGAGATGGCCGTTTAAAAAGGCGTTGTGAACATCAAGTTGTCGTAGGGTCCATTTATTTGAGACCGCAAGGGAAAGTAGCAACCTGACTGTCGTAGGTTTGATAACTGGGCTGAATGTGTCGAAGAAATCTTCACCTGCTACCTGATTAAAGCCTTTTGCTACGAGACGAGCTTTGTGACGTTCAACTGTTCTATCGGCTTTTCGCTTGGTGCGGAAAACCCATTTGCAACTGATGATATTCATTGTCGGTGTAGGTGGGACTAGTTTCCAGGTGTTATTCTGTAATAAAGCATTGAATTCCTGATCCATGGCGTCACGCCACTACGGGTAACCAACAGCTTGAGAGTAACAAGTGGGCTCAGTGGTGGTATTAAGGGCATAAAACTGTTCACCTGTCCCCCGAGTCTTTCGGCGAGTGCGCATAGCATGACCTTCTTGCTGTGTATGACCTGTGACTGTTTGAGTTTGGCTAGTGGTAGCTTGGATGTTAGTTGAAGTAGCGGGAACTTGTAGAACTAACGGAGGTGGTTCCTGAGCCAAGGGTATAGCCATATTGGAATGTCCAGGTAAAGATTGGGAGATCACAGGCCCAACTCCCCATGGTGCATCATTGTGCTCTTGTGACAAATCAACCTGCAAAGTAGATTATAAGGTGAAGGAGAACAGAGTTTCATCAAACCGGACGTGGCGGCAGATAAAGATAGCCTAGTGTTGAGATCCATGTAGCGATAACCCCTAAAGGAAATTGGGTAACCTAGGAAGACACAGGGTGCCGACCGATACTTGATTTTGTGACGGTTATAGGGTCGGAGATGGGGATAGCATTGCCACCCAAAGACACTAAAGAACGTATACGTGGGCTTTGTGTGAAACAAACGGAAGTGAGGACTTTGGAAGTTTATGGCCGACGAGGGTAGACAATTGATTAAGTATGTGGTCGCTTCAAAGGCGTAGTCCCAATATGTTTGTGGAGTCAATAGCTAGGAGAGCGAGACCGGCTTCGACAATATGTCTATTCTAGCGCTCTACGCGACCGTTTTGTTCGTGGGTGTAGGCACATGATTGTCTATGGACGATACCGAGAGATTCAAACACTTTGTGCAGTCAGAGGTACTCACCTCCTAAATCGGACTGAATGGCTTTGATAGAACGTGAAAACCGAAGTTCTACCATCACTCGAAAAGAATCAAAAATTTTATATATGCCCGATTTTAACCTTAAAGGATAAAACTAGCAATAGCGGAAAAAGTCGTCAACAAATAATACAAAATAACGTGACCCGGAAGACGACATAACCAGAGATTGACCCCAAATGTCCGTGTATAACAAATCTAAGACATTATTGCTAGTGTTTGCAACTCTATCTAAAGGAAAGCGTGCAGATTTGCCAAGCTGACACGATGTACAAAGTTTAGAAATTTTTAAGTTATTGGTCGTAACAGGACAATGTTTTAGAACTTGATGCAGAACTTGACTGTGAGGATGACCGAGCCGCTGATGCCACACTACTGAAGAGGCTCGAGCAGATAAAAACGCAGAGTGAAACTTCGGGAGTGGCAACTTGTATAGACCACCCACCGTGAACCCCTTAAGAAGAACCACCCGGGTGTTGCAGTCCTTCACAAGAAAACAATTATTGTGAAATTCAAAAAATATATTATTTTCATTAGTGAATTTAAAAACGAATAAAAGTGGCAAAGATAATTTGGGGACATAAAGAATATTTGACATGGTTAAGTGTTTAGAATTCGAAGGAATGACTGCATGGCCGACACGGGAGACTCCCAAACCTGCGCCATTACCGACCTTTAGCACGTCAACACTAGTATATATGTCCGAGTGGTCCATCATGTTTTCGTCTGGAGTTGCATGTGACGTAGCCCCCGTGTCGGGGTACCAATCCGCACGTGTCACTTGCGGCGATTCGTCAGCTACAACAACATTGGCGCGAGGAGAGGAGCGATCAGCGTAACGTTTATAGCAATTCACCGTTGTGTGCCCGTGAGACCGGCAAATCTGACATCACGGGGAACCACCACGACGACGACGACTCCGGCCTTGGTTGTCACGACCGCGCCAATGCCTGCCTCTGCTGTTCGGGGACTGTCGACCGCCAGTGTCGAAGCTGCCTCTGCCACAACCTGCATAAAAAGACGTCGGTGACTGCGTCTGAGGTGCGGCTTTTGCAATCTGAAATCTTCGGAGTGAATGAACTCCTGATTTCGCAAGTGATCCGCCAATTATATTGTGACCAGGTGATTGTGGTGGTGGAAATTGTTAAAGCACTGGCCATGGACCTGTACTCCGGTCGCAATCCCCACAGGGCGTATAGAATTTGCTCGTCGGAGGAGAGTGGCCGACCGGCGAGCGACAGTGCTTCGAAAATCATCTAGGCTTTGCCTAGATATTCGGCCGGGGAGCTGTTCCCCTGTCAGAGTGTCTGGAATTCACCGAGAAGGCTCAAACATCTGGACCGCGACGAGAAAGCAAGGGCGGCGATAATGGATCCCAAACCTCCTGGGCGGTATTCCGGCCAACAGCGAGGTACATGACCTCGTCGGTGAGAGACGAGATCAATAGCGACAAGATCGACTGATCTTGTTGTATCTACGCATGGTACGCGGGATTGGGCTGCGGTGGAGTTATCGATGCAGTGGTGCCATCGGATGGTGCGACGAACGCCGGAGGGCACGAGTGTGTTCCGTCGAGAAATCCGAGAAGGCCCTAGCCGCGTAGGAAGGGCACCAGTTCTGTACGCCAGTATAGGTAATTCCGCGACGTCAGCTTCACGGAGACGAAATGGTGAGCCGCCGGGAGGGCGGTTGGAGTCACCGGTGGTGGGACGATGATTGAGATGGCAAGGGTGCCGTCAGTGGGTGAGGTTGTCATAGTGTTTGATCGAAAAAAAAATAAAAAAAATAAAAAAAAGAACGATGGATGACTGTTTGTGTAAGGCGGTGATCGAAAGGGAAAGAAAAAAAAATCCACCTATCGCTCTTGATACCATATTAGACAAACAGTTTGAATTTCCTTAACCAATTACAGAGAGACAGGGAGTCCTCTTAACATAGCCTACCTGAGAACTCTCCTATCCTATAGGCTGCAGTTGAAGACTAAGCCATAGCCAAAACTATATAATATAAAAGAGGAAATAAATAATTACAAATAATATAATTCACAAACAAAAATATATATGGTGCACATTTAATTTAGTTTTTATGTATATTAATGTTTAAATTTATGAACATATAAAACAAATATTAAGAGCATATTACATGACAATGTTATTAAATAAGATGCACTAGTTGACACTTAAATATAAAATGACGTCAGTTTGGATAAAAATATACTATACAGGGTGTGTCAAATTTTATTGTGGATCATGCATCAAAAAACACATTTACAAAAATAATGTACTTTATGCATACAAATAATGAACATTAGATTCTAAGTAAAGCAAGTAGACTGTGTTGAATAAGTGCAGCTATGTTCTATAAACAATGAACCTCATGTACAACAAAAATGAGCCTAGAATATACATGCCTAAAATAATCAAACTTCAATCAGTTTGTACATAGTCAAATAATGAACCTTATGTATATAAATAATGAACTCTCTAGTTGTTTTTATATAATTTTGTACACATTCAAATAATAAACATTACATATAAAAATAATGTACCATATGCATAAAAATAACATGCTTAGAAAATAATGTACATTATGCATAAAAATAATATACCATTGTATTGGCAATATATTCGATTGAACGACTAGCCCAAAAAAGCTTTTTTTTTTTTAATACTACGGACTCTATTACAATGCAGTATCTGCTTATAACTACTTTCACAACCTATATTGACTCCACCGAGGCTCGAACCCACCACCTCCCGTATAAAGATAAGGGTTTGATGCCACTAGACTACAAGGTCCTTGGCAGCCAAAAAAGCTTAACGATGTTAATTTAGAATTTTAGATTGCCATTGGGTCATACATTTCTACATTATTGTACAGGAACTCTACCATATGAAATTGGGAAGTTGTCTATCCTTCAAATGTTCATAGTTTTACAGAACCGGTTGACTGGTACAATACCCCCTTCGATTGGCAATATATCAACTTTGGAATATTTTGTTGTTGGGGAAAATAATTTGCACGGTAATGTTCCTTCAGAGCTAGGAAAGCTTACAAGACTTGAAGGATTGTCACTTAGCTATAATACTTTTAGTGGCAAACTACCATCCACTATTTTCAACATCTCTACGTTACTAACGATTGATCTGTCATCTAATAACTTTTCTGGCAATCTTGAACCAGCTCTAAGACAGTTGATGTCCCCAAGTCTTGTAGTCCTTATTCTTAACCAAAACCAATTCACTGGAACAATTCCTAGCTCTATATCAAATGCCTCCCAGCTCACTATCCTAGACCTTAACTCAAACATGTTTAGTGGCCATGTACCATTGGTGATTGAGAATTTACACAAACTTGAATATTTCACCATCCAATACAACCAAATCTCAAATGAGCCATCGTCTAATGAGCTAAGCATACTGATTTCATTGTCGAAATGCAAGAATTTGAAAATGGTTGGTTTGAGTGGCAATCCATTCAACACAGTTCTACCCAAGTTTTTAGATATAGGCAATAATAAATCTTTGCGTTTGGAACTCTTAGATGCTCGTGGTTGTCACTTGAAAGGCAGCATTCCAAGTGGAATTAGTAACTTTATCAACTTGATTTCTTTGGATTTGAGCGATAACAAGCTCTCAGGTTTATTTCCTGAAACATTGGGACGACGTTTGTTGAGGTTACAGGGTTTATACGCATATAATAATGAAATTGAGGGATCACTACCAAAAACCTTGTGTTATTTGAAGGAATTATCTGAATTGTATCTTAGAGACAATAAACTCTCGGGGAAAATACCAAGTTGTTTTGCAAATCTATCTTCCTTGAGAAAAATATATCTAGGTTCCAATTTTTTTACATCCAGCATACCACTTGGCTTATGGAATAACAAGGATATCTTAGAGATGGGCTTGTCCTCCAATTTACTTAGTGGTACCTTATCTTCTGAAATTGGAAGTATGCACAGCATGGTATACCTCAATCTATCAGGTAACCAATTTTCTGGAGAAATTCCTTATACCATTGGGCAACTTCAGAATTTGCTTATTCTATCTCTATCATCAAATAGGCTTCATGGTCCTATTCCTCAATCATTTGATAGTCTCTTGAGCTTGCAAACATTAGATTTATCTAATAACAGCCTCTCTGGTGGTGTTCCAAAGTCGATGGAAAAACTCAAAGATCTAATGTATCTAAACCTGTCTTTCAATGATCTGAGTGGTAAAATTCCAAATGGTGGGCCTTTTGCAAAATTTAGCATGGAATCATTCATGGGTAACAAGGAATTATGTGGAGATTCTCGATTCCATGTCATGGAATGCAAAGAAGGTAAAGGAAAACCGAGAAACATCGCCATATTTCTCAAGTATGTTTTGCCATCTCTTGTATCTGTGATGTTTGTTGCTATTCTACTGGTTTGGTTGCTTACGTGCTGGAAGAGAAATAAACGAAGGGAACCTCGAGCTGAAGATTCACTTGATGTTGCACTCAAGAGGATTTCATACTATGAAATTCTTCGTGCTACACAAGACTTTGATGAGAGCAACTTGATAGGCAGAGGGAGTTTTAGCTCAGTGTTCAAGGGGACTTTTGCTGCTGGACTAGTTGCTGCTATAAAGGTCTTCAATTTGGGCGTGCAAGATTCAATCAGAAGCTTTGAAGTAGAGTGTCAAGTGCTAAGGAATATCCGGCACAGAAATCTTGTCAAAGTAATAACCAATTGCTCCAACCTCGACTTCAAAGCTCTGATTTTAGAGTATATGCCCAATGGGAGCCTAGACAAATGGCTCTATTCGCATAATTATTTCCTAGACATCTATCAGAGGCTAGGAATAATGATGGATGTTGCGAATGCCCTCGAATACTTGCATCATGGTCATTCTTTTCCCGTGGTTCATTGTGATTTGAAGCCAGGCAACATTCTTTTAGATGAAAGCATGGTTGCACATGTTGGTGACTTTGGTATATCTAAGCTACTAGACAAAGATAAGGCAACTAAACAGACAAAAACCATGGGCACAATTGGATACATGGCTCCAGGTGAACTCACTCTCTAAATAAATTTGTAATTTGTAATTTAAGATGGAAATAATTGTTTATACTTTTGTCACAATTGCAGAGTATGGTTCTACAGGAATAGTATCTACCATGGGAGATGTATACAGTTATGGTATTATACTAATGGAAGTGTTGACGAGAAAGAAGCCCACAGATGAGATGTTCCAAGGAGACTTCACCATGAGGAGATGGGTGTCTGATTCATTACCTGATGCAATAATGCAAATTGTTGATCCCAACTTATTAACAAGAGAAGAAAGTGGGGAAGAAATAGAGCAGTGCTTCTTAATGGTCATGGGATTAGCTCTGGAATGCACGGCTGATTTCCCAGAGGAGAGGATCACCATGAAAGATGCCATAGTAAGACTCAAGCATGCATTGCACAAGTTCAACCAAAATGTCTCTATAGATTTAGAAATAAAATAGTATGCACGCTTTGAATTGTTAATTGGATATTGTACAATAAAACGACTTGTGTGCAGGGATGTAAAAGGGTTGCTTTTATGGATTTCCAAGGTTTAAATATTGGCTTATTTTATCCTATTGTGATTGTGATAAGTATATATAATATTAATTATTATCATAGTGTGATAAGCCCATCCCCGTTTCCGCGCAGTTGTCGGCCCCATGCATTGCGTACCTCATCTCCGGCTCCGCAGGCGATGGCGAACGCTGCAGGCGCTATACAATCCCAACAACTAGTACGTGGTCCACCTCGACGCGAAATCCTATTCCATTCTCTATAGAATAGCATTGCTATTCTCTCAAAATCCATTCCATAAACCAAACGTGCTATTAAAGTTCATAAAAATATTGAAAATTTATAAAAGTCAAGATCGAATACACTTCTTATAAGAGAAGACGAGATATAGAAAGAGAAATTATTGATCTTTTAGGAGAAGAAATTATTGATCTTTGGTTCTTCATTCTTCAATCCAATATATATACCACATCGCATATATAGGGATCCAGTAAAATAATTATGTAAAGGATAAAATATAGAATCATAATATAATAATGTCCACATATACTTATTTAGGGAAAATGGCACTTTTTCCCCCTATGTTATATGCATATAGTACTTTTTCCCCCTGTGTTATTAAAGTGGCTATTTTTCCCCCTGAAATGTTAAATTGGCATTTTTACCCTTAAAAACAATTATTTCATTTATTTTTCTTCTCCAACAAATTATTACTTATATGTATGGATGATCACGATTCGGTTCGAACCTAACCAAACACTGTAGAAATCATACCGAAATAGTATGGACAGTCCTGGTTACGATTCAGAACCGAAAAAATAAAATTAAATAATTGTTGAACCGTGAACTGGAACTAAACCACCGTCATATATAGTGAAAATGATCAAACACTTATTTTGATAAATCGGTACGGTTCGATTCCAATTTCGATTTTGAACTGCCAATCAAAAGTTATTTATTTATTTTATTTTATTTTATTTTATTTCTTATTTAAAATAGTCTAAATTCAACAATTATTTTATTTTATTTTTTCGGTTCTGAATCGTAACCGTAACCGTCCATACTATTTAAGTTCAATTGCTACAGTGTTCGATTAGGTTCGTATCGAACCGTGATCTTCCATACATATTAGTAATACTTGGTTGGAGAATAAAAATAAATGAAATAATTATTTTAAGGGTAAAAATGTCAATTTAACATTACAGGGGGAAAAACTACCACTTTTAAAATAACTGAGGGGGGAAAACTGCCACTTTAATAACATAGGGGGGAAAAGTGCTATATACACATAACATAGGGGGAAAAAATGTCATTTTCCCTACTTATTTACGACAAAAAAAATAACATTATTCTCATAAATAATATTTTATTCTAATTAAATTTATTCCAAAATCCAAACGTGACGATAGAGTTTCATTGTAGCTTGCTACCGTGTTTGAAATTGGAATCCAGAGTTCGGACTGGTCACACAATGCCCACAGAGACTTGGCCAGTCCCGTCAGGGGGTATAAGATGGCCAAAGAAAAACTAATGCATAGACCTAAGCCAGTTGTATTAATTAAATGAAATGAGAAACTTTCTAAAAGTTTTGTTAATTCAATATCTTATTGAGTAATCTTGTGTTAGCCTATTTTAAAACGAAATTAGAATGTTTTAATGACGAATCTTCAGAAAGTAAATGTGATGGCCAAAATGGCGTGGAAGCTAAGCTTATATATTTTTGATCAAGATCTCTTCTTTTTCTTTTTTGGTTGATATTTAGATTTCTCAACTTATATTAGATTTTTTTTGCCAATTTCATTTTCATATCCATTTAAGGGTATGCATGATCCACCACCATTACTATCACCGCCACCACAAAAAATCAATTAAATTAAAGGTGCAGACTAGGAGACTTACCTACCCATCACCTACTATTATCCAAAAAAAAAAATTGATCCTTTCGAAACAAATTTGGATTGATATCCGCAAGATGAATTGAAATTGTCATCCCTAGTAGTTATCCACTAACCTCAATTATTTTTCTGGGAAGAGAGATTAAAATATTCGGCCTTCCAGAAAAATGTTCAGTCGAAATCCGACAACAAAGAAAAGTCATTTAATTTTTTAAAATCATATATGAGATGACCAAAGAAAAATCAATATTAATTATCATAAACGGTTAAAGTTATTACAATTGGCCAATTTGGTGGAAGCTTTCAATTGTTTTGTCGTAGCTCTCAGCCACCTCTTAATTATATATTTTCCAAACCATTCAAGACTGCAACCAAAAGAAAAAATCAACGCATAGTTCTCCATAAGTCAATATTCGAAGCATAGCTCTCTATAAGTCAATGGTAATTATACTATCGTTAATGTCCACATTGCATTGTGGATCCTATTCTAAAATTTACCTTCAAATTATGTACTTGCATTTAACATGTATATGCATGAAGATGACAAATTATGTACCTTGTGCTCAATTGGCATGTAGTGGCCACCCTCAAATGGGAGGTCATGAGTTCGAGTCTCAGTGGAGGAGATCTCGAAATTGACTCTTTGTGCTTCAACAGGTTGAGAAAAGTATAAAAAAAAGGGTAGACACAATTTATTAAATGTCATTTTCGACTAGTGTCCACGTTACAATGTCGTTTTTCGACTAAGTATCCACAATGCAATGTGGACCTAGTCATTGGTATAACAATTGAAGGTTATATATGCATGAAGGCATATCTTTAGGTTTTCAGACATGAGTATAACAATTGAAGGTTATATATGCATGAAGGCATATCTTTAGGTTTTCAGACATGAGTCAATCTTGCAACGTACTCCCAGTAATTCACTAAAAATAAAAAGTTCTTTAGCTTGCATATATGATGATGAGCTTCTTCTTCATAGAGCAGTTGGTATCAATGGAAAGGTGTTTGGTTTTGGTTGTTCTAATGCTATCCCTTTGCATGGCATCCAATAATAGCTCTGCTGATGATAAGGCAGTTCTTTTGGCGTTGAAAGCAACACTAACATCCGATCCTTTTGGCGTCTTGTCTAACTGGTCTCACCAAACTCCCTACTGTGATTGGATTGGTGTTACTTGCAATGATAAGCACCAAAGAGTGACCCAATTGAATCTCTTCGATATGGGCCTCATCGGCACCATTCCTAAGGAGATTGGTCACCTCTCATTCCTCTCAACTTTCAACATCAGCGCTAATAGTTTCCATGGCCATATCCCAGACACCATTGGATTCTTGACCAAACTCCAGACTTTGGATTTGTCCTACAACAGTCTCACCGGGAACATTCCTGCAACTTTGTACAACGTTTCTTCCTTGCGTTTAGTAGACTTGGGAAACAATCATTTCTCAGGGACGCTTCCAGGCGCTTTTTGTGATAACTTCAGGCTGTTACAAGCCTTGTCTCTTTCACGAAATGGATTGAGTGGTCAGATTCCATCAAGTCTGCATAAATGTATGGGACTTAGAATTTTGGACTTAGGACATAATGAATTTCATGGAAGCGTACCACCTCAAATTGGCAACTCCTCCAAGCTTGAGCAGTTAACACTACTTCATAACAATTTGACAGGTCAGTATATATGTAGCAGATATATATGCATATATGGCTATTGGCTAGTACGTGTCCGTATATATACTGATTTAATTTTGAATATTATACATATATGCAGGAGATTTGCCATGGACAATCTTCAATATTTCATCTCTAGTAATACTTGACCTTCAGGTGAATCAAATCTCTGGCCTTCTTCCAAATGACCTGTGTTATTCCCTTCCGAAACTGGAGGTTCTGCTTGTTACCAAAAACCAAATTCATGGAGAAATCCCTCCAGGTCTATCCAGTTGCAGGAGACTTAAAATACTTTACTTGTCTGCGAATCAACTCTCTGGAAGAATACCTAGCGGCATCTACAACATGTCATCTCTTGAGCAGCTTCATCTTGGAGAAATGGAGTTATTAGGTAACTTACCCCATCCTCCTCCCCTACATACCCTTGAATTTCTTTTAAAAAATATTTTGATTATTTTTTAATATGCCAAATTGTTGAAATGAATTTTGATTTGAACTCCTATTGGGAAGAGGCACCCGTGCCACTAGACCAAAAGGTTATTGGCAATATGTTTTTGTTATTTATTGTATTATTGGAGATTTTATATATGTTTATTTATACTTGCTTCCAAAATATAAATATCATGCTTTCAAGTTTCAACTTAGGTTGGAAAATTAAAAATATGATGTTAGATTGTTACTTTGTTAGAAAATATGGTGTCAGGTGCTAAAAAGCTACTCTGTATATGTCATGTATGTATGTCTATATATAATTATGAGTATTTGTGATATGATGATATTAGATTGTTAGAAAATATTTTTGTCAACTTATTTACAATAAGATTGTTGTTAAAATGTTAAATGTGTTTTGCATTCCAGTTATAGAAAAAATTTACAATGTGTCATCTAAGTATAAGGTGCTTGACAATTTATATATATATATATAAAATTAAACTAATTCACATATTAAGGATCAAGTCAGAGGTTCTCAAGATCACAGTTAGCATATCGAAGTAGCCAAAAAGTCCTCCTATCAGTAATAAATGTAGTATTTATAGCCAAGCGGAGGGAACAATTTCCGATCTCACGGTATGAAGGGCTCGTGAAGCCCATGCACAGACTTAGACCAGGACCGAAAGGGGCCTGTACACGTTCCTTGATGTTTCTGACGGTAAGGCATCCTGTTGTCGGATCCATGTCGGTAAGTCGGTGCCAATCTGAATAAGTCAAGTATGCAGGGATAGCTGGGAAACCCACGGATATGTCAATTAGATTAGCCCGGTAGGTGAGATGGTCGGGAGAAGGGAGAGATGAGGTCGGTGTAGGTCTGGTCATGCTTATCCCGCATGGGGGGTTCGCTACTGACCATCTTATAGGCGCGGTTATCGGGGAATAATCCCCATCAAGTAGCTCCCTTTAGCTCGGAGCCTGACGACGATATGGGAGGAAGGGTTCGGGCTATGACTCAAAAGAAGGTCATGGTATGGCGTGGATTGGGTACAATGCGGCTGCATGGCCAGAGCGCAGATTGTCGTTCGCGGGGTCTGACGAACACGTGTCAAGTGCTTGATCCCGGTACTGAGCCAATCGGTCACCCTTCGTTTCAAAGTTACCTATCACCTGCCCGACAATCAGTGCTGAATCTGTCTGGATCTTGATGCACGTCACATTGAGATCTTTTACATACTACAAACTGGCGATGAATGCCTCATATTCTACTTTGTTGTTGGTCGGCGAGAATCGAAAGATCAAGGTGTAATATAGCTTGAACCCTTCCTGGTTTGTGATTACTACACCTCCACCTAATCCTTTTCTTACTGCTTGAGCCATCAGTGGTGACTTCCCACCAGGGTTCTTCCGTGTCCACACGCTTGGCCTACTCGGCATCCTTGACCATACACTCGACTATAGTACAAAATCTGCTAAGGCTTGGCCCTTAATGGTTGGACGCGACTTGTATTCTATCGCAAACTGAGTGAGCATCATGGCCCACTTCACGAACCGACCTGATGAGCTAGAAGTACGGAGAATGGCCCCAATTGGCTAGTCGGTCAATACTCTGACAGTCCTTCCTTGAAAGTACGGTGTAAGCTTCTTAGCCGCAGTGTACAGGGAAAAGACGACCTTCTCCAACCGGGAATAAAGAAATTTGGGCCCTAGAGAGTGTGGCTAATGTAGTACACCAGTCTTTGGACGCCTTGATGGTTGGTTCGACAAAGTACCGTGCTAACTGCTCGATCTGACACTGCCAAGTAAACATCTAAGTCCTTCTTGGGCTCTGGCTTAGACAACATGATAGGTGAAATAAGATATTCCTTCAAACTTTCAAATGCTTCTAGCACTCCTCATCCCAAGTGAAAGCGCTCGACTTCTTAAGCGTTTCAAAGAACGGGAGAGCTCACTCTGCTAATTTTTAAAGGAACCTACTAAAGGCAACTAAATGACCGTTCAGCTGTTGTACCTCCCGGACAGTTGTCGGGGCTTGCATACCCATGATAACTTTGACTTTGGCTGGGTTCGACTCAATCCATTTCTTTGTCATCATGAAACAAAGAAATTTGTTAGTTTGGACAGCAAAAGTGCACTTGCCCGGGTTTAACCGCATCCGGTAGCGCCACATTACTTCGAATTATGATCAATGATCCCGGACATGATCTTCCCAGTCCAAGATTGACCAGCATATCATCGATGTAAGCTTCCATTGTCTTTCCGAGTAGCCCCTCAAACAACTATTGATCATCATCTGATACGTAGCCACGACATTCTAGAGCCCAAAAGGCACCATTCGATAGCAATACCATCCATTTAGAGTAATGAACAAAGTTTTGCTCTCATCCTCCTCGACCATCATTATCTGGTGGTAGTCTCTGAATGCATCAATGAAGCTCATTAACTCGGCGCAAGCTGTCTCATCAACCATCTGATGGATGCTCGACAATAAATAAAAGTTGAGCGGATATGCATTATATATATATATATATAGTTAGTTAGTTGGTTAGTACAGATGCGCCAGACCGGTGGCTTTGGGACAAGAATAACATTTTGGGGTCTCACATTGAGTGCGTGGCACTCTTCTGCGCCATGGCCTCGATTCCGATGGTAGCACTGTTGCAAAAATCCATGCCTAGGCGCTAGGCGCTCCTAGACCGAGGCGAGTTGCTCCCTAGGCGTCCGCCTAGGAAGCCGCCTAGCGCCTAACTCGGCCGACTAGGTCGAGTTGGCGGTTGACTAGGCCGAATTTGGCCGAGTTAACTCGAGCGAGTCGGCCTTGTTAATTTTATTATTATATTTATATATATTTAAATTTATTTATTTATATAAGTAAGAGAAGTAAAAGAGATATATATAATATAATATATGACATACACCCACACACATGAACTAATTTTTTGTTTTTATAGGTCGCCGCCTAGACCCGCTTAGGCGCTAGGCGTTAGTCTACCGCCCGACTAGGGCCTAGCGCCTACTGCAACCATGGATGGTAGGCACAATACTTAGACATGTCCTTGCCATCGTTTGGTGGAGTTAGCTTCCCACGCGTTGGCGTAGTCGGTGGCCTGGCGGGGGGCTTCTTCATATGTCAACGGTGGGCACGGGAACAAGCGTGGCCACGGTAAAAACACATGCCTACTGGAACGTAGATACGAGCTTAGGCACGACCTTCCAAGATCTTCGTTGATTGCTCCGGTGCTCTCCTAGGCTGCGGGTCATTCCATGGTCAATCCCAAAACTCCAAAAATCATTACTTTGGTCATCCAATTGTGTTCATGTGCTAAGGTGATGACTCCAAAAACTTGATCAAATAATCCTGCGAATGCCTCAAAACATCATTTCTTTGTCAAATCATCACCTAGCACATGCAACTATTCCATAAGTGACCAAATCGACTCCATATTATAATGACTAACAATTAAAAATACTAAAATGTGTAAGGAAAAAGCATGAGTTTTAGACTTTCATCAACAATATATACCAACAATTTTAAAATTTAAGGGCAACATTTACACTACTTAAAATTAAGGAGTGACATTAAAATGAGGACCATCCATTACAATTTTTCCTTTTTTTTTTTTTTATTAATCAGGAAGGGGGATACCCGTAAGAATTCAATACAGCATCAATACATCCTAGCTACTAATAGTAAAGAAACGCCAACAAGGGAGGCCGGCGGCCTCATCCTCCCATATACCACTAATCTCATGAGGAGGTTCATCTAGGATGTGTAAGCCTCTATTGAGCGTATTAGCCAATGCAGCTAGCCTATCAGCAGTACCGTTTTGTTCACGAGGAACCCAAGCCACCTTCCATACCTCTATTTTGAAGAGTTCCTTCTTACACGCTGTCAAAATGTTATGCGCCGCTGTGGTTGATCTAGTACTCTTGTTCATAAACTCTACAACCTCTTTCGAGTCACTTTCAAAGATGACGTTTCTACAACCCTGCTGAACTGCAAGTTGTATTCCTCTTAGTAGAGCCCATGCCTCGGCCTGGAAAGGTGAACAAAACCCAATGTTATTCACAAATCCTCCTTTCCATTCTCCTTCCTTGTTTATTAAAAATTCCTCCACACCCAGCTCTATTGGTTGTCAGATTCACAGATCCATCAACGTTCATTTTCATAAATTCTCCTTGTGGTCTGACCCAACAAAGCTTCTTCCAGCCTTGTGTATTTTCGAAAGTCGATCGAAATTCAGTCATTTTGAATGCATTATTGACCTCAGTCCATTGCGCTGAAACCCAGCTTACTCTAGCCTGGATGGGTGTAATTTCGCTGTTGAAGATGGCCTCGTTGCGCCATTTCCATATCCACCACAACGTGATGGCGAATAGGGCTTTGTCGTTGCTAGGGGAATTTCCTGCGTTCTTGAGTGCCAAACCTTTGTCCA
>CM008338.1:13318922-13339974 GCA_002525835.2 Ipomoea batatas | reverse complement strand
CCAGTCTTTTAGAACATTGACAGATATAACTGATCATGCTAGTTTGGTATATATAAGGGATGTACATTATAGGTTTAAGTGTATAGATATACAAGGATTGTGAACAGTTAACCATAAATTAGAAACATACAATATTAAGTGCAAGGGAATAAATAGGCACAATCTGTGATTAAGTGTAGAAACTGTTCTGAAAATGCAGCATATAATCTAAGAGGTTCACATAGGGATGGTCACGGGACCATGAGAATATGCATGGGGCATATTCCCCACCCTGACTCCCTACCCCCAGTCCCCACCCCGCATTCAGGGGATATATTTTCCCATCCCCACACCTGCAGGGATTACGGGGGTCCCCGCAAAATTTCACACAGATTCTGTCCCAATAATCTAAAAAATACAGATTAATCTGATAAAATCAAACTAATCCCAATAATTCCAAGCTATAAATAGAATCAATATGCTGAAAATCTGAATTCTGAAATGCATTCACAAATCAAGATGAAAGCCACATTATAACATTCCAAACATGGGATGCAAATAAAGAAACATGTTCAAATGCCAAAAGCTGAAGCAATCAAATGGCTTAAAAAACAGCAATTGATTCACAATCATCAATAATATTAGCAAGAATAGCTTGGGCAAGCAAAATCATCGTCATACAAATCACTGGGCAGCAACAGGAAAAACATGTATAGCAATGGTATTTTAGAAATAATCTAAATTACACTCAAAGGCCTAGATGAGATTTATGAGAAACAGGTATTGGATGATAGAGAGTTACTAGAGTGTCATCACTTGTCTACCATGGAGTCAAGGACAGCCTAAAGCTATGGGTGGTGTTGCCAGTGAGGGAGAGCACACTACATTGCTTGATTGCTGGGTAAGCACAGCTACCACTGCAAGTGTGGGCTGCTGACCGCAGTGGAAATAGGATAGGCCAGGCCTTAACAAAAGGTTGTAAGTAGGCTTTTTTTAAGTCCAAGCCTGAGCCTACAAATTACAATAGGCTTCATATTGTAGGCTTTGAGCCTATTTAAGACCTACATGTTATAGTCTTGAAATAGGCTATTTGTTATAATAAAAAAAAAAATTAAAAAAGGCTAATACTACAACAGTAGAACATATTACATAACCTAATAACTAGTGCAAGACTCCAATACAAAACTAGTACATCAACTCTAGAGATTTCCATCTCTTGTATCCAAAAGGTAATTTTCAAACCTGTTAAATTTTTATAATTCATTACATCTTGATAAATTTTCTCCCAAAAACAAAAATTGTTGTACATAAATCATTATCTTCTACATTAATCCATTTGTGTGCACTTGAGTTTTCTGCAAACTCTCTATCTCATACACAGCACTTTGAACATTGAAAGGTAGAATAAAGAAACACACACTGACATAGTCTTACTACAAAATTTTAGTCGTAAAAGATATGATCACATCCTAAAAAGCACAAACAAAGTACTTGGTGGCAATATTGATTTAAGGAAATCATTCAAACACATCTAACAGCAACATAATGCAAACAAGCTGCATAAACCAAATCTCAAGATGGATAAAAAAGTCTAGCTAGCTTGAGTGCTGGAACTAGGGTCAATTAAGTGATCCTTTGTAAAAAGAACAACAATTGTATTGATAGCTGCACTAGAAATAAAACTACCATTTTTACTGAACTATATAGTCTACTTTAAAAACTTGAAACACTTCATCTTCTTGAGTCCCCAAAACTAAATACATATTAGCAAACAATCAGTGAAGATTGTTGAATATTGTGCACATAAATACCAGAGTGTTGAAAGGCAATAGAAGTATAATCCGTACAAATTACAGGAAAGATAATAAAAAATAAATAAAAAATCAAAAGAGCTAATAAAATCAGCAGAAAGCAACGAAAATTGTGAGGATCAGAGCAAGCATACTTGAAATGAAATTGTGGATAATAATAATGAATACTTAAAATCGCCGGAGTGGTTGCGCGCCTCGGAGAATGAGGAGGTTCGCCGGTGCCCACTCCTTGCGCCTCTGTGCGGATATCTCAGCATAGCAATAAAAAGCAAAAGAAAGAGGGTTAAACATGCCTGTCTTATCGTTCGCCGGAGAAGGTGGCTCGTCGGAGTGGTTGTTCGCCGATGCCCTAACCTGACCTGAATAATAACTTCAGGTTACTATTCACTTATTCAGTATTCACGTGCATTTTCCATTTCCCTATTTAAAAATTGTGTTTGTGAAGTCTTTAAAAATTCAGTATTCACGTGCATTTTCCATTTTGGAAAAAAAAAAAATTCCTTATGAATTGTTTAAAGTTTTTGTTTTTTTTTTAATTATTCATCTATTCACATTAATTCCTTCAATTATTTTAAAAATAACGATTTTTTTGCTTTATATAAAATAGATATTTTTATCTTTAAAAATAAGAGCAAAGTAAGTATTTCATATATATATATATATATAGGGTTGACTTCATATGAGACAAGCTATTTAGGTGAGAAATGCGAACAACGTGAGTGCACATAGTCTACTTCACGAATGCACACACCCTAAACTGTGTGCACTCATGTAGGCTAAGTGCACACACTTCGGGCTGTGTGCATCCGCGTAGTAAACTGTGTGCACTCACGTACTAGTTCGCATTTCTCACCTAAATAGCTTGTCTTATTTGATGACATGATAATTTGATTAGTCACTTGCCTTGTGATGACTTAGCTTGGATCAAATGGCTTTAGCCCAGTGAGGTCATCCTTGATAATGCAAATTTTACTGTGGACCGCGGGTTCACAATGTATGGTGGTTCATGCATCAAAATGACGTAATTTTGATTAATGAAAAGAAACGGCAGAAACGGCTCCATTTCGCGCCGTTAACTCTGTGTGTATAACATATTCAGTTTCATTTTATATACACTGCAGTTCCCTTTTAACATAATTACAGTTTCTTTTCGATATAACTACACTTTTATTCGACATTATACACTCAAATATGTTAAACTGTTATTCAGTTTCCTTTCAACACAATTACAGTTTATTTTATAATACATTGCAGTTTCCTTTCAACACAACTACGGTATCATTTTGATATAACTACAGTTTCATTATTGGACAATATACACTCAAATATGTGAAACTGTTATTTAGTTTCATTTTATATACACTACATTTTCCTTTCAACACAACTACAATTTCATTTTGATATAACTACAGTTTTATTTAACAATATAAAAATAAATGTGAGGCAATATCTTTTGAGAGGAACTACAGTTTCATTTACGGAGCTCTGTTAAAATTCGACGATAATCGTTTTTTTACTTAATGAAGCGGCGGCATTTTGGGACCATGGTTCATAATGCATGGTGGACAATGGTCCACAAAATAATGACTGCCTTCATAAGAGCTTAGAAGATCTCAACATGACAAAGTCATCCTAAGGCTAGAAGAGTTATCCTAACATCATGTGATGACTTGAAGTGAATGAGCTCGAATTAGTAAGATCGTCTCAACTTCTCAAGACTCAATTACAAAGGATACAAAGTTAATAATAAATTCAAGAAAAAGATGTGTAGCATTACAATTGCAATATTCTAAAAAAAAAAAAAAGAAGAAGAAGTAATTTTGAGAATAATCGTATCACTTCATAACACAAATAGGAGAAGCATTACATTATAAAGGAATTAATTTCTCTTTTCCTTTGCCAACTTTCTTAATCTCTTCTTACCATTTTAGAACTAAGAAATCTGCACCTGAATAATCAAAGCCACACGAGTATTACTTTAGGGGATGAACAAAGGCAAATTATACTATGAACTATTATTCATAATTGTTCATTTTTAATATACTGAATAATGTTTATTTTTAATTTATTGAAGATTTAATACACTAAATATAAACCTTCAATATGCAAAAATAACTAACATATCAATTGTACATTTTACAATGTGAATTATATATGGTCCAGGAATTAATGATTAATAAACAAATAGTTAAATCCTAGTACTAAAAAAAATAGTTAAATCCTAACTCAAATATATTTAAATCTAAAAATTATATAAAAGTAAATAATTTTAAAATTTTAACAAAAAGTAGAGATGTTAGTGTGTGTGTGTGTAAAATAAGTAGTAGTAATAATGTGTACATTACGCTTCTTTTTTTCTTTTTGTAAACTTACAAATTTTTTGTTCTTTTTTCTCACCTAAATTGTTAATGTACCATTAAATCTAATAATTTGTACATTATACTAACTTTTTATACACTTATAAATTCTTTTCGATTTTACACGTATTTTACATGTATTCTTTATCATGATATAGTAATAGAATTTTTCTTTTAACTATGCTAATTGTATATATACAATCATATAAGATATATTTGACTGTACTAGATACTATTAACATGGTTACCAATAGTACTTAATATAATTAAATACACCTTAAATGGTTATACCTAATACAACTGACATAAATGTCAATCAACCCTGTAAAATTTTCATATATTAATTATTAATTTTATTGTTTTTATCGTCTTATAATTTTATTATTTTTTCGAGTAGATCAAACATTAACAATGCTTAGGAATTAATTAAGTCTAGGTAATTAGGCATTATGAAAAAACCTGTCCGAGGTTTGGAACCTTTGTAAGAAGCACACTCTCCTCCTTCTTCTCATCATCAAAGCCATAGGTGCTGAATATTGCAAGCAAAAAAGAAAGGTTGCTATTAATATATGTACGTTAATTAACTAACCTGTTGTACATAAAATGTATTAGACAATGTTTTTTGAAACACTATTTTTCAACTTTCCTTTAATAAATAATATAATCATCGATTTTTTTGTTTGTAAAGTACTATCAATTTATATGATTTATTAGAGTATATTTAATCAATGATCGATTTAAAACAAAATACAAAGTAATATATTTTTATACCTATTCAAGTGTATATTAATCCAGTTGAGCAATCCATCGTGGGTTCGTCCATTATAAATGGGACACATTTCTCCTATTCCTCGATGCAGACTCCAACTGCCATTCACAAACTCAGAGGATTTACCCCATAAAAGCATGGGGTAGTGATTTACAGAGAACCTATCACAAAGATCAATATTTACCTTTGCAATATTATTTAGCCAAAAAAAAAAAAATTTGTTAGTAAGCTACTATTTCTCAATAAAATATTATATAAATAAAGTAACTTGTAGTAATTACGTGTAAAAATAATATAAGGTAAAATTATAATTTGAGAAAATTCTAAAGTTCTGATGTATATAGTGTTGATTTGTACCATATACAACCACTCGTAATGTCTGGTTGCACCAAGTACGCTAAGAACACTTGTTTATAGACTTATAGCAGTACTACATACAACGCAAAAAAATATTAAGAGTTGGATCTGGTACAAATCGGTATAGTGTCAATTAGTATCTTAGAATATCCCTTATAATTTGTAGTGAATGTAATTATGATAAATGTATTCAACAAACGTAATGCAATTCAAACATAGAAAAGGCAATTTATAAAATTTAAACTATTAGTTAAAAATACGTTACTATATACATATACACGTATAATTGTGTTATACTAAACTAAGGCACATTTGCCAAAGACCTTGTAGTCTAGTGACACCCGGTGTTCTGGTTTACACTCCCACATGAATGATGGGAGTGGATTCGAGGCGGAGTGTTTTTAAATAAGATCATTAAAATAGCTTAAATTAATCTAATATTTTAAATAAATGAATGAAATAATGTTCTTTACCTAATCTTAATATTCATGCATGACTGCTTATTGCATTAAATAAGCCTAAAACACTCATTAAAATAATGTTAAAACATACTATTACTGAATAATTTTTAATAACGAACATAAAAATGACAAAGATATATATACCTTTAAAGCGCAATCTATTCTAGTGAGTAGCAAAATCCCGGGATGAATAGCATCTACCCCATTGAAAAGTCTAGCAACTTTCTCATAATGTGGCTGCCCAAACCAAATTTAATTTTGCCATTTAGCCATGAGAATTATTATTGAATTAAGCATAGAACTTAAAGGGACATAAATATACAAAGTTAGAGTACCTTATAGTTTCTGCAAGCAGGGCACCTGCAAAACAAATAGAAGTGTTAGTAAATAGAGACTTACTTTAAATAAAAATTAATAATAAAACAAAAAAAAACTTTAACTTCTCAAATCTCTCAGCTCTTTAATTCTATAAAATTATATCAGTGAAAGAAATTAATTTTTTTTTTTAAAGTGAATGCAGCTCTTTATTTAATAATTTAAATATGATTACATATATGGCTAAACTGACCAGTGAGCGTAAAACTGAACGATGGCGTGGGTGGCCGGAGTGTCTCGGAGGACGGCGTCGAAGTCAACGGCGGTCAAGTCAACGGCCGATGAAACTGATTCAGATGCCCCATAGCCATAGCCATAGGATGAAAGAAGCAAAGTGGCAGTGAAGAGCAGCAGAAGAGTGGGAGAAGCCATCGATCAAAGTGAGAGTAAATTTAATCAAACCAAACACTGAAGTTTGAAGCTAAGTTGTGAATAATGGAGGATGGACTTTGGAATTCCAGAGGGGAGAAATGAAATTAACCAGTTAGAGAAGACAGATAGTCAAGACTTTAATTTGGACTTCAGTCTTGTCTTTTCTGCCTTAATTTTAGGCTTATTTTTACTTTTCTTTATATATATATATTAAATTTCTATTTACGATAGACGACTAATCCTAAGCCTAAGAATTCCTGTTCAAGTGTAGTTGGAGGTAAGGTAAATTGTTAGTTGTTCAAGCATTCTTCC
The DNA here is from genome assembly GCA_002525835.2 of Ipomoea batatas. Taxonomy (NCBI): domain Eukaryota; kingdom Viridiplantae; phylum Streptophyta; class Magnoliopsida; order Solanales; family Convolvulaceae; genus Ipomoea; species Ipomoea batatas. Next base: position 13,333,181 of record CM008338.1, on the reverse strand, counting down.
AGTCAATTCTTATTGTTGACTCTGTGCATAATGAATTCATCTCCCGACTCTTGTCACTGGAGTAGTAACTTTAGGGTAGGTGATGAGATTGGTGGGTGGATAGATGAGATGAATAGATAGTACTACGTATATATAGGTGAAATTTGTAAATAATAGGTAGGTAGGTGGTGGTAAAGGTATATAGATAGGTGGGTGTATAGATGAGATACATAGGTAAATAGGTGAAGTAGAAGTTTGTAAGTAAATAAATGTTGGTAGATATGTACACATAGATGGGGCATAGATAAGATAAGTAGATAGACAGGGTAAAGTGGAAGTTGGTAGGTAATAGTGACTATAAATAAAGTTATGCGTGTTTTTGTATTTGAAAAAAAATATTTTTCAAATTGTTTGTTGAATTGGAAAAACAATTTTACATATGAAAAATGAAAAATAATGCTAAACATACCATTAGGTATCTCATCTCCTTGGATCCAAAAAATAAATTAATTTTATTTTGTAATTAAAGAACATAATACGAATTTTACCGCTGAAGTGTCCGTAACCATATTTAATGCTACTCAAGTAGTCTCTCAGCCAATTCTTCTTGTTAATTCAGTGCACAAAGAATTCATCTCCGGACTCCTGCCACTAGAATAATAACTTTAGGTCAGATGATCTACCACTTGAATTAGTCTCGCGGATAACCATATTTAATGCTCTACTTTGGGGCACCATTTTTGCTTTTTCCTTGGGTCTGTTAAGGAAGAAATTCTCCTAGTTAAAAGGCACAATTAATCACATGTTTTAACAGTTTAAAGTTCTGTTTAAAGTTTTTTTGAAATTTTTATTTCTTGTAAATCTTTTGTGAATATAATGAAATGAATAACAGAGTAGTGGTCCAAGTTGGGGAGTGCCTACTGAAAGAATCTCAAAATCATCTGAAGCCTCAAATCTATTACACTCGTTGGTAAGAGCATATTAATCAATATAAGTCCAACTACTCCTTCACTTCACAAACATTTAATACATTTTTTTGTTGACCACATTGGGAGTCGAACCCACGACCTTCTGATCCGAAATCAGACGCGCTAATCCACTGCGCTATGCGGCCAGATTAAATCTTGCATATAGTTCAATGCAAAAATTGAGCTTTTAGTAACTAGCGAATTATGTTCCTACATATTATGATTGTCACCATTTTTAGTCATCAAGTTGCTAACAAAATAGAGCTTTTGCTCTTTCTGTTAATATATCTGTCAAAATTTTTAATCAAACCAAATAGTAAAGTTTGAAGTTGTGATTGGATGGACTTTGAAATTTTGGATCGGAGAAGTGAAATTAACCAATTAGAGAAGACAAATTGTGAAGACTTTGGACTTCACTCTTGTCTTTTCTGTCTTATTTTTAGGCTTTTTATCTTCTTTTTTTTTTCCTCTTATACATTGAATTTCTATTTACATTAGCATAATCCTAGAATTCTTGCTCAAGTGTAGCTAGAGGAGGTGAGGCAAATTGTTAGTTGTTTAAGTACTCTCCCAGTTAATTCATGTTATTGACTCTGTGCACAATGAATTCATCTCCTGACTCTTGCCACTAGAGTAGTAACTTTAGGTCAGGCGGTCTACCACTTGAACTAATCTTGCGGGTAACCATATTTAATGCTACTCAAGTAGTCTCTCAACTAATTTTTGTTGTTGAGTCTGTGCATAAAGAATTCATCTCCAGACTCTTGTCATCTGAATAATAACTTTAGGTCAGATGATCTACCACTTGAACTAGTCTCGCAGATAACCATATGTCTATATTTAATGCTTTCAAATAGTTTTCCCATCTACTTTAATTTGGGGCACAATTTCTGCTTTTTCCTTGGGGTCTATTAAGTAAGAAATTCCCATAGTTAAAAGGCACAATTAATCACATGTTTTACCAGTTTTTTTTTACCTCCAAACCTTTGTGAATATAATGAAATGAATAACAGTAGTGGTCCAAGTTGGGGAGTGCCTTTTCGATTCCATTGTTGATCAGAGGCAAAAGTTTGCAGCTAAAGGCTCTTGATGATCAAGATCTACACTCGTTGGTAAGAAAGCATATAATCATAATCCAACTACTCCTCCTTCACACATAAACTATGTATGTGGGTATATATATGACCTAAACTATATATATATATATATATGACCACAGTGGGAGTCGAACCCACGACCTTCTGATCCGAAGTCAGACGCGCTAATCCACTGCGCTATGCGGCCAGATTGAATTTTGCATATTTCTCAATGCAAAAATTGAAGTTTTTGTATTAGCGAATTTTGTTCTTATATATTATGGTTGTCAGTTGTCACCATTTTTAGTCATCAAGTTAACAAATGAACGCTTTTGCTCTTTCTCTTAATTTATCTGTTAAAATTTTTAATCAAATTAATCAGTAAAATTTGAAGTTGTGATTGGATGAGCTTTGAAATTTCAAATCGAAGAAATGAAATTAACCAATTAGAGAAGACATATTGTGAAGACTTTGGACTTCATTTTTGTCTTTTCTTGCTACTCAGAAATAGTTTCCATGTCTACTTTAGTGCACCATGATTTATGAGAAAGCACACTCATAACTGACCTATTCAAATTTAGTATAATCAATAACAGGGATTAGAAACCTCGTTAACAAAAGCCGTGAAAGCCAACAAGCCTAGCTTGGTAAAAGTATAAAATAAATAGAAGTTGCACGAGTAACCTCAGTCAAGATAGCTAAGAATATAAATTTATAATTACAATGTCACGAGTTTGAATCCCAACCCTTTTAGTTTGGACCAATTAGCTATGGGTAATTTAGGCTGACTCAGTACACACCATTGGGTTAGGGATGCAGTTGTTTTATCATGGAGTGGACCTTGACCCTAAACGATATTGAATTGTGTGTTTTTAATATTGAAATTGTAAACTTTCACATAACAGGATTAACAGCTGTAGAAGGGAATTTGTGAATACAAGACTGTACTAAATTTTAAAAAAGATTAAATTGTGTATTTTTAGTATTGGAATTGACTGCATTATTTGAAAGGAACATGTGAATACAAAATAAGGTAACCAATTACTATGTTGTACAAATTGTGAATTTTTAAAAGGTAATTTGTTAACATTTAGTAGGTAAATTGTGTATCTAGGCCATTTTGGACACGAGTCCACAGAATAATCTGCCTTAGGGATGACAATAGGTTAGGAATGACAACATCCATCAGCCAACCCACATTATATTTTCTCTACCCGCCCCGACCCTGACTCACAACGGGTGAACTTTTTCAAAATCCACTCCCGCTTCACCGGGTGCGAGTACCCACCACTTGTTATCTAATAAAAAAAAAATAATACTTAAGTTACTTACACATAATAAAATTCACTAAATTGTTGCGGAGTAAATTTTTTAAAATTTAAATAAACTAATTAGTTTAGAACTCAGAATAATAAAAAGTTAGTAAAAGTTCTAGAACCTTTTATAATTAACTACAGAACCCTATTGCCAAACACAATGTGTTTAGATGACATGTAGTGACTCTCTTATATGGGGGTCATGAGATCAAGCCTTAATGGAGGTAATATTGACAATATGTCTCTATTAGTAAGACATTTTCATCTTTTGAGTTTAAGAAAAATTGTCTACATCCAATATTTTGTGTGAGAGAGTAAAAATTAGGAGTACAAGATTAACTACGTACAAATATTTATTTTACTATATATATATATATTGGTCATGTGGGATTATAGGTTAGTCAACATATTAATTAGTGTAATTTTAGTTTTAAAAACTATAATTTTAATTTATAAATATGTATATATTTCTTAATTATAATAATTATTCCAGGACGGGACAGGGTGAGGAGGGGTGTCCCCGAAATTTTTTTTCCATCTTCACACTCGTTTCAATGTTTTAAACGGGGATGGGACACATTGTCATCCCTAGACATATAAAATGATTTCCTTAGTTTTTTTATTGAGTGCTACTGATTCTCCATGACCTCCCATTTAGGAAAGTCACTTCGTCATACTAGAAAGGACTTACCAATTAGGAAAGTCACTTCGTTTTACTAGATCACAAGATTATTAACCTTGGTTATTTATAAATAGAGCTTGAGCGATCCTTGTCCTAGAAGGATCGCTCGCTTCTTGCCTTATACGGAGTATTACTTAGTCAAGAAAGCTTCCAAGATGTGTCAATATCTGATTTGGTACACCGTCTGACCAAATTTTCACAAAGAAGTTAAATTGCAGAAAGTAAATCAGATGAAGAACAAAATTTAGTCTGTATTCTATATACATGTTACAACCAGTGTAGATGAATAAATTGGCTCCTAGCCCTCAAACTCAAAAATGGTGCTTCGCCCCATTCTTGAGCCTGGCATGCAAGAGATCAATCAAACACAGATCCTATGCCATAACATTATTCCCTTCAATTCCCTGTAACCTAATCCTCATACTATATGCTGTCTACAACTCGGGTTGCTAATATCGCGGCCTTTCTTTAACATGGCGGCGCCCTATTTTTCTTGAAGAAGAGCTTCCCAAACGCTTCCTCCCTTTGGGGGCGGTTTGCATATATCATCCAAAGTGCGAGGCTGAGCATGACGCCCACCGAGATCAATGCCAGCCCTGCGTTCACGGTTCTGAGGTGGTGTTCCAGTGGCGGGCAGTGGTGGGAGGTGATGTTCCGGAAGGTGTCACGTACAAAATTGCAGTTCTGCAGGTTCAGCATTGGTGGGGCGTAATGTTGGAGCGCATAGCTGATGTTCACCGCTGCGACGAGCTGTCCATACATGTCGGGTGTCAGCCTCCCTACGCTGCTGCAGAAACCGGTGGCTGACACATTGCACGTGTACTTCTGCCAAACCTAACAATTTTTCATATGGAAAAGAGGAATTAGCATTTTTGTGGTCTAGTGGCACCCGGTTGCATTCCCATATGGAAGGGGTAGGTTCGAGCCTCAGTGCATTAGGTTGAGAAAGTAGTTATGAACAGATACTATATTGTAACAGAGCCAGTAGTACTCAATAAAAAGTTCATTATAACCTATGGAGCAAAAAAAAGAAAACGGTATGCTGACCACTTACCGATGAGGAGTTTTCCATAGAAAGCTCTTGCTCGAAACAAGGAAGATCGTGCAGCTGGGAGTCGTAAGGATAACAAAGATGAGGCATCAACGGTCCAGATTGATTGTAATAAATAGAGTTGTGTGGATCAGTTGGATTCGAATTAGCGTAGGTGTCTATAAATCCATTGACGATGTTTACAATGTCAACGACGACTTGTTTGCTCTTGACCAGTGTCCGGTTTGTGGTTCTCTGGTCAACACAAGGCAGGATGTTGCTAAGAGCAGTTTCGGCATGAGGATTGTCCACCCATTCTCCCATGGCTACACAAGTGTCAGAAATTGCGCTGAAACCCACAATATTCACCATAGTTATGCATCAAAATCCGCCCTTTCAATGATAAATGTTAATCTACTAAAACGCTCTTTCAATGAGAAATCAAAATCTACTAAAATTTCGAATTCTTACTTGTCAATGACGACAAAAACTCCACACAGAATGAATGTAACCGAAACTAGCAACCATCCACTAATGATGAATCTGCACCAAGTATAATCAGCCGTAAGACAATTGAAAGCCAGATAGACACACCCTTTGCCTTTTCCACTTTCCCCGCTAAAGCAGAAAAAAAAAGAGGTAAAGGCCAAAAAAATGAGAAATGAAGGGAGAAGCATACATATGAATTGTGTGTTTATGGCCTCGGATAGATAGGCCTGCAAGAATGTATGATGCACATTAGTCAAGATACATAGTATGGCCAATTGGCGAGCGGGGAAGTTTGTAATCGAGAAGTATTTAATAATATACATACAAAGACCAAGAAGAGAAATGATAAGCATCACTGCTGCAACTGTGATCAATGACGTGCGACTGCAAAAAGGTTTATGTGATTATCAAAATTAGATGTTTAAACAAAATCAAAACAATTTAAGAATTTACGCAATTTGTAATAATATCATATCATACACAACATTGAAGACGCCTCTTATTCTGTTTGAGTTATCATTTGTTTTTTCCTCGAGCATATCTGCCGCATCGTTTAAGTCTTCGTTCAACCGGTCAATATCATCCATTACATTTGACGGGAGGAATATCTGGGCCACTTTAACTGTTTTTGCAAGCGTCAAGTATTCCGTCACATTTCTCAACGTCAGCACAGTATAGTCTGATTGGTTCACAACAAATTTGAGAGTACCCAAAGATTCGACATGAAATTTATCCTGTCCAACAGAAAGAAGAATGCATCCAATCCTGTAGAGATACAGGGAATTAGGTAAGATAGATAAGCACGATTAGGCATGTGCATCCAATCTAAGTTGTATTGAATTATTACGCTGCAGTGCAAGTCAAGACGATAAGCACGATTAGGCAAATCCTTTCCGAGCAGTGTGATTCCGTGCCCTTGATATTAATGCTCCATCCAATGCAATGATGTACCACGAGGGCCAAGCCGAAAGAAACAAACCATACCACCGAAAGAATGAAGCCAGCCGCACCTGTAAACCCAACCGACTGCAGATACAACCATGCATAATAAGTATGCCTCGCTCAACTTTTTGCTTTGAACATTCAACCAACAAGAAAAAGATGGTGCCTTAAAATGGTGAAGCACCTTCTCAAAAAGGTAAATTGTCTAGTAAATTCTAGTTTGTAAATGTGTGCCAAAGACAAGAATGCAAATGGTGCAAACCATTAAGTGATTTCAATTTTCTTTTCGTCATTATTTCTCATCTTTTGCCTTTTCTTGGTCGACGAAGTGCAAAGGTAAGCAGGAAACAACAATAACCAATCAATCATGGCCAAATCCTAACAGGAAACAATCTAGGCAAGCGAGCATAGCAGATATCAGATACATATTTTAACACAAACACACAACACACCATAGCTAACGCAACCTGGAGAGAATAAAAAGTGGAAACAACTTACAGCCCAGTAGTGTTTATTTGCAATATCCCATCCACCTCTGTATTTGCGAAACCTAGCAAGAATGTCTGGCCGCTTCGTCCTATTCCCCGCCAATACAAGCGTGGAAGTAAGTCCCTCATTGGCAGGTCCCGGTGCCTGCGCCAAGTCTGCATTCAGTACCCCATCTGTCCAAGACCCAAAGTTTTCCTTGCCTGCATTTTCTCCACATAATTAAGACAAATATCACATTAACGATCTGATCATCAACAATCCAAAGTTCAAAAAAAAAAATTTATCTTTAACTTCTACATTCAACAATACATAAGTTTTTTACCAAACAATTAGAGCAACAAATCACACAAAACTTCTACATTCAGTAGTTGTTGTACAATAAAAAAATAATACATAAGTTTTTTACTAAGCAATTAGAGCAACAAATCACACAAAACTTCTACATTTAGTAGCTGTTGTACAGTAAAATATCAAGATTTTATTTCTTATTTTTGTATAACTAGCTTATTAAGAGTTACTGAGTAGTGCATTTCCTAATCCAACTTCTGTACTATACAACAACCAGGAAACTGGAAACCAATTCGTTTGTAGAAGTAGAAATTACTAGCACGCAATTGCAGTGAGAAAATCGAGGAAGTAATTTTCCATTTTTAAGTAAAAGATCAAAACTTTAATTGCCAAAAATAGCACCCCAAGATCAAAACTCATCTAACTCCACACCATTTCAAGAACCCATTTTCAAAGTGAGCGCCAATTTCCATTTCAATTACTAATCGATACCACATTAGAGTAAAAGCAACATCAAATACCCAGAAGGGGAAACCAAGAAATCATTCAAACAGGGTACTGAATTTTCAAGAATTTTCAAGAAATTTTCAAGAAATCAGTCTCTGTTATGAGTTTACCAAGAACGGCGGCGAAAGGGTCTCCGGAGCGCACAGAATCAGCTGTGTTTGAACTGATGCAAATGGCGACGGCAAAGAAGAGAGCAAAGAACGAGTAACCCTTCACCATCTCCCCCTCTGGTCTATTCACATAATTCATTCATTCATTCATTCATTCATATACGTATGTGCTTTCAGTAAAGTGCAAGAAACCCAAAAAGCCTAGTGATCATTTTGTTCTTTCCTTCAACCCAATGCTTATTAGATTAACTTTGAGGGGTTTGATATATATACACGCATATTGGTTGGAGAGAGAAAGCGGTGATCGGAATGGCCGAAAAAGGCGGGTGTGAACGAAGGGAAAAAAAGTGAGGGGAGTGATGAACGCTATAAAAGCAACCCAAAACGAGTCGGCTCACAAAAGATTACTTAACACTTTTTTAGAATTTAGACTTTCCTCCCCTCCAAGCACTCTCTTTTCAACCTTTATTAACAAACAATTTAATACTATCAATATCAATAAATTATTATTAAATTATAATAATTAATTAACCCACAAGATGTGTATGAGATGCCGCGTGTCTCTACTGCCTTAGCTGTTGAGGGAGTGTTTTGTCACTTTCAAGGTCCTACTCGACACAAATAGAATTAACCGTTATGAATCCGTCTCAAACTTGTGAGAAGGTAAATTAAGTCAATCTAGCTTCGATACTCAATAACAAATTATATACTTCTACACATAAATAACCAATCCAAACACAAATCTCCAATGTTCATGACAATAATCGTATCCTAGTCTGAAGTGTCGGATACCAATTGATATTGACGCCTGAATTATCCATAACAAATATAATAGAAAATTATACTTCTTGTCCATAAGTTATATGGTAATTGTAGAATTCGTGCATAAGTGTTGGTCATATTCACTTTTTCGTTCATAAGTTATCATTGCCGTTGCACTACTTTTCATCCCTTTACTAATAAAAGAGTTAATTACCGAAATGGTCTATTGACTATAGCGAAATTACCGATTTAGTCCTTGACTTTTTTTTGACCAATTAAGTCCTTCAACTTTAAAAATCTTAACCAATTTGATCATCCGCTTGTTTTGCCGTTATACATCTATTAACTTGGGACTAAATTAGTAATTTTGCTATAGTTTAAAGACTAAATTTACAATTTTTGTATAACTCAAGGACGAAAAGTGTAACTCTAATTATAACTTAGGGACGAAAAATGAGCATAACCAATATTTATGGACAAATTTTACAATTACCCTATAACTTAAGGATGAAAAGTGCAATTTTCTTTAAATATAACACTTAGGTACGTAATTACTTGCTTTGCTACTAAAAAAACACTCATGCGCATTAGTCTGTGTAGCATTTATTTTTATCAATTTTATTACTGTACTACTAAAAATATGACATTTTAACTATCATAATAAATTTTGGCAATATATATTATTGGTTATAACCTTTATTTATAAATATATATAAAAACCCCCATTCTTATATTTCACTATCACATTAATATCACTAGTATTTATTTATGTTCAGATAGATCTTTGAAATGCGGAATGATGACAGAGATATATATATATATATTATTGGATTTATTATCATTTTAATTAGTTTTGATGTTGAAAAAAAGCTAATTTGTTTCAAAATTAGAAAATTTTCCTTAATGGGTGATGTGCTTCTAATTAGAGAAAATTCGAAATTTTAATCTTTTAATTATAAATATAATTTATTTCTATTGATTTTTTTAATATAAATCTGGTACATTAATTATTAAAAAATTTAATTTTAAATTCTTGACAAATTAAAATTTTGAGTTCAATTTATATTTTATTTTAAGCTTTATGAGCGCATATGCATATCTTCCAATTTATTATCTATTTTTTCATAATGATTCTAGATACAAATTGAGCTTGACATATAAAATTATTGATGATAAATTTGTAACTCGTTTAATAATTAAAGGATTATAGCTATATGATTTAAAAAAGAAATTTAATTTATAAATTGAGAATAATAGAGAGTAAGAGAGATGAAAAGTGTATTGTTATTATTATTATTATTATTATTATTATTATTATTATTATTATTAATTTAGCTAAATGCCTGATACAAGTTATGTGCTCATAGGAATTATGTGAATTCAAAGAGGATGGGAGGTGAAAATGGCATCTCCTTTATTTATTTATTTATTTATTTATTTATTTATTTATTATTATTATTATTATTATTATTATTATTATTATTATTATTATTATTATTATTTCCTAAGTTTAAAAAAGAAAAAAAGGAAAATAAGTGACAGTCAAATCAGCCGACTACATTAGTGACGTGTAAATAGACCTAAAACAACAGATTGAATTTGTCATTATCTTTGAATTTAAAATTTTAAAATCATATAGATATTAATTAATTTAAAAGTATAAAATAAAAATTAAATATTTTGAATAATTGGGGACCAGATGTGTATTTTAAATAATATGGAGTAATAATAATAATAATATAATTGGTTTTGATCGTCAATGGAGGCACAACAGAATGGGAGAGACGCACGGGGTTATGGTTTAATAAATTGATTACGTCGGTCAAGAAGATTTGCTTAATGGGTTAATTACATTTTACACCTCAAAAATATAGAATATTAGCAACTTGCCACCCTTTTAAGTACTCATTAATATCGATTTTATGTATTAAAAAATGTTTTTTTTGTTCTTATTTTCATTTCTAAGATGGTAATGTTCTGAATTGCATTGTACAGAATAATTAATTCTGTAAGCTTTAAGAATAAATCATAATTTTAGAAAAAATTACTACATTTTTAACCCTCAAGATATAAGGCAACTGTAATTTTAGCATTTAATTTAAATGCTATTGTAAATTTGTAATTTTTCTAAATTAATTTATATTATAAAATACACAGTAATCAGTGCGGATCAGAGAGGCGGACACGATATACGCATGCAGGAGCTTAAGATTAGAGAGAAATACGTAAGAAACGTTTAAAATGGAGAAAATAAGGGAATCTGACGTGTGGCCTAATACAGTGGACCCCACGCGAGGGACATATGGAGTAATATTTCTTATCGGAGCAACCACTGCATGAAAATGCGTGCGCGCCGCGTACAACACTACGCAACAACTAACTGTAGTAGATTGGAACAAAAAAAACTCGCTTAATTAATAATTACTCCTATTTTATTTTTACTTTTTAGCGTCTAAATTTTAAATAATTTTATTATAAAATATTGTAAATACTTCATCTTTACCAAACTCAACTTTATGACCTGAGAAATTACCTTTTGAATGTGCGGTGTGTAAAAGTGTATAATATAACTGTCACATAGGCACATAACTGCATAATATAACTATAACATAGTATAGGTACATAAGTTTGATTGGGATGAGAGAATTATGGGAAGAAACAAGAGATCAATTAGAAAGAGCATGATATCCCCCTCCGGGATTGGCGGAAATCATAGCGGAAGATATGATGGGGTGCCCGTCATGCGTCGTGAGATTGTCACTGAGTATGTTATTTAGTCAAGGATATCCCATCCCTCATAATAAAAAAAAAAAACCATATAAAAATGGACAAAAACAATAACATAACCTGAAATTTAAGTCAATTAATACATAATATTTTTAGATTATTTAGATGAAGAGAAATTTAATTGATTGTCAAATCTCATCAAATTGATAATTGAGATTAAATATAAAAATCTTATTATTGTCAGTGGACCCCAAAAAAAAAATGGAATTAGTCCTTCAATAAATTTCATAATTATAAATTTATTTTCCTTTTGATGCATTATTAAAACTGAAATAAAAAGTATCACAATAAAGTCAGACACTTTACCATGCATCATAGACTCCATAACCTTAGGATGCAACATCATCAAATGCATGAAACTTTCTGGTAAATCATCTACCATTGTTGTACCCTAACCACTAAAGTGCCCTACATTGACTAAACAGTATGTACATGCACTTCTTTCATTCATAAAGTGTGTCATACATTTTTACCTAATTTCACTGTTGTTTTAGAGTTCAACTTTTTATTGCCCATATGCATTTCGGACCCATTTTTCTGGACTAATCTCATCACTTTCCTAAGCCTTCAAGGTTTAATTTTGTGGTAAAGCTATTTATTACACACAAGGAAAAAAGTTAAATGTTCCATCAAATTATATATGTAACTACAATTACGCTGCTAAATTAACTACAATCAAGCTATCTAATAAACCATCCTAATCTCCTATAGCAGTCATTCTACTACCAGCTTTATATTCACACTTCAAGCACCACATCTCACTTGCCAAAATTTTAGTAATCCGTTCATAATATATTGTACGGAGTAATATTTTTGAAACAACATATATTATATTATAATTTTATAATAACAAAGTGGAAAAAAATTCATGTCTAAATTAAAATATTATCAACAATTAAAATTAATTTTCAAATTATTAAAAGTGAAAATATCTAGTGAAAACAAAAGTATGAAAATTTATATTTGAGTAATTTGTAAACTTGTAAAAAATGATATCATAGCGGTGCACATATATCGGACGAAATAGAGTGATTGGTGGTCATGTCAATATGTTTGTTCATCAAGAACACGGGATGAGTTCTTTTGTGTTTCCTTTGGTGGCTATCCAAAGGGTCGTTTTGATGGATGATTGCACTAGTGAGTCGTGACTGAGAAAAATTTCGTCTTCGTATTGTAATTTTGTTTTCTTGAATTCCCCTCCTTTTGATCCCAAAAAAATCACATTATGGTGGATTGTTATGTTAAAGTAATTACCCAAAATTATCCATTATCTAAAATTGGCAATAATGAACAAAAATCACTTATAATCATAGTCATGTGACCAACACCATTATGGTGGATTAGTAACAAGATTGCATAATGAGTATCTATGATGGTCCAAATATCTCATATTTGAGTATAGAAATCATTGGCATTTTATGTGTTATTATATTGTTATCCAATATATAAATCTCATTGTTGACTCCTATATAAGGTACTCACACCTTCCATTTTACATGCCTTACTTTTCTTTTTAGTTTGTCCCAAAATAGTGTCATCTTTCTAAAATTAAACATAACTATCATTCTACTTAGACCCCCATTCATCTCTTCCACCATACTAAAAAGTTGCGAAAAACTTTTCCACCAATAAAATGATATTAGAGCAATCCTATTAATAGATTTTGGGGTAAATTTTTTCAAAAGAAAAAAATAGCATGTGATTTTTCAATAAATAGGGAATGGAGTTTTTTCATATTTGTTTTCCTGCAAAGACAAAATTTTTGCGGAGTCCACTGAATGAGGAGAGGAGAGAAAGCACCAACACAACATGCATGTGTGGGAAAATGTTACATGCAGTTGGGCGCAAAGAAACTGTTTTTTATTTTTATTTTCTTCTCTTTTTTTTGTTAGGATTTTTTTTTGTTATCTTTTTTCCTCTTCTCTCTTCCCCTCTCTTCTACATAGAACTGAAAAAATAATTAAAATTTTTACACCGATGAGGTTGCACTTACGAGTCTATATTAAAGTGCATGAAGAAATATGTGTCATAACTCATAAATGATGTGACATTAAATAGTTGGAAATATTGTGATAATCGTAAAGAAATGGGTTGCTTGTGAAAATTAGGTTACCAAATACACACAAACTAAACACGTAAGAGTTTCAAAAAAAAAAAACTAAACACGTAAGTTTTACTTGCGTTTTTTTTTTTTAAATATATTTTTTAAAAAAAATAATAATACCTATTGGGTTATTGGATATTATTTGTTTGATTTTTAAATATTGAGTTACTAATTCTTATGGAACAATGACATTTTTTTTTCTAGTGTTGTTGTTGTTGTTGTAATGTTGTTGTTATTATTATTACTATTATAACATTAGTTTAATAAATTATAAATTAAAATTAATTACATTTATAATATTGTAATAAAATATAGTAAATTATAATAATAGAATAAATCATAAGTTATAATAATCAATTTATTAATATTATTGTTATCAATTGCGGCAATGGTATTTTTTGCTCTAATAATTCCGTTTCACCCTCCATACGAGTAAAAATATAATCCTAGGTTCATAGGCTAATTCTATTGCGACTAATCCTAAGCTCACAATATTTCGTCTTTAAAGACATTGTAAAGGTAAATGGCGAGGCCTAATCGACCTATCCGTCAGATCTTAGTTTTCATGTGCAAATCTTTTAATTTATAATTACACTAGTAAGCTGCTTATTGACTACTTTAATATACTAAATTCTTTATTTTATGTTTTCCAATATTAGGTAGATATGTTTTAATTTATTATTTTTCTTTTTTATTAACTTTTTAATTGATTAACGCAATTATATTTTAT
>CM008338.1:13291277-13306383 GCA_002525835.2 Ipomoea batatas | reverse complement strand
AGTGAAATTTGAAGTTGTGATTGGATGAACTTTGAAATTTCAAATCGAAGAAATGAAATTAACCAATTAGAGAAGACATATTGTGAAGACTTTGGACTTCATTTTTGTCTTTTCTTGCTACTCAGAAATAGTTTCCATGTCTACATGCACCATGATTTATGAGAAAGCACACTCATAAGTGACTCGTTCAAATTTAGTATAATCAATAACAGGGATTAGAAACCTCGTTAACAAAAGCCGTGAAAGCCAACAAGCCTAGCTTGGTAAAAATATAAAATAAATAGAAATTGTACGGGTAACCTCAGTCAAGATAGCTAAGAATATAAACTTATAATCACAATGTCACGAGTTTGAATCACAACCCTTTTAGTTTGGGCCAATCAGCTATAGGTAATCTAGGTTGACTCAGTACACACCATTGGGTTAGGGATGCAATTGTTATATCATGGAGTGGATATTGAATTGTGAGTTTTTAGTATTTGAATTGTAAACTTTCACGTAACAATTGTAGAAGGGATTTTGTGAATATAAGATTGTACTAAATTTTCAAAAGATTAAATTGTTATTTTTAATATTGGAATTGACTGTAGTATTTGAAAGGAACACGTGAATACAAAACAAGGTAATCAATTACATATATGTTGTACAAATTGTGAATTTTTAAAGGTAAATTGTTAACATTTAGTAGGTAAATTGTGCATCTAGACCGTTTTGGACCCGGGTCCACATAATAATTTGCCTTAGGGATGACAATGGGTCGAGAAGGGCAACATCCATCGACCAACCCACATTATATTTTCTCTACCTGCCCCGACCCTGACTCACAACGGGTGAACTTTTTCAAAATTCACTCACGCTCCACCGAGTGCGAGTGCTACTACGAGTACTCACCACTTGTTATCTAATTAAAAAAAAATAAAATAATACTTAAGTTACTTACCCATAATAAAATAATAAAATTCAGTAAATTGTTACGGAGTAAATTTTTTTAAATTTAAATAAACTTATTAGTTTAGAACTAAGAATAATAAAAAGTTAGTAAAAGTTCTAGAAACTTTTATAATTAACTACAACTCTATTAATGGGACTTCCGAATTCTATTCTATCAATTATACTCCCTGATGTGACAAGTATGGATAAGACATTTTCATTTTTTGGGTTTAAGAAAAATTGTCTACATTATTTCAAAAAAAGAAAAAGAAAAATTGTCTACATCCAAGATTTGTGTGAGAGACTAAAAATTAGGAATAGAATTTGAGAGTACAAGTTGTATTTTCTAATTAACTACATACAAATATTTATTTTACTATATATATATATGGGTCGGGTGGGATTCTAAACTGGTTTTGTACATAAATTTTGAATCTATGCGGGTAGATCCGAGAGATTAAAATTGTCATCCCTATCTTCGGTAATGGTACGTCAAACGGTTTCTTTGATTTTAAATCACTTCATGCCACAAAACCAAAGGTTATTGACCTGGATATTTATAAATAGAGCTTGTACTAGAAGGATCGCTTGCTTCTTGGCTCTTGCCTTATACGGAGTCAAGAAAGCTTCCAAGATGTGTCAATATCTGATTTGGTACTGTGTCTGACCAAATTTTCACAAAGAAGTTAAATTGCACAAAAGTAAATCAGATGAAGAACAAAATTTAGTCTGTTATCTATATACATTGTTACAACCAGTGTAGATGAATAAATTGGCTCCTTAGCCCTCAAACTCAACAATGGTGCTTCGCCCCATTCTTGAGCCTGGCATGCAAGAGATCAATCAAACACAGATCCTATGCCATAACATTATTCTCTTCAATTCCCTGTAACCTAATCCTCATACTATATGCTGTCTACAACTCGGGTTGCTAATATCGCGGCCTTTATTTAACATGGCGGCGCCCTATTTTTCTTGAAGAAGAGCTTCGCAAACGCTTCCTCCCTTTGGGGGCGGTTTGCATATATCATCCAAAGTGCGAGGCTGAGCATGACGCCCACCGAGATCAATGCCAGCCCTGCATTCACGGTTCTGAGGTGGTGTTCCAGTGGCGGGCAGTGGTGGGAGGTGATGTTCCGGAAGGTGTCACGTACAAAATTGCAGTTCTGCAGGTTCAGCATTGGTGGGGCGTAATGTTGGAGCGCATAGCTGATGTTCACCGCTGCAACGAGCTGTCCGTACATGTCGGGTGTCAGCCTCCCTACGCTGCTGCAGAAACCGGTGGCTGACACGTTGCACGTGTACTTCTGCCAAACCTAACAATTTTTCATATGGAAAAGAGGAATTAGCATTTTTGTGGTTTGGTGGCACCCGATTGCATTCCCATATGGAAGGGGGTGGGTTCGAGCCTCAGTAGAGGCGATATTGGCTCTTTGTGCTTCACTAGGTTGAGAAAATAGTTATCAACAGATACTATATTGTAACAGAGCCAATAGTACTCAAAAAAAAGTTCATTATAACCTATGGAGCAAAACAAGAAAACGGTATGCTGACCACTTACCGACGAGGAGTTTTCCATAGAAAGCTCTTGCTCGAAACAAGGAAGATCGTGCAGCTGGGAGTCGTAAGGATAACAAAGATGAGGCATCAACGGTCCAGATTGATTGTAATAAATAGAGTTGTGTGGATCAGTTGGATTCGAATTAGCGTAGGTGTCTATAAACCCATTGACGATGTTTACAATGTCAACGACGACTTGTTTGCTCTTGACCAGTGTCCGGTTTGTGGTTCTCTGGTCAACACAAGGCAGGATGTTGCTAAGAGCAGTTTCTGCATGAGGATTGTCCACCCATTCTCCCATGGCTACACAAGTGTCGGAAATTGCGCTGAAACCCACAATATTCACCATAGTTATGCATCAAAATCCGCCCTTTCAATGATAAATGTTAATCTACTAAAACGCTCTTTCAATGAGAAATCAAAATCTACTAAAATTTCGAATTCTTACTTGTCAATGACGACAAAAACTCCACAGAGAATGAATGTAACCGAAACTAGCAACCATCCACTAATGATGAATCTGCACCAAGTATAATCAGCCGTAAGACAATTGAAAGCCAGATAGACACACCCTTTGCCTTTTCCACTTTCCCCGCTAAAGCAGAAAAAAAGAGGCAAAAGCAAAAAAATGAGAAATTAAGGGAGAAGCATACATATGAATTGTATGTTTATGGCCTCGGATAGATAGGCCTGCAAGAAAGTATGATGCACATTAGTCAAGATACATAGTATGGTCAATTGGTGAGCGGGGAAATATGTAATCGAGAAGTATTTAATAATATACATACAAAGACCAAGAAGAGAAATGATAAGCATCACTGCTGCAACTGTGATCAATGACGTGCGACTGCAAAAAAGGTTTATGTGATTATCAAAATTAGATGTTTAAACAAAACCAAAACAATTTAAGAATTTACGCAATCTGTAATAGTATCATACACAACGTTGAAGACGCCTCTTATTCTGTCTGAGTTATCATTTGTTTTTTCCTCGAGCATATCTGCCGCATCGTTTAAGTCTTCGTTCAACCGGTCAATATCATCCATTACATTTGACGGGAGGAATATCTGGGCCACTTTAACTGTTTTCGCAAGCGTCAAGTACTCCGTCACATTTCTCAACGTCAGCACAGTATAGTCCGATTGGTTCACAACAAATTTGAGAGTACCCAAAGATTCGACATGAAATTTATCCTGTCCAACAGAAAGAAGAATGCATCCAATCCTGTAGAGATACAGGGAATTAGGTAAGATAGATAAGCACGATTAGGAATGTGCATCCAATCTAAGTTGTATTGAATTATTACGCTGCAGTGCAAGTCAAGACGATAAGCACAATTAGGCAAATCCTTTCCGAGCAGTGTGATTCCGTGCCCTTGATATTAATGCTCCATCCAATGCAATGATGTACCACGAGGGCCAAGCCGAAAGAAACAAACCATACCACCGAAAGAATGAAACCAGCCGCACCTGTGAACCCAACCGACTGCAGATACAACCATGCATAATAAGTATGCCTCGCTCAACTTTTTGCTTTGAAGATTCAACCAACAAGAAAAAGATGGTGCCTTAAAATGGTGAAGCACCTTCTCAAACACATTAATTGTCTAGTAAATTCTAGTTTTTTGTAAATGTGTGCCAAAGACGAGTGCAAATGGTGAAAGTAGCAGGGAAAAGGGCTATCTTCCTCGCCCTATCCAATGGGAAATCAATAAGTAATGCAGTAAGTTCAAAGTTCAAACCATTAAGTGATTTCAATCATGGCCAAATCCTAACAGGAAACAATCTAGGCAAGCGAGCATAACAGATATCAGATACATATTTTAACACAAACACACAACACACCATAGCTAACGCAACCTGGAGAGAATAAAAAGTGGAAAGAACTTACAGCCCAGTAGTGTTTATTTGCAATATCCCATCCCCCTCTGTATTTGCGAAACCTAGCAAGAATGTCTGGCCGCTTCGTCCTATTCCCCGCCAATACAAGCGTGGAAGTAAGTCCCTCATTGGCAGGTCCCGGTGCCTGCGCCAAGTCTGCATTCAGTACCCCATCTGTCCAAGACCCAAAGTTCTCCTTGCCTGCATTTTCTCCACATAATTAACACAAATATCACATTAACGATCTGATCATCAACAATCCAAAGTTCAAAAAAAAAAAAATTATCTTTAACTTCTACATTCAACAATACATAAGTTTTTTACCAAACAATTAGAGCAACAAATCACACAAAACTTCTACATTCAGTAGTTGTTGTACAATAAAAAATAATACATAAGTTTTTTACTAAGCAATTAGAGCAACAAATCACACAAAACTTCTACATTTAGTAGGTGTTGTGCAGTAAAATATCAAGATTTTATTTCTTTTTTTTTTTTTGTATAACTAGCTTATTAAGAGTTACTGAGTAGTGCATTTCCTAATCCAACTTCTGTACTATACAACAACAAGGAAACTGGAAACCAATTCGTTTGTAGAAGTAGAAATTACTAGCACGCAATTGCAGTGAGAAAATCGAGGAAGTAATTTTCCATTTTTAAGCAAAAGATCAAAACTTTAATTGCCAAAAATAGCACCCCAAGATCAAAACTCATCTAACTCCACACCATTTCAAGAACCCATTTTCAAAGTGAGCGCCAATTTCCATTTCAATTACTAATCGATATCACATTAGAGTAAAAAACAACTACAAAAACATCAAATACCCAGAAGGGGAAACCAAGAAATCATTCAAACAGGCTACAGAATTTTCAAGAATTTTCAAGAAATTTCCAAGAAATCAGTCTCTGTTATGAGTTTACCAAGAACGGCGGCGAAAGGGTCTCCGGAGCGCACAGAATCAGCTGTGTTTGAACTGACGCAAATGGCGACGGCAAAGAAGAGAGCAAAGAACGAGTAACCCTTCACCATCTCCTCCTCTGGTCTATTCACATAATTCATTCATTCATTCATTCATATACGTATGTGCTTTCAGTAAAGTGCAAGAAACCCAAAAAGCCTAGTGATCATTTTGTTCTTTCCTTCAACCCAATGCTTATTAGATTAACTTTGAGGGGTTTGATATATATACACGCATATTGGTTGGAGAGAGAAAGCGGTGATCGGAATGGCCGAAAAAGGCGGGTGTGAACGAAGGGAAAAAAGTGGGGAGTGATGAACGCTATAAAAGCAACCCAAAACGAGTCGGCTCACAAAAGATTACTTAACACTTTTTTAGACTTTCCTCCCCTCCAAGCACTCTCTTTTCAACCTTGATTAACAAACAATTTAATAATATCAATATCAATAAATTATTATTTAATTATAATAATTAATTAACACACAAGATGTGTATGAGATGTCGCGTGTCTCTACTACCTTAGCTGTTGAGGGAGTGTTTTCTGACCTTCAAAGTCCCACCCGATATGAATAGAATTACGTAGTAATATTTATGAATCCGTCTCGAACCTATGAGAATGCAAATTAAGTCAATTTAGCTTCGATACTCAATAACGAATTGTACACTTTTGTACATAAATAACCAATTCAAACACAAATCTCCAATGTTAATGACAAGAATCGTATCATAATCTAAAGTGTCGGATACCAATTGATATTGACGCCTGAATTATCCATAATAAATATAAGAGAAAATTGTACTTTTAGTCTCTAAGTTATAAGGTAATTGTAGAATTCGTCCCTAAGTGTTGGTCATACTCACTTTTTGTCCATAGATTATCATTGATGTTGCACTTTTTGTCCATTTACTAATAAAAACATTAGGGACGAAATTTGAAATTTTAGTATAACTCCGGGACAAAAATTGAGCATGAAAAGATGAAAAATATAACGCCAATTATAACTTAAGGATGAAAATTGAGTATGGACCAACACCCATAGACGAATTCTACAATTACCCTATAAATTAAAGGTGAAAAATGTAATTTTCACTAAATATATATAAGACTTAGGCACTAATTACTTGCTTTGCTATTAAAAAAACATTCATGCACATTAGTATCTGTAGCATTTATTTTATCAATTTTATTATTGTACTACTAAAAATATGACATTTTAACTATCATAATAAATTTTGGCAATATATTTTATTGATTACAATCTTTATTTATAAATTTATAAATATATAAAAAACCCATTCATATATTTCACTATCACATTAATATCACTAGTATTTATTTATTTATTTATTTATGTTCAGATAGATCTTTGAAATGCGGAATGATGACAGAGATATGTATATTATTGGATTTATCATTTTAATTAGTTTTTATGTTGAAAAAAAAAAAGCTAATTTGTTTCAAAATTAGAAAATTTTGCTTAATGGGTGATGTGCTTCTAATTAGAGAACACAATTTTAATCTTTTAATTATAAATATAATTTATTTCCATTGATTTTTTAATATAAATCTGGTACTTTAATTATTAAAAAAAATTAATTTTAAATTCTTTACAAATTAAAATTTTGAGTTCCATTTATATTTTAAGCTTTATGAGCGCATATGCGTATCTTCCAATTTATTATCTATTTTTTTCATAATAATTATAGATACAAATTGAGCTTGACATATAAAATTATTGAGATGATAAATTTGTAGCTTGTTTAATAATTAAAGGATTATAGGTATAAAATTTAAAAAAGAAATTTAATTTATAAATTGAGAATAATAGAGAGTAAGAGAGATGAAAAGTGTATTATTATTATTATTATTATTATTATTATTATTATTATTATTATTATTATAATTAATTTAGCTAAATGCCTGATACAAGTTATGTGCTCATAGGAATTATGTGAATTCAAAGAGGATGGGAGGTGAAAATGGCATCTCCTTTATTTATTTATTTATTTATTTATTATTATTATTATTATTTCCTAAGTGAAAAAAAAAAAAGAAAAAAAAAGAAAAAAGAAAAATAGGGACAGTCAAATCAGCCGACTACATTAGTGACATGTAAATAGACCTAAAACAACAGATTGAATTTGTCACTATCTTTGAATTTAAAATTTTAAAATCATATAGATATTAATTAATTTAAAAGTATAAGTAAAAAATAAATATTTTGGATAATTGGGGACCAGATGTGTATTTTAAATAATATGGAGTAATAATAATAATAATATAATTGGTTTTGATCGTCAATGGAGGCACAACAGAATGGGAGAGACGCACGGGGTTATGGTTTAATAAATTGATTACGTCGGTCAAGAAGATTTGCTTAATGGGTTAATTACATTTTACACCTCAAAAATATAGAATATTAGCAACTTGCCACCCTTTTAAGTACTCATTAATATCGATTTTATGTATTAAAAAATGTTTTTTTTTGGGTTCTTATTTTCATTTCTAAGATCAAGATGGTAATGTTCTGAATTGCGTTGTACAGATTCTACAGAATAATTAATTCTCTAAGCTTTAGAATAAATCATAATTTTAGAAACAATTAGTACATTTTTAACCCTCAAGATATAAGGCAACTGTAATTTTAGCATTTAATTTAAATGCTATTTTAATTTTTCTAAATTAATTTATATTATAAAATATACAGTAATCAGTGTGGATCAGAGAGGCGGACACGATATACGCATGCAGGGGCCTGTTTGGATTAAGATTAGAGAGAAATACGTAAGAAACGTTAAAAATGGAGAAAATAAGGGAATCTGACGCGTGGCCTAATACAGTGGACCCCACGCGAGGGACATACGGAGTAATATTTCTTATCGGAGCAACCACTGCATGAAAATGCGTGCGCGCCGCGTACAACACTACGCAACAACTAACTGTAGTAGATTGGAAAAGAAAAAAAAAACTCGCTTAATTAATAATTACTCCTATTTTTACTTTTTAGCGTCTAAATTTTAATAATTTTATTATAAAATATTGTAAATACTTCATCTTTACCAAACTCAACTTTATGACCTGAGAAATTACTTTGTGAATGTGCGGTGTGTAAAAGTGTATAATATAACTGTCACATAGGCACATAACTGGATAATATAACTATAACATAGTATAGGCACATAAGTTTGATTGGGATGAGAGAATTAGAGGAAGAAATTATAATTATGTTGAAAAAATAAAGTAAAAATAAAATAGAAATTCAAATTACACCACTTTTTTCGGTGATCCGAGAAGGCAACCAAGGTCACCTTCCTTCTCCGTGATCGGCAACCGTTCACCGGTCCCCAATCATTTTCTTCTCGAAATTTGAGCCAGAGTGTCGCCGAAATCCTAATGACTTTTCATCACAGGTCACTAATCAGTTTTTGGACTTCATTGCACCAAAATACAATGTACAACATTTGAAATACAATATATACCTTATCAGATGGAATATGGTGCATGAGTATGACAATGAACTGGAGTCATCACATGGCATAACACTCTTAGAGGGCCTATTCATAAGATCATTGAAGAAGTTAAGAGGTGGCCAGGAAGGTTTAGGATGATTGGATCAGATTCAAAGCTATATGGCAGGAGTGGAACAATGTAGCGGACCGCCTTGCTAGTATTGGTACGTTACAAGAGATCGATTAGAAAGAGCATAATATCTCCCTCCGGAATTGGCGGAAATCATAGCGGAAGATATGATGAGGGTGTCCGTCATGTGTCGCGAGATTGTCACTGAGTATGTTATTTAGTCAGGAATATCCCATCCCTTGTACTATGATTAAAAAAACCATATAAAAATGGACAAAAACAAGAACATAACCTGAATTAAGTCATTAATACATAATATTTTTAGATTATTTAGATGAAGAGAAATTTAATTGATTGTCAAATCTCATCAAATTGATAATTGAGATTAAATATAAAAATCTTAATATTGTCAGTGGACCCCAAAAAATCCTTCAATAAATTTCATAATTATAAATTTATTTTCCTTTTGATGCATTATTAAAACTGAAATAAAAAGTATCACAATAAAGTCAGACACTTTACCATCATAGACTCCATAACCTTAGGATGCAACATCATCAAATGCATGAAACTTTCTGGTAAATCATCTACCATTGTTGTACCCTAACCACTAAAGTGCCCTACATTGACTAAACAGTATGTACATGCACTTCTTTCATTCATAAAGTGTGTCATACATTTTTACCTAATTTCACTGTTGTTTTAGAGTTCAACTTTGTATTGCCCATATGCATTTCGGACCCATTTTTCTGGACTAATCTCATCACTTTCCTAAGCCTAGCTTCAAGGTTTAATTTTGTGGTAAAGCTATTTATTACACACAAGGAAAAAAGTTAAATGTTCCATCAAATTATATATGTAACTACAATTACGCTGCTAAATTAACTACAATCAAGCTATCTAATAAACCATCCTAATCTCCTATAGCAGTCATTCTACTACCAGCTTTCTATATCGGACGAAATAGAGTGATTGGTGGTCATGTCAATATGTTTGTTCATCAAGAACATGGGATGAGTTCTTTTGTGTTTCCTTTGGTGGCTATCCAAAGGGTCGTTTTGATGGACGATTGCACTAGTGAGTCGTGACTGAGAAAAATTTCGTCTTCGTATTGTAATTTTGTTTTCTTGAATTCCCCTCCTTTTGATCCCAAAAAAATCACATTATGGTGGATTGCTATGTTAAAGTAATTACCCAAAATTATCCATTATCTAAAATTGGCAATAATGAACAAAAATCACTTATAATCATAGTCATGTGACCAACACCATTATGGTGGATTAGTAACAAGATTGCATAATGAGTATCTATGATGGTCCAAATATCTTATATTTGAGTATAGAAATCATTGGCATTTTATGTGTTATTATATTGTTATCCAATATATAAATCTCATTGTTCACTCCTCCTATATAAGGTACTCCCTCCGTTCTATTTTACATGTCTTACTTTTCTTTTTAGTTTGTTCCAAAATAGTGTCACCTTTCCAAAATTAAACATAACTATCATTCTACTTAGACCCCCATTCATCTCTTCCACCATACTAAAAAGTTGCGAAAAACTTTTCCACCAATAAAATGATATTAGAGTAATCCTATTAATAGATTTTGGGGTAATTTTTTCAAAAGAAAAAAATAGCATGTGATTTTTCAATAAATAGGGAATGGAGTTTTTTCATGTTTTTTTTTTCCTGCAAAGACAAAATTTTTGCGGAGTCCACTGAATGAGGAAAGGAGAGAAAGCACCAACGCAACATGCACGTGTCGGAAAATGTTACATGCAGTTGGGCGCATAAAGAAACTGTTTTTTATTTTTATTTTCTTCTCTCTTTTTTTTGTCAGGATTTTTATTTTGTTGTTATCTTTTTTTCTCTTCTCTCTTCCCCTCTCTTCTACATAGAACTGAAAAAATAATTAAAATTTTTACACCGATGAGGTTGCACTTACGAGTCTATATTAAAGTGCATGAAGAAATATGTGTCATAAATGATGTGACATTAAATAGTTGGAAATATTGTGATAATCGTAAAGAAATGGGTTGCTTGTGAAAATTAGGTTACCAAATACACACAAACTAAACACGTAAGTTTTACTTGCGTTTTTTTTTTTTTAATATATTTTTAAAAAAAATTAATAATACCTATTGGGTTATTGGATATTATTTGTTTGATTTTTAAATATTGAGTTACTAATTCTTATGGAACAATGACATTGTTTTTTTCCTATTAGTGTTGTTGTTGTTGTAATGTTGTTGTTATTATTATTACTATTATAACATTAGTTTAATAAATTATAAATTAAAATTAATTACATTTATAATATTGTAATAAAATATAGTAAATTATAATAATAGAATAAATCATATGTTATAATAATCAATTTATTAATATTATTGTTATCAATTGCGGCAATGGTATTTTTTGCTCTAATAATTCCGTTTCACCCTCCATACGAGTAAAAATATAATCCTAGGTTCATAGGCTAATTCTATTGCGACTAATCCTAAGCTCACAATATTCCGTCTTTAAAGACATTGTAAAGGTAAATGGCGAGGCCTAATCGACCTATCCATCAGATCTTAGTTTTCATGTGCAAATCTTTTAATTTATAATTACACTAGTAAGCTGCTTATTGACTACTTTAATATACTAAATTCTTTATTTTATGTTTTCCAATATTAGGTAGATATGTTTTAATTTATTATTTTTCTTTTTTTATTAACTTTTTAATTGATTAACGCAATTATACTTTATAATCTGTAGAAAACATGCAGCAACAATCACATTCTTTAGTGGTGCTA
Organism: Ipomoea batatas; assembly: GCA_002525835.2. NCBI lineage: Eukaryota > Viridiplantae > Streptophyta > Magnoliopsida > Solanales > Convolvulaceae > Ipomoea > Ipomoea batatas. Next base: position 13,294,675 of record CM008338.1, on the reverse strand, counting down.
AAATATATCCTTCTTAAAATATACTCCGCATTAAATATACACCGAAAGGTTAGAACTTAGAAAGATTGCATATAATTCTCAACAAAAAAAAAAAAAAAAAAGAAAGAAAGAAAGAAAGAAAGATTGCATATAATAATTTTCAATCAATCAAAGCCGAAAGCTGGGGTAGTGTAATTCTTGGTTCCTTTATCCGGGGATAAGGTGGGGACACAAAATCCTTGACTATTCCCATCCATTTAGCAATCCGTCATTTTCTTTCGTCAAATCTTTAAGAAAAGTACTTCTGTTTTTTTGAAGATAAAAGTACTTCTGTTCTTGTTGTTATTTTTTTAAAAGAAAAAATAACACTTTTTATAAAAATGTTTTTCTTTAAATTATTCATGTATTAATATTAGCCCTTCAATCATTCTAAAAGTGACCGTTTTTTCTTGATATATTAAATAGACACTTTTACTGTTAAAATAAATAGTTCATTTATTTTTATTTGTCAACAAATTATTATACTTATATATAAGAAACGATCACGGTTCGGTTCAAACCGAATCGAACACTATAGCAACCGAATCGAAAGGTTCTGGTTATGATTCATAACCAAAACTCAATATTTAGATTTCGATTTATTAAAATCACGAACTAAAAAAACTGGATCATAAACTTTGAATTGGCAGTTTGAAATCATAACAACTACTAGCATTAGTTTAAAATTAGACATAATATTTACAAATTGTATATGTTCTATTTCGTATTTATTTTGATTCTCACATATAAGTAGATATGACCGCGATTCGATTCTGATTTTGAATCTTCGGTTGACGGTTTTGGATTTGGTTTGAACAGTTGGTTCAACCTTTTTTTTTAAAAAAAAAAAAACAATCTATTTTATTTTTAAAATGGTTTAAATTTAAAAATTAATGTATTTTATTATTTTTTGGGTTCAGAACTGGAACCGGTATTTTCTATCTTAAGAATAATTGGGGGTTAATGTGAATATATAAATAATTTAAAGAGAAAAAGTACTATAAGTATATAATTCAAGAAAAAATTGTTATTCTTTTTAAATTATAGAGAAAATATCATTTTTAGTCCCTCAACTATAATACATGTATCAATTTTTGGTCCTTGACTATTAAAAATTTCAATTTAGGTGCATGACTATTCAATTTGTATCACATTTTGTCCTTGACTATTAACATTTTCAAATTAGGTGCATGACTATTCATTTTGTATCACATTTGGTCCTGCTGTTAAATTTTCCGGCCAAATTTCCGGCGAAATCATCGTGGCTGACCGGTGTTTTCTATTTTATTTTTTTTTTTATTTTTAAGTTTTTTTTATTTAAAAGTTACAGAGTATTAAAATAATTTTTAAAATAAAAATTAAATAAATTAGTCGGTCACCGGTGACTTCGCCGGAAATTTGGCCGGAAAATTTAACGGCAGGACCAAATGTGATACAAAATGAATAGTCATGCACCTAATTTGAAAATGTTAATAGTCAAGGACCAAATGTGATACAAATTGAATAGTCATGTACCTAATTTGAAAATTTTAATAGTCAAGAACCAAAATTGATACATATATTATAGTTGAGGGACTAAAAATGATATTTGCTCTAAATTATATATATATTTTTAGTTTATTATGACTTGGGTTTAGACTTTAGACGTTTAGTACATTGCACGTGCATGAACATCCGAATCAAGCGGCACGTGAACAATAGGCAGCCTTCAGAAAGGTCTTATTCCATCTGTTAATGACGACTTTGGTACAAATTCAAACAATTGGTAAAATAATTAGTTTGATAATTATAAGATTTTAAGTAGAGATTGGCACTCGGTGTTTCGAAAAACATTCTCACATGGATGATGGAAGTGGGTTCGAGATTCAGTGGAGGCAACTGTTGACTCTTTGTGCTTCACTAGGTTGAGAAAGCAGTTATGAACAGATACTACATTGTAACTGAGTTAGTAGACTAAAAAAAAAGTAGGGGTTGGCGTTTTGAGATTCAACATGATTTTTTATTTATTTATTTCAGTTTTTGTATTTTGAATGTGGATTGCATCATTTCCTTCACTCAACTCTTGTCTTCATCTCTTTCAATTCGTCTCTAAGTTGTCCTTCATTAATGGTGATACTAGGTACCTAAGGACCTCCAGGTGTGAGGGAATAATTTTGCAATGCAGTTGGAAGGCTTAGGATCTCGTTACCCAGTCGACTTCAATCTAACCGCTATTGTGTTAGTCCATAATTCCATGAATCATCTACTATAATTGTAAAGCACAAAAAAGGAGAAAAAAAAAAATAAGAAAGAAGCATCTTCTTTGTCATCGGAAAATACCTTTTCCTAAATTAAAGTTCCACCGAAAAGAAAAAATCATTGAAATGACTAAAAGTATCTAAAATATGATAGACTAGGTGTTAAATGACAAAAATGATTATCTGGGACTAAATTTAGAAATGCTATCAAAGACAAGGAACTTCCACTAGAATTAATTCATTGAAAAAAAACTGAAGAGACGAAATACTCTTGCCTAAAATAGGATTTCATCGGAGAAGTCATCAACAGGACTAAAAGTGTCAAAAATATGATAGTTTGGGTTCCACCAATGACAAGTGACCTTTGCTGGAAAATTAACTTTAAAAAAAAAAAGTATTTAAGAGTTTTTCCCAAAATGGTCCATCGACTATTGCTCATTATCAATTTTGCATTTCGACTTTCAATTGCACTAAATGTGGTCCCTCGACTATCAAAAACTCACCTAATTTAGTCATTTGTTAGGTATTCTGTTTACTCAACGTTAAAATAGAGGAAATTTTGATATGTTCACCTATTTTGCGCCTAATACACTTAGCAATAGTCAAGATACCATTTTTGGGAAAAACTATTTTATTTATTTCACTTTTGTTTATTTTCAATTTTGTTTTTATATTCTATCAAATTAGAATTCCTGTAGATTTTTTTTTTTACAAAAAAAATAGGGATCATTTTGAGAAAAAAAATATTTTATTTATTTATTTATACTTATTTTTGTTTTTTTTTAGACTCTATTAAATTAGAATTTATGTAGTTTTTTTCTCACAAACATAAATAGTTAAAATCTCACACTTCAATCCCAAAATTTCAACTTTCTCTATAGATTTTTCTCTCTATGTAAACATACAAAAATTTCCTCTATTTCTATCAAGTTTTACAATACATTTTGTAACTTTCATAAATACAAATATTCTTTTTACTTTTATATTTTTATGTTCATATATATATATATATCATACTAAAAGATTATTTTATCGTCCACTATATTAATAGGTTTTTTAAAATCGACATCTCTCTCATTCCATCATCATCATCTTTGTAGCTATGAAACTCCATTAGTGAATTACTATTAATTAATCAAACCA
>CM008338.1:13275667-13290751 GCA_002525835.2 Ipomoea batatas | reverse complement strand
GTACATCACAGAGGATAGAAATGAAACTACACCATGAATCTCTAAAGAATAGAAATCCCATGAAATATTCTCAAAAAAAAAAAAAAAAAATCCCATGAAATATTACAAGTAGATAAAATACACCCAAAAAGATTAGGATGACACGGCAAACCTGGCCCAACTATAATAGCCCAGTAAAGTGAATTAGCGGCCCACAGGCCTTATTTTAAAAATGAATAAATATTGGCATAGTCAATTTTCAATAGTTATACCATGGACTCGGATCTACCTTGTAAGGTGAATCCATCACAATTTTACATAATGAATGTTCACAGAATAATTTGCCATCAATTTTGTACAATCGTTATAACATGGATAGAGTTCGTGTAACAAGATGGATTTTTGATATTTTACTTTTGTTATACCGTAAGTTAATTTTTAGTATACAATAAATGATTTAGACTTACAATACATTAAATTATGTGTCCGAAGTTAACATATTATGTACCTTCAATTTATTTATAGGTGCAAAATCTGTTAATTGAAAACTTGGTCCATGGTATAACAGTTGCCAACAGAAAATTATACTATAGATTATGGTTTACATTGAAATGTAGACTATAAATAAATGTTCGTTTTTAATATAATGAAGGTACCTTCAATTGTTTTCAAAAAAAAAAAAAAAAAGGTACCTTCAATACTCAAGTAATGTACCTTAAAAAAAATATACATTTAGTATATTAAAAATGTACTTTATGTCGATTCTCCACTTTTCAAGATGGACCATGATCTATGATATAATACTATAGTGATTGTCCAATCAAATTGGTCAAACAGATAATAAATCATTATTATATGGACCATGGTCCGCACATTTGTGTGCACCATAAATAAAAAGTAAATTTTTAATATACTAAAAATATATTATTTGTACACATAAAGTACATTATTTGAAAGTACATAATTATTTTTATATATTATTTCGTATTAGATAATATGCATTCAGTACACAAATAATATACTTTTAGTATATTAAAAATATATATTGCGTTCATGATCCACACAGCTACGTGGACTATGGTCCATACAATAATTTGGCACAGACAATTTGGTAACCACTTTCTGACACAAATTTTTAGTGGTCCAAGTTGCATAATTGATGAGTGATACCCCAAATTTGGTCTTCTAACATTTTCCCATTGTGTATCAGTAGTCCAACACTGGTGGGGCCCCCCTCCTTTTATGTTCGCATACATCACCCAACAACAATCAAGAATCTTGGTGTCCCCACAGATCACAGCCACTATAAATCAAATGGCACAACTTGTTGTCACCCTCTTGGGAAATTTCTGTGAATTTAGTAAATCTTGGCCTCTCCTCTCCATATCTGTCTTAGTTAATCAAGACTCAGATGTTATGGTTCCATTTTGCAGAGGAACAAGAATTAGCACAGTATAGAACCTGGGTAGTTGTAGTGTGAGAGTCAAATTTAATATGGTGAGCTGCTTGTGAGTACCAGTATTGATTTACCCCTTCGTTATCCTTTCAAATCGGAGCGTAGGATATTAAGGGCCAGAGAAATTCACCTTTTGGGATAAGAAATTAGATCAAGGAGAGAAGAAAAAGAAAGAAATCAAATGGAAATGTTTTCAGAACACAATGTAAATGACTGCATCAACAATTCAACATCCCTGCTAAGATTTCTACAGAGCTAATGCCATTTCACAATGTAAACCTTAGATTTCTGCAGAGCTAATGTCATTTCACAATGTAAATCTTCCTTACCCTTAGAGGTGGCTATAATTCAGTGAGGGGATTAGTTAGTGTGTTCGATGATAGAAATGCTGGTTTACTCCCAAAATCAACATCCCTGCTAAGATTTCTACAGAGCCAATGTCATTCTCCCAGTGCACAAACAAAAATGTCACCTTCTCACAGTACAAATACAATGCATCACCTCTTATGCCTAACCAATGTGCTTATCAGAATCTTCAATTCTTTTCTGGTGGCTCTAAAGTCTCACAAAAGCCACAAACAAACTGGCAATTCAAAGGATAATACTTTTGTGTGTATTTATCTATCTGCATAGTGCAGCTGCAGAGGATAGCAATTTATCCCCTTCAAAACCAAACGTCTGAAAGAACTCTCAAGTGTTTGTAGATAATCAATCATCCCTTCTTTCAAAATGCATGCTAGAGACAAGTTATAGAGTATGGAACTCACAAAGAATATGTGCTATTTCACAATCAAGTTAAGCTCTGCAGTTCACCAATCATACCATTGCAGCATAATATAATCAAGAGTTAATACCCAAAATCATCTTTGACTATGCCATAATTCACTATCAATTTCCCAATACCTCAAGTATTCAATTTCGCAATTAAGACCTCAATATTCAATTGTTATTCAATAATATAAGAATTGAATAGTTAAGGAACTTCAAGAATAAAAATTCAATAGTTAAAAGACTAAATCTTTTTTTTAGTTACAATATAGTATTTGATCAACTACTTTCTCAACCTACTGAAGCACAAAAAGTCAATACCTTTCATCCCAATATTGCTACACCACAAGGTCATTGGCATAAGAACAATGAGTGCAGCATAACAATTAACATCAATTGATGGAAAGCATAAGAATGGGAATTCCAGAACTTTTTAAGTAATAAAATTAACTAGTTAAATGTATGAGTTGATGCAAAAAGCACCAATCTTTGCCAGGTACATAATATAGGGAGATTGCCCATATGAAAGCAAAGACTAAATTAAGATTAAGATTAAGGAGTATATTAGCAAAACTATGAAATTCTAGCCCCAATTAGCATTAATTTCCTACTTGGTTTGTAACTGTAACACCGAGCTTTCCGGCCACAATCACGGTGGTAGCCATGTCAAGAAACATGCCGTGCTCAACCACACCGGCGAGCCTCAAGATCGCATCGCTGGCGGCCTTCAAATCGCCCATGTCTTTCTTGAAATACAAATCGATGATGTAATTGCCATTGTCAGTGACGAAAGGCTGATTGGAATCGCCGGCGGCGGTTCTTAGCCGGCCCACACAGCCGGCCTCCATGAACAGCATCTCGAGTCTTTTTAGGGTAAATTCCCAGCAGAAGGGCACGATTTCCACCGGCATGGCTAACCCGCTCCCGCCCAAATGCCCGACGAGCTTCGATTCGTCGACAATCACCACGAATTTCTTCGACGCCGCCTCCACCATTTTCTCCCGGAGCAGCGACCCGCCCCGCCCCTTCACCAGGTTCATGTGCGGGTCCACCTCGTCGGCGCCGTCGATGGCCAGATCCAGAATCGGGTGCGCGTTCAAATCCGACAAGGGAATCCCAAGCGCCACCGCCTGCGCGTGAGTCGCCTTGGAAGTCGGTATCCCCACAATCTTCTCCAGCTTCCCCAATCGCAAAAGCTCCCCGATTCGGTCCACGGCGTGCTTGGCCGTCGACCCGGTCCCCAACCCGACCACCATACCCGACTCCACATACTCCACCGCCTTATACGCCGCCAGCTTCTTCAACTCATCCTGGCTCAGCAAAACCGGCGAAATCTGCGGCGCCGGCGGCTCCACCGTCTTCCGCTTCTCCGAAGCGGCGAAATGGCGGTACGCAACAGCCATAGCGAGAAGAAGAAATCAAATGTAGCAAGAAAGAATCAAAAGAATTTGAATGTTCGGAAAGGGAGGCTATTGCATGGTGAGGAGAGAAAAGATTAGGGAGAGTGGGGATGAGAGGGAAGAGGGAGGCGGGCATGGGGAGGGGTATAAATAGGGAAGAAAAGAAAGAAGGGAATTAGGTTTTGGGAAATAGTGACAAAAAATGTTATCTTTTTGGAGATGGAGGGGAGGGAGGGAGGGAGGAAGAAGGCGTGAGTATTGTGCGGTGCAGATGGGAGAGAATCCTAATCCCTAATCCCTAATCCCTGTAAGCATCAAATTGGGTCACGTATTCTTAGTAAACGGGGAGAATTAGAAACTATTACCAAAATACGCGGAAAAAGTAGTACAACATGGATAGTATATAGTTTTTTTTTTTTAAGGATAATGGTCAAATAGGCTACCGATCTACTTACGATAATGCATTCTAATATAAATTTCACTATATTTATATTTGATTTTTTATTTATCGTAAAAGTAACCGTTTTGGTCATATTTGATTTTTCATTTATCATAAAAGTAACGATTTTGATCATATTACATTAATATTTCATTGGATTTAGAAAATAACAAATAGGGATGAGGATTACTATCATTGCCCACTACTTCAAACCTCAAACTTGGCATCAGGTGCATTTTGCCACTATTTCAAACCTACTTGGCATCAGGTGAATAATAACAAAATGATGTGAAATATAGTCAGTAATACTAAAAAATAATAATAACAAAATGGGAAAAGGGTTAAATAGACTCTCGAATTTTAGCTGAAAAGTCAATTAGCATCCTAAACGTTTTAAAGGTACAATTACATCCATAAAAAATTCATTTTGATGCAATGATGCCTAAAAAATCAGTTAATGACCTTTTATCACAAGTCATTAGGGTTCCGACCACTATTCGACGAAAATTCAAGTGAAAAAGTGACCTCGGACAGTGAATGGTCGTCGATCACGGAGAAGGTACAGAGAAGACGACCTAGATCTGGGCCGCTTTTTCTATACCTTCTTCGTGACCAGTGACCGTTCGTTGGTCACTTTTTTACTTGAAATTTCGTCGAAGAGTGGCCGGAACCCTAATGACCTGTGATAGAAGGTCATTAACTAGTTTTTGAACCTCATTGCATCAAAATGAATTATTAATAGATATGATTACACATTTAAAAAGTTTAAGTGGATAATTAATTTTCCAGCTAAAGTTTAAGGTTATATGTGATCCTTTCCCTAACAAAATTGGTCACAATTTGCTTCGAAGTAGAGGATGATAAATCTACTTCATGCATCTAGGGAGAATGCATATTACAAACCGCAAGCCTAAGTCTTCACCCTCGGCCTTGAGCCCACATATTTAGCACCAATCCCAACATGGGCTTGGGACTCAAGCCTATGATTTCAACTTCAACCTTGGCATTGGCCACAAAACCATGCGATCAACTCCATCTGAAGGTGATTACCTATCACTTTAAGGGTACTATTTGGTAAAACAGTTAATTTATCAGTTAAATTTGGTTTATTTGATTACTATTTAACTATTTGACTTAGTTAAAAAATTAATATAAGTGTTCGGTTAATCAATTTTTTTTTAAAACCGATTAATCAATTTTTTGTAACTTCAAAATGCTAAAATTCAAAAAAAGTTGCTCAAAACAACTTTTTCAATTAGTTTTTTGAGAAAAAAATTATACCAAATAGCTATCAGCTAATAACTAATTTACCAAATACTTTTTTACAATCAAATAATGTTATCAACTAATTATACTCTCTAACTCAATCAGCTATCAATCATTTACAAAATAGGGTCAAGTTCTTCAGCCATAACAAAGAAGAATAACCATCCCAGGAAATAAGCATGCACCAAACATGAATGAGATCCTTTACAATCCTTTCACAATAGGGATTTTTAGTTGAGATTTACAAAATTTTATTAAGAGATTACTGACATTTATAGCTTCAATTGTAACAAGTTACGAATTATGTCCTTTAATTTAGCCGCTAAGTAGTTATAAATAATAATAATTATGTATTATTAGACTGAATTCTATAAACGAAGAAAAACATACTCTCAATTTTTAGTAGACGCAAATTAAAACATCATTTCAAGTTCTTCTATTAAAAGAGCTTTCTTTTTAATCAAGTTATAGAAAGCTTCTTTTCAAGATCATGTTGTTTTTTCCCTTGGGTACACAACCATAAAACCAACATATGAAAAATCAATAAAAAGATTAAATAATAAAGATAAAATTTACTTGGTTTATAACAAGTACTATTAAAATTGATGTCAATAGCACATGTAAAACTAGACATACCCCATTTTTTTTAATAATACTGACTCTATTACAATGCAGTATTTCATAACTACTTTCTCAACCTATTGAAGCAAAAGAGTCAATATTAACTCCATTAAGGCTCGAACCCACCACCTCCCTAAGGAAAGTGTTTGATGTCACTGGACCATAAGATCCTTGGCAGACATACCATATTTAGTTATACATGGTACTATCGGCGCAAAAACAAATTCTAAAAAGTATAATTAATTGTTATAAATAAGATAAGATTGAGAGTTGCAGGTAATTTACTTTTTCATTTATTATGTTTTTAGATAGTGTGTTACAATGATGATATAAAATAGTCATACAGCTCCCAGAGCATTGTCTATTGAATAAGAAGTTTTACTTAAGATTTGCTTTCAGTAATAGGTTCCGCTCATTGTGCGGAGAAAAGAGAGGATATATTTTGATGCATTGTTTGTACACATAAGGAGAAATTGACCCCCCCCCAACAAAAGATATGATGCAATTGATCACATAGTGGTAACATCTCTATAAACTAAATTGATCATTTTTCCTTGTAAATGTTACTCAAATTTAATTTATATTTTTGTCCAGAACTGTGTATTCTAGTTCTAATACCATGATTCACTAGAATACTAATTAATTAAATTAGAAGAATTAAATTAAAAAAAATACATAAACAATGTACCAAATATTCTTTTTTTTTAATTATAATTTCCAGGCTTTTATTAAAAAAAGGGGAAAAGGACGATACCACTTTCACGGCTCTTTCTAAGCAGTAGAGAATAGTTGCAGACCAATTAATCTCCACCCAACAATGTGCTTTCTTCATTTTAATTTGAACATCTCAAAAGACTGGTCGAAGTCGCATTGCAGTTTGGTCCACAAAAATAATTTTCTCATTTTTCTAAAGAGTCAAAGATTTGATTCTCTATATGCACCGCCGTGGCCTAAAAGGTGGATCACAGCACCTTCAACGGTTGTAGAAATTTTAGGGAATTCCTTCCTATAATCAACTTTATCCCATTTTATATGGATAAAGCATATTTTGCACTATTTTCACCATGTATTACATCACCCATGGGTATATCATGGATCAGGTTAAAATTATATAATACAGTTATATTTCTAGTTAACAAATTATACACATCTTACCGTTTACATTATATACCCGCAGTTAACATATTTTATATTTTTAAATTGTACATTATCTGAATGTCAAACTTGGTTCAGTGTATAATTTGTGATGATTTTCCATTAATATTTTATTAGTAATTCTTTTTTATTAGTGCTTACTTATACGCAGGTTGGGTCGAGTGTCCATGAGAGTTAATTACTGAAATGGTCCATTGACTATAACGAAATTACTAATTTGGTCATTGACTATTTTTTGAACAATTAAGTCCCTCAACTTTAAAAATCTTAACCAATTTTGTCCTCTATTTCTTTTCCTGTTAGACATCCGTTAACTCAGACCAAATTGGTAATTTCACTATAGTCAATGAACCATTTCAGTAATTAGTTTTTTGAAGAAAAAGGTACATGTGATGACTGAAATGGTCTCTTAACTATAGCAAAATTATCAATTTGGTCCCGAGTTAACGGATGTCTAACGGCAAAATAAATGAAAGACCAAATTAGTTAAGATTTTTAAAGTTGAGGACTTAATTGGTCAAAAAAAAGTCAAGAATCAATTCAAATCAATAATTTTGTTATAGTCAATGGACTATTTCGAGTAATTAACTCAAGCATTAAATATTTAAATGCCGTGTATCTGGCTAAAGGGGTAATATATATATATATATATATATATATATATATATTTGAAAATAAAGGGATAATATTTTTTAAGGTTCAATCTAATCTAACTTTGATAAAGTTTAGTAAATGAGTAACTTTAGTAGGGCAGGAGACCAAGTGATATATGATTTCCTAACTGTACTCTTGAAAATCTCAGCAAATATTCTTTTTTTTTTTTTTATATTGATTGAGATTATGTTTAATCACCTATATAAATATGCATGATTACGCCAAAATTAGTCATTCGGTTCAAATTTTACACATATCTCATAATCTCTATCATGTATATTTACACAATTACACATCACCATGAACATGCATGGTGAAATTTTAAATGGACAAATGGACGAAAATGATGCAAGATATATAATTTGTACCCTAAATTCAAGTTCCATAATTATGCAAGATAACCACCCTTTTGATTGTCAAATGTGTGTGACACGTTTGATAGTCAAATGTGTGTGATACGTGTGAAGTATATTGAGAATAGAAAATGATGTTCCTTGACCAAGATGCGGCTCATACGCTTAAAAGATCACAATTTTAGTGTGATACTTACTAAAGCTTGATATGCCTTAATTATTATACCGTCCCTGGTTTATATTATACCATGGTTACCAATATGAATGTTTATTTTTAATATACTAAATGTTTATTTTTAATAAATTATCTAAAACATAAACATTCAATACATTAAAAATAAACATTAAATTCATTAAAAATAAACATTTATTTTGACAATGCATTGTAAACTTTAATCTAAAAATGACATTCATATTATGCATCTATAGCTAACATATTATGTACTTTCAATTAATAAATTATGTACATGTAAATTAAATAAACTAAAGGTACATAATATATTAATTGTAATAGGTACATAATTTATCTACTGGATGTACAAATATGTTAGCTATAAGTAGAAAATACATTAATCGTAGTAGATACATAATTTACTAATTGTATGTACATAATTTATTAACTGAATATACATAATATGTTAATTGCAAATATATAATCTGAATGTGTTTTGGACTAAGTTCCACAATTGCAAACACAACCCACGTGGCCTATCAATATTAATTTGGGCTTGAATCTAATCTAGTTGGTGAAATACTCCTTGGCAAATTTTATTGTAGACCATGGTTCACAGAGTATTGTGGACCATGGTTCAAAACAGTGTCGACACTCGTTCCGCGTAATTAGTTATGCTTGTATAACATATTTAGTTTCATATTATATACATTGTAGTTTCATTTCAGCACAATTACAGTTTCATTTGACATTATACATCCAATAGTCTTATTACAGTGAGACATGTTATTGAATTTTATTTTATACACACTGTAATCTTATTAAAACACCACTAAATTATAATTCTAATTCAACTACGGTTTCATTGGACAATATACACTCAAATATGTTAAACTGTTATTTAGTTTCATTTTATATACACTGTAGTTTAATTACAACACAACTACCGCATCATTTCGATATAACTAAAAAATATAGTGTTCTGTAATTGTGAATATAGAGTTCTGCAATTGTGAATATTGAGTTCTATAATTTTGAAGTTAAAAAATTATGAATATAGAGGAACATATTCTGAAAAAATAAATTCAAACGGCGTTGTTTTGGATATGGGTCCACATTGGCATAACAACCGCAAAGTGTCATTGGTTTATCCATACAAGAGGGGTTCGAACTTTTGACCTATTTTAAGGGACAAAAGTGCATGGTCACTCACTTGTTATTCTATTCAAGTAATTAAAGTATTTAATTTTTAACCATTCACCATTATCAATATAATTATTATAAATTTTAATGAACGAGAGACATTGAGGTTAAAATTATATTAATTGTTATATGTAAAAATTAGGTAGGCTATACTTGTGCATTATATATTGATATATTGAATCAATGAAGCAGCAAAGTTGGAGACAGGGCATGATTATTGCCTTACTCGCTTTCGTGTTGATTATAGATTTAATCAGATTTCATTATATCACATATATATTCTTTTCACATAAAAAAAGTATAAAATATCCAAAACTTTGTCTTCATTAATTAGCTAAGTCCTAGTTTGGTTCATTGTTAATCTTCAATGATGACATAGTAATCTTGGTGTTCGGATATGAAAGCAACGTTTGGGGCTTCACCCCACTCTTCTCATCTCATAACAAAATAATAGAATAAATATGTCAATTAATTGGATAACGTACGTGGAAGAGTTAGGGACCACTTTTTTGTTTTTGTTTTGTTTTATTTTGTTTTGTTTTGTTTTGTTTTTTTTTTTGAATTAATATCACTTTTATTTCCACAACTATTGAGCTACTATTACTTTGAGAGTTTGAGTGCATCATTTTAATTTTAATTTTTTCAATTTTAGGGTCTAACTTCATTTTTTCTTAAAAGTGGTCATTTGATGGCCGGTTGTGTATGTCGGCATCGAGTCCATCATAAACCGAGTATGAAAGTATAGAACATGGGTAGGAAAATAATATTATTATTACTCGGGGCGCTACGCTCAAAATGGTACATCAAAGCCCAAGATACTGGCCCAAAACAAGCGGTCCAAACAACAAATAATGATACGAGCTATAACCCAAAGCAAATAGCACGGGTCCACCTTGCAAGGTGGAGGTGGACCCAGGTCCATATTCACTATTTTTAAACTCTATGTTTTCAATTTTAGAATTCTATATTCACAATTTTTTATCTCAATATACAAAATTACAGTACTCAATATTCTCAATTTTTGAACTATATATTCACAATTTTGTTATATAGATTTAAAAATACTATTGAATATAGAGTTTAAAAATTATGAACATGGGCCTATATTACATTACTCAATATTCTCAATTTTTGAACTCTATATTCACAATTTTGTTATATAAATTCAAAAACACTGTTGAATATAGAGTTATGAAATTGTGAATATAGAGTTCAAAAATTATGAACATGGACATGTGTCCCGACTCCCTGGTCCATGGCATAACAACTGATAACCCAAACAGTGGACTCAAAATAATTAGAGATGATATTGTAGCTAATATGATTCAAACGCTAGTGTTGCTGTAGGAATTAAGGATCACAAGCCATTGGAACATGTATATTGAAATGTGAATCAAGAGAAGGGGAAGCAATGGTGCTTTATATAGTGTTGACTGTTGAGGACCTTCCGGATGGTTCACAAGTATATGGCATCGGCTAGTATTCATTCTTGGCCACACATGTGCCCTCCTGATTACTTTGCGTCCATCGCACTTCCCATTCACATCGGCTAGTATTCATTCTTAGTGTTGATGACTTGATGACCTTCCTGCTTTTTAATATACAAAATAAGTAGTGACACAAAATAAGTAGTGACTTGGTGGGTTAGGGTGTGTGTTACCTCGTGTAGGTTGTGTGTTCAACACCCCTTGACAACACTTCCTTAATATTTTGCTCCAAAGCTTCCTTCTTTCCTAGTAATAAAAATGGACCATCACTTGGGTCAAGACTTTCCCAATAAAATGGGCCCTCCGTGGTCCATGGCCCCGTCATCATTCTTGGTCCATTTCGGATGTCATTTTTTTAGGGGTGAAATGATCAAGTGATAGTAAAGAAAATCTTCTCGGTAAAATCCGTCTCACATAGTCTTTCTACTTTCTAGCGAGTTTACCTCTTTTATATGATTTTTGAACTATTATACATGATGTTTACACAATACACACACTTAGATAGTGGCTAAATATTTTCCTGATCTGATAACGAATGTTGAATTGACTACCTTGGATGCATACGAAAACTAGAAGAGAAAGAGAAACAAGTATTGTGTTTAGATGAAATGTACCAAGAGACATGTTACAAGGTGTACTGTGTTTCCTAGAAATAGCTAAGTATTCTGTATTATATTCCTCACCATATATTGAATATCCTATTTTCATTTTAAATGGTAATGATATATATAAATCGTGTGTTTCCTAGAAATAGCTAAGTATTCTGTGTTATATTCCTCACCACTGAATATCCTATTTTCATTAAATGGTAATGATATATATAAATCGTTGAATGGAAAATGACACTTTCGTTTCTTGATTATGAGGTACATATCGTTTTAATTTTTCAAATTTTGACATTTCAACTTCTAGTAATATGAAAACGGTATTTTTACTAGTTATTAGTATTGTTTCATGACTTTAAGTTTGTGACATGTTACTTATTTAAGAAGTACAAAATATCGTTTTGGTATAAATAATTAAAAGTAAGTTCCCATATATATAATTGAAGGATAGGGTCTATTACAAAATATATTTTAATAATTAAATGATTGAAAGTGTCATTTTTTAAATAAAATATGTCTACAGTGGCTCACAAATCACAATTTACCTCTCTCAGTGATTTTAGTGGCAGGTTTCTATGAGTTTAGAATTAATTATCATCGATCTAAGATTTTAAAAATCATTTAGATTTTTAATTTAAATTTTAATAAAGTATAAAAAAAATATATAACTAAAAAGTTCTAATTAAGATATTTTAAATCATACTCATATGGAATTTTCTAAATTTTTAAATTAACTAACAATTACATTATGTCAATACTACAGATTAATTAATTAAAGCACTATAATATGTTCATTACTGTAGGTTATTAAGCCACTACCACATGTTCATTAAATAACTACCCGTTATTGCATATTATTGATCAAGTTACTACTGTAAGTTCATTATTACTGCAATTTTATTAAATTGATATTTTTTTTGAAAACTATTAAATTGATATTATTAGTTCATTAAGTCACTTTTATAAGTTCATTAAGTTATTACTTCTCTGGATTCATTACATCAGTGCTAAAAAGTTCATTAATCCACTACAATATGTTTATTAAGTTACTATTATATGACTATTATTAAATCATGACTCCAACCTAATTAAGTTATTACTTACTACAAGTTAATTAAGTTATTCTTGGGGGCAATCCAGCAAGTCGGTTGCACAAGTTGACTTGGTAATCACAATGTTTCAAGTTTAGCTCCAGTGGGAGTTGTCTATTTGTTTTCTTGATTTGAGACGATTAGCTATATGCAATATAGATTGGTTTATTTAGTTCTTTGACAACTAGGGTTACTGGTTACAATGAGAGCTTCATTCAGAGTGCATCTTCGGGTAATGATTACGAGCTTTCTCATAAATCAATCAATGTAGGCTATGTTTGGCAAACCTAACTGAAATGGTAGCTGAAAGCTGAAAAGTAGTTGAAAACTAAAAAACTATAAGCTCGAAGTTGAAATCTAAAGAGCTATTAAGCTAGCTGTTATGCTTAAAAGTGTTTGGTAAAATTAGCTTTTTGATAAGCTGATAAATGTAAAAAGACTAAAAAGGACATCTTCATACAATTTAAATAATTTTAAATGTAAATAGGTTTTTTTATATATTAAAATATAAAATAATGAAATCAATATATTTACATAAAATATAAAGTGAAAACATATATTTGAAAATATATAAAGTAAAAAAAATGTTTATAATTCATAAGATTAGTTCATACAAAAATTAATGTTCAAACACAAATGTCAAACTGAAATTACAACCAAACATAATGAAAAGAAAATGTCAAAAGGGTTTTAATTGAGAGGGGTAAAGGACATATTTATTTAAAATAATAAGGATAAAGATAGAAAAAAGTTAAAAAGCTACTAGCTTATTTTTGAAAAGCTACCCCAAGTAGCGTTTTAAAATAAACTCTTATTTTAAACTACTAGCTTATTTTGAGAACATTACCAAACAGAGCTTATAGCTTATTAGTAGCTTAAAATAAGCTATAAGCTCTTAAATAAGCTCTGCCAAACAGAGCCGTAGTATTGTTGCCGTCCTAAAATAAACCAAGTGCTGGTGCAAAGCTGCCAATGTTTTTCATGTGTTTCCATGGAAGATGAGGGAGTCAAAGCTTGAATATTAATGGACTCTCTCTTTTGGGGGCATGAGTACTCCATATATATATCATGTAAGAATTCCAACTTTGACCAGCCAAAATAAACTTCATTCTCCACTTTGATTCTTCCAGAGATCTTTTATGGTACGTTGTGGTGTTTTGGTCTCATCCACTTTGGTAAGAACAAAACCTTGACTTGAAGAACGCTATACTCTAAGAAATGAAATCTATTTTTTTTTTTGAGTTCTACTGACTCGGTTACAATGTAGTATCTGTTCATAACTACTTTCTCAACTTACTGAAGCACAAAGAGTCAATAGATGCCTCCACTGAGACTCGAAACCACTCCCTTCTACATGAGAGTGTACACCGGATGCCGCTTGACCACAAGGTCTTTGGCAAAAATGAAATCTATTAGGCGTAGGGTTTGGGAGTTGGGACAAACTTGATTCCCCAAAATCTCTCCTGTGCAATAATGGACCCTAGAAGTAAATGTACAGGTAAATTTGGGCCACTTTATTAGAGATTCATTCTAAACTTTACTTAGCCACCAATAAAGTCAGGCTAGGACATCATTTTACCACTAGTACTTGCTGTGAGTCTTTTATATATATATACGCGCGCACTGTGAAATGTTTTGAGTATTTCTTAATTGGGTCGATTCAATTAAGGATTAAGTACTGAACACTTTTAACTTGCATTGAGTCTTTGGTATAACCTTGTATCCATAGTGGAGTTTGCAACTTTTAATAAGTTGCTAGCTATAATAGGATTTGAGAAGCTTTTACTGATCACCCATAAAGTCCTACTTAGGTATTTCTGATGCCTGCATTAAGCCTATACCTGAAGCAATAACAATCACTATTTAAAAGTTTTACCAAGCTCTACAAGAAGCTCAAACACAAGTATAAATAAGCCCATCTCTAAAAAGCAAAAGCAGCAAAGAGAAAGAAAAGCCCAAACCACTGGAAAAGAATTAAATCCAAAACTATTAAACCAAGCCCAATTTAGCCTT
Source organism: Ipomoea batatas (assembly GCA_002525835.2). Lineage (NCBI taxonomy): Eukaryota > Viridiplantae > Streptophyta > Magnoliopsida > Solanales > Convolvulaceae > Ipomoea > Ipomoea batatas. The sequence goes on along the minus strand of CM008338.1, from coordinate 13,276,089 downwards.
AAAATTTAATATTGTACCCAAAACTCAGCCCAAAGATCCACCAAACCAGAGAAATTCTGCAAGTCCAGAATGTTCAGCCCAGCATGAGCAGCCTTCAAAATATAATTTGAAAAGTATTTTGACAACTTTAATTTACGAGAAAACACGCAACCTATCTGAAGGTGTATTCTAAATAAAGCACGCCTTGTAAACCTAACTGACAACAAATCAATTTAGGTTGTTTGTAGGTGACTGGTCCAAACCGAGAAGATCTATAAACAGTTCACACGAGGAGTTGAACATAAAGCCTTATAGTCACCAGTCAACTATCCGATCAACTTGACTGGAGAGTGTGGTTGTCTTGTACTTTAATCACTTAATTCGTATAGATGTTTAAAATTCTTGTAAAAAGGCAAAATTTAATTTCCTCGCCTCAGGCTCCT
>CM008338.1:13262594-13274778 GCA_002525835.2 Ipomoea batatas | reverse complement strand
CTAACTTTTCTTAAATTTTGTGCCAACACCCACTAATGGGGAAGGCCTCGGTGACCCATTAAGTGACTAAGTGTATGAGAACCCATCATATTAGATATATCTCCCATGCTTGAATGTTTAAAATTTATGAGTATTGCCTTGATAACAACTCAAAGAAATAAGCTAGTTATTTCAGTTTCGTGGAGCCAATTGAAATTGATCATTTGATTAGAATCACATTACAGTCTTGTACAAGTTATCATCATCATTTTTGCAGACTCCCTTTGCTGTATCTGATATATGAATTCTGGTGGCTGGTGCTGAAAACAATCAGAATCTACAATTTCAACAGATCCACAATCCAAGAAATTATCTGAGAAGGATATGCAAATCTCCATCAAAACTCAGAATTCACTACGATCTGGAGACATAAATTCCTGAATTTTTCTGTTCACAGACTCTGCTCGTCCGCTTTCAGTATCATCCGAGAGAGGAATCATTTCACGGACGCCATGAATCACGATCGTATCACTGTGATACATATCCGGGAACGTGATCCGAACGCCGTTCACAAAAATTAGGCGATTGGAGCTAGTCACGGCCACGGTAAACCCGCTAACATAATCCTTGAACACTGTTCCGGCGCCCTTCCCGAGCTCGTTCAGCTCTGTCCATGGAAGTACACAAGGCAGTATGTGCCTCAGCAGCAGCGACTGGTACGCCGCCGCATTGCGGGAATACGAAATCAAAGCCGCATCCACCGGCGCGAACACCGTCAATTTCAACGGCGAGGGGTTCAGGAAGCCGAACAACTGCAGATCCAGAAACGAAGCCATTATCATATATCCTCTCGATTTCAGCGCCGCGGAAGCGTCGCGCAGTTGCGAAAACGGCTGCAATTTGCATTCGGAGTAACCGATCAGGCTAGAGCTTGGATCTCCGGAAGTCGGAAGGCTGAAATTAGGGCTGAAGAAGTCGTCAATTTCGAAGACGGTTACAGAGCCGTCGTCGAAAACCGGCGATTCGTCGGAGAGTTTTACTCCGTTGATGGAGATCGGCGCGCCGGCGGAGCGAGAAGTGGTAACGTAGAGAGAATCGGAGGAGGATAGAGTCGGGATTTTGGATCCGTATGGGAGGGAGTGGAGAGAGGCGGAAGAGAGGGAAATTGGTGCGAAGTGGAGTAGGAGGTGCGGCAGCGACGGCTGTCCGAAGGCGGCGAAGGCCGAGTCCGGTGGAGAGAAGATCGTGAGGGCGGAGATTCCGGCGGGAACTTCGGAGGAGGTTGAGGCGGCGTGAAAGATGCCGGAACCGGCTATAAGGTGGATAGTGAGAGACATTGAGATGTAGCCGGATTTGGAGAGCTTCTCAGCTGTGCTGAGAAGGAATTGAGGCGGCGACGGTGAAGGCGATTGCGAAGACCAGTGGAGTTTTTCAGCGGACAGAGAAACGACGGAGAGAAAAACGATGATGAGAGAGAGTGATTTGGAGGAAGCCATTGTTCCTGCTTCAATTCTTCGTGAAGGCTTGCTTGCGAGTTGCGAGTTGCGAGTGAGATTGAGGGTGGTTTTCTGATACTGTAAAACGTTAACGCTTTTGGCGGGAAAAGTTTGAAAGGGACGCGTGGCTGGATCTGATTGATGCATTCAGGGTTGATTAGTTGGTTTTTATTTTTATTATTTTTTTTTCTAGAGTCTGTTGTGAGATTGTCTCACAGTCCTTAGAGCATGGCCATCATTAGTTTTTTTGGAGATCATAGTACAATGCCACATGACATGGAGGAGAGAGATGAGAGGTGAGAGAAGAAAGGGGATTATCTGCAAGGAAAGAAATATTGAAACAGTAAATCTGACATTTGGAGCATTAGGCCAGCCGCCACACGGTGCGTGGCAGCCAACCTTGCGCCCAGCGGGCGCGTGCAGTGAGGCGCGCCTGACTTCTGACTTTTTCCTTTTTTTTTTTTTTAAATCAAATTTGTTTTTTTATTCATTTCTTCCCATTTTCTCTCTCCTAATCACACTTACAAAAACTCCTCAATTACCGCGAAAAAATTCCATTGATAAGGATGCTCTTAATTCCTTATCTCTGACACAGGTGAAATTATGATGAAAATGTATTACTTATGCTATAAAGTATAATATTAATTAGGAATAAATTAATTGTTTCTTAAAAAACTGTAATACTTTTGAATAAAAAAATAATACTTTAAAATCAAAATGTAATATTTAGAATTAAATAGGACTTACAAGAAAAAAAATGTAATCATGGATAAATTGTTTAATTGTTATTTATGAGAAATGAAAAAATATAATACTTTTAAATCAAAATGTAATATTAAGATCGAGTTGATGAGTTACTTATAATAAAAATTGTAATACTTAGTGAAAAAATTTAAAATTTATCAAAACTTGACATACCTCACATATGAGAATCCGTGAGACTGTCTCATAAGAGAATTTGCCAAAACATTTTAGACAGGTTTGAAATGGTTTCAATTTCAGAATAAAAATCTTATACCATAAAGAATGGAATAAATTAGAAAAAAAAATGAATTCTATTTCATTATTTAGCATGTTAAAAGAATATATTTTCACAAATTATATTTTAGTTTGTAGTTGGTTGTGATCATTGAGACTCACGTTGGAACTCATAGTGTGAGTACCAGTATGAGGCTCACGGATCAGAATCTAATCAACGCACTCACGCTAACACTCAACCCGTGAGTCTTAGCTTGAGTGTCCTGATCATAAATCTAGTCGCGGACTCACGCTAACACTCACGATGTGAGTGCCAGCATGAGCTCCACCAAATTAAATTACCTTCAGGATACCATTTTGCTCCTTTGTTTCCCAATGTGCCCTCGGGTTATTGCCTTGTGCCCTAATGCCTCGTTTTCTGCCAAGATCAGGGCCGGTCCTGAGCACGGGCGGGCTGGGCGACCGCCCAGGGCCCCATGCTAGAAGGGGCCCATCCATATATATGTATATGTATACATATATATTATAGTGTTAAAATTATATTAAAAAACAACTCTAGGTGATAGCTTAAGTGGTAAGTGAGCTTTTTTTATAAGGAAGAATTTTGGGAGAATGTGGGTTCGATTCCCACAAATGACAATTTCTGTTAGGCTAGCTCCCACAAAATTTCAGGTGTTTTCTTTTTTTCTTTAACCCAGCTAATAGAATCACAAAGAGGAGATATAAATAAATTTTTCAAAAAAACAGAATAATCTAATGAAAATTTGAAACAATCTATTTGAAACAATCTAAAGAAAATAAATGTATTTCAACTTCGGCTTCCACCGCCGGCCTCCGGCCGGAGCTCTAATAGAGCTTTGAGCCGGCGGTTTTGGTCACCTTCTACGTTTGTTCTGGCTTTTCTTTCGCCCCGACCACCGTCGCAGCTCCGTCCGCCTCCGACCACCGCCACAGATCTTCTTCTTCCGTTTTCTTTCCCTTTAAATAAAATAATAGTAGTATTGAGGTTTGTGTTGGTAGTCTTGAACTCCAACCCTACTTTGGATTTACCACTTTTTATTTTCTCTATTATTGTGTTTTCCTCTCGTTACTTTCACGGGCTTTTTTCCTCTCGTTACTTTTACGAGCTTTTCATTATCATTAGCATAAATCGTTTAGTTTGGTTTCGGCAAGTGTTGATCTTATCCTGGGCGAGCAAACAAGTATGATGACGAAGACCCAGATCTTTGATGAAGCTTTAAGCTCCTTGAAGGAACATAGTTTCCTAGTTATGAAACAGTCTGCGATTCAAGTTTTCTATAGCATAGTTAGAAAAATTGTTTCTATGTCTGACTGTAAGGAATGGTTTACCATTTCATTGATCATTGATGTAAACGTTTTATGTTATGAATTAATGGAATAGCTACGTTTATCTTCAGAAAATAAATGTATTTCATGTTATTTGAGATTATTATTTTTTAGTATTATTAAATTTTAATTTTAATTTTTTTATATAAGGCCCATTTTTTTAAATTTCGCCCTGGGCCTCCAAAATGTTTGGACTGGCCCTGGCCAAGATTAATCTTTTTTCATGCTTGTTTGCACCATTACTGATTTTTTATGTCTTCAATAAAAAAATACATCAAATTAAGCATTGTTTCACCTTCATTTACCTAACATTTGAGCAAAAAATAAGCATATATGAAGCACAAATATAGGCTATTTTATAGCTTATTAGAGGCGTAATGAGAAAGTGATTGACCCTAACTCATTTAAAAAAATTGTGGCATGTGGGGAGAGAGATTACCATGATTCAAAACTCTACCAAGTTGGCTACTTGTAGAGCCATTGATTAATGTTCAGAAACTTTTGTATTGTTAAATTTGGTATAAGGATTGTGATATTGTCGCCGATCAGACCGCATAGAATAATGACTCGTAAATAATACTATGGATTAGGGTCTACTTTGCATTGTAGACCCTAATTCAAAATAACATTCAAATTATGTCTATTCAATTAACGTATTACATATTTTTAATAAACAGTTTATGTGGCTGTGAATAAATTAACGATACATATATAACATGTTATACTACAAATACACAATTTTTAGACCAAGGCCAGAAGGCAAGATCGACATGATATAACAATTGATCATGTTGGGAATCTATCCTTTGGGCCCAAAGACTTTCCAACATCAACTACATAGCAAAGTATAGATACAAACACGTAAAAAGCAGCACAAATAACAATACAAAAACAATTCCGACACCCAAATCTTGGATTATATTTTGCGTCATAGTGACTCAAATCCTTCGTCTCGTTATCAAGATTTCTCTCGGCCCCATTCAAAGTAAAAGCTAGACAGTTTGGTCCAATACCTTATTGAAACAAACGTTGGCATAAATCGTGACATCAATTAATATGTGGGAAAGGATTAATTAGCGAATGATAAATTACTAATTAGTAAGAGAACTATAAAATGTTACCCTTTTTTTTTTTATTTATTTTTAAAGAGATTGTAAAATGTTTACTTTTGTTTGGCCTTTTAGAATACTATACATTTGGCATCCAGTATTTTAAAATTTAAAACATTGTAGGTGTTTTTTTTTCGTTTTTTTGTTTTTGTTTTTAAATACATTATAGTTTTGTCTATTCAAGCTGTCTTGATTTTTGTCCATTTTTTTGTGCTAATAAATGTATACATTATACTTTAAATGTTGTATACCTTATTTTTATTGGACGAAATTATAATTATTATATTTTTATTAGACAAAACTATCATTACATTGTTATAACGAACTCTATTTTTAATGAATTTTAACATTGACAACTGTATCACTATTACCATACACCTATATCTAATCATATACCATATTTTTGTTCCTATTTTTTTTTTTTTTTGTTAAAATTATCACAATCGTACTGTACTCCAACCAAGTTAATTTGATAACCTCAAAATTTCAAGTAGTACACATCAAAGCCATAGAGACAACTAAACCTGCGGAGCTGGCCTTCATCAATTGAATCGTAAGATACACAACAATAAACCTTGGGACAAGTAAGTTAACCTATACTAGTCAATCAATGATTTGTGAATTGAAGCTAATCTAAACACTGTGCTCTTCAAATGATTGCATCTCAATCATAATTTTATTTAGTTACCCAAAAGGCTTCAGAATATGCAAGACTAAACGCTAAGCATTTCAATTGCTCCGATCCGGCCGATATTTTTAGATAAAGAGTTTTGGTAAGGAAAAATAATATTTTCTAAGGGTATCCATAACGTGTGTATTTGTGAGGTTTATTTACCCCACGTCTCCACATCAGTACTTTTTAAATATGTTTTATTACTATATTCATTTATTAACCCTATTCGAAATTAATAATATTTCGTATTAAATAATGTTACTTAGTGTATAATTAATAATTTAATTAATTTTATGTTGTATTGTGGTCAAGTGGCATCCGATGTCCCCATTAACACTCCCACATGGATGATGGGAGTGGGTTCGGCCTCAGTGGAGGCAAGTGTTGACTCGTTGTGCTTCAGTAGATTGAGAAAGGAGGCAAGTGTTGACTCGTTGTGCTTCAGTAGATTGAGAAAGTAGCTATGAACAAATATTACATTGTAACATAGTCAGTAGTACTAAAAAAAAATAAAAATACAGTGGTATTTTAATCGCCGTATATAGGTAACATACACGGTGGTTCTTAGCGTAGAAAGTAATTATTTATCACGGATGTCACTTACGCGGCACTTATCGCTGTGTATGCGTAAAAAAACGTTGTAGTAGCTATGTTTTGTAGTAGTGATTTAGGTTATGTTTGGTGACATAGTTAGCTTATCAACCAATTTTTTGACTTATTTGACTATTATTAGTTGTTTAACCACACAACCAATATAAATGTTTGATTAATTATCTTTTTCACCTTTTTTTAATAGCTTATTGCTTCAAAATGCTAAAATTCAAAAAGTTGTTCAAAGTAACTTTTTTGATAAGCTTTTTGAGAAAGTCGTTTTGCATGTAATCAGCTATCAGCTAACAACCAATTACCAAACATCTTTCTACAATCAACTAATTAAACCACTAATCCAATCAACTAACAACTATCCACTAACAAATATTTACCAAACACCCCTTTAATTAATTTTTAAAAGCTAGGATTTGGCATATTAATTTTAGTTTTCATATTTATATATTACAATTTTGATAATGATGGATTTTCAAGGGAAGAGCAATCTAGGCCATGAGTTGTTGCATAAGGGAGAGGCTTGAAATGACTGGACTATATGCATATATGTATGATAACATCCCTATCCACTTAAACAATTTGTTCATCTCATCTCATTAAATATGATAGTTTGATAGAGTTTGTGTGATGTCATTTCCAATGAGTATACTATACCCCACACAAATTAAATAATATTGTTAACTTATAACTCGGGTAACTCATGTGGCAGAACAAATTTGGCCAACACAGATATTGTGCAATCATGAAATTATTTGAAGTTATTCAATTGCAAATGTTGTGTATATCTAACTCATCACACATTAATTACACCACAATATTGGCATATGAATGGGAGAAAATGTTTAAATTATTGAATGGGAAACCCTAACTATTTAGGTCATGTCACAATCTTCATGCATTCACGGTGGAAGAAGTCTTGAGGGAAATGATGAAGGCCTAGGGGAGCTATTAAAAATTGAGCAGCTGTCATTTCTTTCCAAATAATGGAAAATATGGGCTCCATTAATTCATTGATCGCCACTTGAAACTAATATTTTGCTTGCTACTCATCCAACCATTTGTCCCCACCACAACAATTACTAGCTAGTTGCCCGCATGAGCAACTCAGTTAGTTACAAGGGTGAAGTTTGAAAAAAAAATATCAGGGATACTCGAGTCTCACCAACAGTAGTGTGGGAGCAACCTCTCAAAGTGAGGGAGTTCCTTGTACACAGTAAACAAAGGTCTAGCCTCTGTGTTCAGTTAAGTTACCATAATTTACATCCTTCCATGATTTACATTCTCCCATATGCTCTGTCAAGCCGGTGTTGGAGATTCAACCTTTTGGGAAGAAAAAACAATTGCTAGTTTTAAAGCACTTCCCTTCGATAAAAGTTAAATTTGTTGATGAAAAAATTTATAGGTAAAACAATGAAAATTTATATGTATTAAATTCGTAGTTATTTCAATATTTTCTTATAAAGCTTGGAAATTAAATCAGCATAATGAAAAAATTATATGCTTTTGATTATTCAATTATATTCATCCACACCCATAAAAGCTTAAAAATGAAGATGTAAATAATCGAGAAACTAAACTTATTTTACTTTATACCTATATGCGTGTAGATGATATGTCGTGGAGTCTATTTTAGTTTAACTAAAAGTCTCAAGTTTAAGCCTCAACTATGTAGGAAACGAAATTGCTTGCTATCCTTAATGATTGAAATTTGTTCAATTTAGACATTAGTTGGGTAATTGAAATGTACGTACCACATACATTCTCATAAGTCATATATATTATAATAAAGCATTTATAATTTCCTTTGTTTGTTTCTAGTAAAAGTTGCAGACAAGATATGATTGATGTATGCCATTAATTTAAGATTTAACCTATTCGATTGAGAATAAAATTTAATGGTCTTTGTATTATAGGCATTAAAAATATGCTGATTAAGGATGGATATATTGCCCATTCAATAGAGTACATGCACCAACAACAATCAAATCCATGTAAATCCCAATCCCAAGCCGCAATCCCGTGTCTGTAAGATGGAGTTTATTAAATAATTGAATAGTTGAACAGGGAAGTGACAATTGAATAATGTTTGGTAATAATTGATTAAGAGTTTAATTAGTCAATTGGCCATAACTTAACTTATAAAGGGTATTTATGCCTTTTGAATATTTATGGCCAGGGTTAGGGATTGAGTCTCACTCGCGCCAGTGTGAGAATAACCTCTCAAAGTGAGGGGCAGTGAGCAAAGGTTTATATCATTCCAGATGCTTTGTCGGGTCAGGGCGTGAAGAATTTCTATTCCCTATAAAATAGGATTCCTATTCCTCTAAAATTTATTCCATAAACCAAATATGCTATAAGAGTGAGACACATCCGGTAATTGTCATGAAACTAACAATATGCTATAAGAGTGAGACACATTCGGTAATTGTCATGAAACTAACAATCCCCCCTCCCCACCTGCCAGCTTCGTGATTTGCTCTACTACAAATTCTCAAATCAAACGCTTATCATTACACCAAAAGTTATAGCTAGTAGCGGGTATATATATGTAACTTTATTTTCTTATACTTGCATAGCAGTCAATGTCACGTTTTAATGACAGGATGCTAGAATTATTTTTTCAAGCGGCCGCTCAACAGTACTATCACTGGGGTGTGACAATTGATATTTGAGTGGATGGTGTGAGACCCCTTTCTTGCCGTATGTGGTATGACAATTTACCTATATATGTCAATACTCATTAATATATATATTCTTTTTCTAAGATGATTAGTGTTATAATAAATGCGATAGATTATTGAGAAATTCCCTAAACATTACTCCGTATAGTGGGTATGCTTAATTGACGCCATGCATGCCGACTGACCAGAAGTAGTGTGGTTGGGCAATTGATAGTGGAAGGTCATGCAAAAGAGTAAATGATATGATTATGTGACTTCACATCAAACCTTATTAATTGCCTTCTATATTGTTTTCGTATTTAAATTACTCATAGCACCAAGTGGCATGCGTGTGTCTATGGTCCTTCTTAGATTTAGATAAATTAGCTATATACTTGTCCTTTAATTTGTATGTGTTTTTATATTCAATGGGAGTATTTGATAAATAGTTGTTAGCTGATTGAGTTAGTGGATTTGACTAGTTAATAGCATTAGCTGATTGTAGAAAAATGTTTGATAAGTTAATTGTTACCTGATAACTTATTACATGTAAAATGACTTTCTAAAAAATTGATCGAAAGAACTAATTTGAGCAGCTTTTTGAATTTTAGCGTTTTGGAGCAATAAGCTGCTACAAAAAGCTAATTAATCAAACGTTTATATTAACTGTTTAACCAAGTCAAACAGTTAATAATAGTCAAATAAGTCAAAAGTAGCTGATAAGCTAACTATGTTACCAAATAGGACCAATATAAATATGTTTAATAAAATGAGTTACTAATGTATAATAATTACAATTTCAATTATGTCTTTAGTTTAATTCCTTATATTTTTGTAGCAGTAAATATCGCCACGTCTCGATAGCATTTTGCTAAATTTGTCCATCCAAGCCTCCGCCCAACAAATTAATTAATGAAAGTGCACATATCGGACTTCACTCAATGTGGTTTAATTTGCATGTGTTTAAGAATCCCCAAAGGAATATACTAATTGTTGACAACTTATATCCTCGCAGGAGTTGCCTAATCAAAATACACTTAGTATTGAAATTTCTATAAAAAGAATACTAGTTTAGACTATGATTCTAAAGTGTAAGTGTGTACCATAAAAACCCGCATGTAATATCGTATGTATATGGTACTTGTCAACTATAAATGATTTTTTTTTTTTGCAATATATAAACAATATATACTTATATAAAGGATTGAATTGTACAATTTCATTTTCTGGCTAAGGTCACGATGTTGGCTTCACCTAAAATGCACCTTCTAAATTTTGATTAGGGCTGTATAGTTATGATGAGTTCAAACTCTTGACCTTATACTTAAACGATTTAAATTCTTTTTATCGACTCAACACCTTTTGAGACTGATATTAAACCATTTTTAAAAAAAAGGTGATTTCTTTCAAAATTGTTGAGTGTTTTGAATTGGGCTTTGGCAATTGGCATATATTGGTCTTGGAATTTTGGGTAAGAGTGTAACACTCAACAATTATTACTAATAAATAACTCATTTTCCAAGTGATCTCCTGATAAACTAGGGTGCAAGTAAAGCCCCATATTTGTCCAGATGTCATGCATCATATGGATGTTCTTATATAGAATGATTATAAGCAGGCACAAGTCATTTTCTTCAATAAAATATTTGAATTTCCGCAAACACAGCATGTGGACAATCTCTTACTCATCAATAATGCATATTCAATCTCAGTCTCCTCATCTCATCATCTATATATATACAGACACACAGAATTCATGCATAACTAAGCCACAAATTCCCCAACTAACAATTCCCTTTATTACAAAACTTCCCCTTCCACATACACAAATTAAAGAAAGCTGGAAAATGGGTTTTCTTGATCATCTATCAGACTTGTTTGAGGTGAAGAGTAGTAGAAGAAAGAAAAAACGAAAACTCATGCAGGTTCGTTTAACTTGTTATTAATAATACTTTTATCAGCAAACTTTCTCTACTTATGATTTTTTTTTAAGATTAAAATAAGAAACATTTTACTCAGCTATTTTGCCAGTTTAAAATCGTATGCTATTTTTTTTTTTTTATTTTTGAATGATGAGAGAAATCCACAGTCACTATCTGAAGTTGTGCACTGGGTAAATTTTGTCCACCTTAACTGGCAAAGGATCACAAGAAGGTAAATCAACCTAGCTAAATTGTCCATAACGAATAGGTTGTTCCCATTTTTAATTTTTTAATTAATATAGTAAACACTTCCATTAATTGGGGTGCCACAATACTAAACTAGAGTGTTCAGCCACTTGTTTCACCATGTTAACGTAGGTGAATAGCTTAAAAAAGTATAGACAACATAAACATAAATTAAATAGGATATTTTTACTTTTAAAGAAAAAAAATTTCGAACATATTTCTCTATTTTTCATTCCATGTTTCAGGGAACCAGTTGGCTAGTTAGGAGCACTGGCTCTCAGACTGTTCGGTGTTCTTGGGGGACTTCTCCCCCGGATTATTTGTTACAGTTTTTGAATTGATTCAATGATATTTTATTTTTAAAAAAAAAACATCCCGAACATATTTCTCTATTTTTTTGGGAGGAAAATAATACTGTGGTTTCTCAATTGTTTTCCAACTGTCGATGTAGTCAATAATTTTCAATTTCAACCAATTTGATCTTCGAATTATTTAAAATTTTGTCAATTCAACCCTTTCACGAACCAAATTGACGAAATTTTAAAAATTTAGAAATCACCATTTTGGTCCTTGAAAGGGTTTAATTGACAAAATTTTAAATAATTTGAAGATTAAATTAGTTGAAATTAAAAACTAAGTGACTATATTGATTATAGTTGGAGAATAATTGAGTTACCAAAATGGTGATTAACTTCTTTTCTTTTCTTTTTTATTCGTTTAAAAGATGTATTAGAAATTTCTAAAATTTTCTATTTACTCAGCACGCCTTCTCTCGAGCTAGAAATATTTTTGTGTATATTCAAACAAAAGGTTTATTTTTTAAAATTATTATTTTTGTGTGGAAATAATGGCACTATGCCATATTGCACTTGGAAACTCCCTTTTGTATAAGATAACATAGTTCTCAACCCTCCACCCCCACCCCCTTCCTTTACTCAATTTATTATATTTTCCCTCATTAATTTTCTAACTACATATGTCTCCCAATACAGACAGTTGACATCAGGGTTAAAATGGATTGTGATGGCTGTGAGAGAAGGGTTAGGAACGCTGTTTCTTCCATGAAAGGTTTGTTCAAGTTTAAGCAACAATCAAATTTGTACCACTTTATTTGTTGTGGCTTTGCTCTATTACCAAGAAATAAAGAAAGAACTTTCGATTAGAGCAC
>CM008338.1:13195769-13219052 GCA_002525835.2 Ipomoea batatas | reverse complement strand
TCTTATGTGTTTACACTTAACATATTATGCACATGCAGTTAATAATTTATGTGTATGTAATTACAATATTATGTGCCTTCAATTTATTTATCAGTACAAATTTGGTAATTACAAATATAAAATATGTCAATTGCAGGTGAAATGTAATTTTTGAATCAGAGTCTGTAATGTAGACCCTAGTTTATAGTATAATTTGCCCTCTTAAATTTCTCATAATATTTTTCTCTTATGATGTAACTTATATTTATTAAATGTCATAAATTAACTGATTTTACACATTTTTAATTAAACACTGAATAATTCAACTACATATTGCATATTAAAAAAAAAATGAGAAATGTGTTTAGAAAGAATGCTAGGCCATCCCCCATTAGATGATTTTTACAGCTTTTTATGTCACATGAAAGAGAGAGGGAGTGGTGCGAGAAAAAGTGAGTACCTCCTCCAAGCATTCAAGTTTTTTCAGAGCAGTGGTCCCATAAAAATGGGAGAAGCTGTTCTCCTTGCGTGAGTGCACGGAAAGGCGCCCAGCTGAGTTCGTGCATGTCACGCGCTGGGCGTGTAAATGCATATATATGTTTTATTTTATTTTTTTGATTTCAAACTTTTTTTTTTCTTTTTTTCTCACTTTTCTCTCTTTCATATCTCCTATTTGGCAGCATAAAAGTTTGTGTTAAAAAAAAAGATAAAATGACGTAATTTTTTTTTTCTCAGGTCCACCTTGAAAGGTGCATAACATAATTTGCGTATATTGTTGCAACGAGTTTTCAAAAATATATATATATACGTTCTCAAAAAAAAAAAAATATATATATATATATACAGTTGAAACGAGTCTTTTTAGACAGCCCAATCTATATATCAAATAAAGTGCACGGGTCACGGACTCACGGCCCGATTTAAATATTCATTTGTACTCTTTAGTCTTTATATGGCAAATTATTGTGTGGACCATGGTCCACATAGCTGTGTGGACCATGAGTATAAGGTACATTATTTTTATACTGAAGGTACATTATTTTTGTACTGAAGGTACATTTTTTTACAGTGCTATAAAATAATGTACTTTCAGTACAAAAATAATGTACCCTAAAATAATGTACCTTCAGTACAAAAATAATGTACCTTCAATATAAAAATAATGTACCTTATATTCATGGTCCACACAGCTATATGGACCATGGTCCATGCAATAATGATTGTCTTTATATCTACACTGACATAATCTATTTATTATGAAATTTTAAAGGAATTTCCAAATAGCCCTCCTCGCCGGCGCCATTGCTGCATACTAGTGAAGAAGCAGCGAAATCTGAATACTCAGTTGTAATGGCGACACTAAATCTCTCCTGTCCATTCTCTCCGCCCGGCCACGGCTGTATTCGCCACCGTTCACTTCCCAAGTGCAACACCAGAGTCTCCTGCTCTTTCTCTCCTCTTCCTAGAAAGGTAGAATTTTCTGTATGTGTGTGTGTTTTTTAAAATAGAAATTTTCACTTTTATATGCCTTGAATTTTTGTACTGTTTCAATTATTTTTGAGCAGTTTAAGCGGCAGTACACGAGTGATGATAGTGCCGACGGGAATAGGAGGGGCGATTGGTGGCTATGCCGGCGACGCTTTGCCAGTGGCGAGAGCTTTTTCTTCCGTTGTTGACTGCCTTATCACTCATCCTAATGTGAGATTTCTTTTGGCTCGCGTCTTACAATAGATCCTTTTCTACATTTGAGCCCTGACTTGACTTAATTTCACACTTGTTCAATTGCAATGAATTTGCACTCTATTTACTATTCATAGTACTGACTTCTGAAGTATTTGGTATAGTTGTCATGAATCTAACCGCAAAAATAGAACTCTAAGTTACAGTTAGGGTTAAAGTGTATATACTGACATATTTGGTAGAGCTGTCCTGCAACTTATCTTTTCTATGTAAATTTGTAATGCTTACAGGTTCTTAATGCTGCAATGCTCTACTGGCCCATGTCAAATGTGTTGTATGTTGAAGGCTATGCTTTAGATCGGTTTGCAGAAGGACTTTGGGCACTGGAACCGGTTCATCAAAATAGAGTATGCTTTGAATTCTTTCTTGTCCAACTTGTTCTGGTGGTGATAGATGCTTTGCATTAGGCTGCTGATGTTGCCTTGCCATTTCCTTGCTATTCAGCCTGCAATGATGTGACCATCATAACATTAATCAGGTTGGATTGGTTCTTGATGCTGGAATTGAAGAAGATCTTCGTACTCGCCATCTACAAGTTGTTGATGCAGCTAGAGCGTCCCTTGGTCTCTCATTTGTGGAATATACTGTAACAGACCTCCCTTTAATGGTATGCATATTATGTGGTAACAGAGTAGGAGTTAGTGTATCCAGTTGCATTCTATTTTATTCATTACTTGGGGGAGTTGGATATGAATGATTACAGAAATCACGTATACTGTAATGGCTTAGGAACATCTAATGCTGTAGGAAAGAAGTTCAATAGAGCAAAGTACATGAGAATTTCCATCTCTCTCAATTGTACAGTTGTTTAAAATTGAATAATCATGTGACACTTTTTATACTAAATGGTCGGCAGATCTTTTATTGACTTTACTTTTATCAATGTGTTTCTGCACTGCTTATGAACATTGGTCCTTAGTGTTGAAGGCCTCCCTTAACCTACAGAATCACTTATTATAGGTGGAGAAGTGGGTTGACCCAAAATGTGGGCAGTCAACTGGGAGGATACAAAATCCAGACTCCCTGTTGAGGGCTGTAGAGAAGTTGATAAAAGGTTCAGATGTGAATGCAGTTGCAGTTGTTGCACGTTTTCCAGACGATGATGATGAAGATATAGATGATTACCGACAGGGGATGGTATGGTTGATACACCAAACTTCATAGCACTGGTTTCTTTACTGTTTACTTTTTCTTGCTCTTTATTTTATGGCATGCTATCATCTCTCATTTCTGAGTATTTGACACCAGTAATACCAGGTTTTCTTTTTTGATTAAGGATGCGGCTTCTTTTTTTTTTTTTTAAGCGAATTACATATTTTGCTCTACCATATACTCTCCAAATGCTCACTTTAATTTTATTCTTGCCTTAGTGATGCCTGATATTCTGTTATCATTACCAGGAAAAGAGACATAATTAGGATTTATTAAAAAAAAAAAAACTGATACCAATATGGTAGTGCAGCTTTTCTGGTTATGCTATTCTAAATTTCTAATGACTCGTATTGTGGTGTGATTGAAAGTCCCTAACCCTTATCAGTAATATAAACCTATTATTCCCTCTTATTATATGTTTTTTTCCCCTGAGTTATTAAAGTGACAATTTTTTCCCATGTAATGTTAAACTGACATTTTTGCCCTTAAAAATAACTATTTCATTTATTTTTCTTCTCAAACTAATTATTACTAATATGTATGGAAGACCACGGTTCAATTCGAACCTAATCGGACACTATAGCAATTGAACCTAAATAGTATGAACGGTTATGATTTAAAACTCGGAAAAAATAAAATAAAATAATTGTTGAATTTAGACTATTTTAAAAATAAGAAATAGAATTTACAAAAATAAATAAATAAATAAAGTTTGAATTGGCGGTTCAAAATAGAAATTAGAATCGAACCGAACCAATTTATCAAAATAAGTGTTTGATAATTTTTATTATATATGACTGTGGTTCAGTTTCAATTCACGCTTCACGCTTCAACAATTATTTTATTTTATTTTATTTTTTCGATTTTGAATTGAAACCAGAACCGTCCATACTATTTCGGTATGATTGCTATAGTTTCCGGTTAGGTTCGAACCGAATCGTGATCATCCATACACATAAACAATAATTGTTGGAGAAGAAAAATAAATGAAATAGTTATTTTACGGGCAAAAATGTCAATTTAACATCACAGGAAAAAAACCACCACTTTAATAACTCATGGGTAGAAAGTGCTATATACCTATAACTCGGGGGGAAAATGACATTTTCCCTAAATTTACTAAAGAATGAGATATGAATTGAAATTTAAATAGCAATAATAAAATGAAAAATAATATCAAATGTCAAATAAATATCAATAGCAACTAGTGTCCAACTATAGGCATTATATCAATTTAATTTTAACAAGATAGATCATTGATTTCCATAACAAAATTAGTCTACTTTTTAGTAATATATTGGTTATGGTTATTATCATATCAAGCTCTAACAACTTGTGTTTCCTTACTTTGATTACTTTCCTAGCTAATAAGCAATCCTAAGAAGCTCTTAGGATTTAATTTACTAACAGCATTATAAGAATTAGAAAGACTACTATACCAATTCTAGCCAATAAATTCGCAAGCTCAGTTCATTTAAGCTAGACTATATATCTTCATAACACAAATTGAAAATCAATATATCATTAAATTGTGCTATTTACTACCGGGTTTTAGAACACTTGGACAATTACGAATTCAAAGTTCTAATAAATAAATACCTTGGAGGTTTGCTATATTGAGGAATATAATTAATGATTGTATAGTTATTTTTCATGTAATGTACTAGGTTGGATTTGGGTTATTTGTTAGAAGTTAGAACGTGAAAGCTGTAAATTAGTCTTAGCCTTTGGGTATATAAGTAAATACATGAACGTGTAATATAACACTTTAGTTTTTGGTTAAAAATTTACGTATCTGTAATTTTATTGGAGGAAAAAAATGTCAAAATGGATATAAAAATGAGGGTGACGTGTTACATGATCATCTTTTGACATAGGAAAATCACGCGTATTGACTTAGTCGAATGTTAGACCAATTAAGTCAGACGTAATTTACGCGTATTTACTTAATATTGATATTGGCTTATGATTATTTTATGACATAGAAAAATCATGCGTATTGATTTACTGGAATGTTAGACCAATTAAGGCACGCGCGCCTATTACATATGAATTAGTTGTGTATCTGTATGTTTCAGAGCAAGCTAAGGCACCCAATTTCCAGTTTCAGAATATGGCTTCTACCTCTTCCGCTGCGCCTTCACAATCAACTCACGAATTCACTTATGATGTTTTTTTGAGCTTTAGAGGTGAAGATATTCGCAAAACTTTTTTGGATCATCTTAACAATCATCTCAAACAGAAGGGAATTCATACCTTCAAAGATGATGAGAAACTAAAGAGGGGAGAGTGTATTGCTCCGACGCTGTTACTAGCCATTAAAGAATCAAGAATTGCAGTTATCATCTTTTCCAAAAGCTATGCATCGTCAACATGGTGCTTGGATGAAGTTGCAACCATCATGGAATGTAAAGAAAAGTTAGGCCAAGTTGTGGTGCCAATTTTCTACGACGTGGAGCCTTCACATGTGCGCAAGCAAACAGGAAGTTTTGCTGAATCTTTTACAGAACACCAAAAAAATTTCAAAGATGATGAGGGAAAGGCGAATATTGAAATGTGGATGAACGCTTTGAGAGAGGCAGGCAAAATTGTAGGGCACGATTTACAAGGTGATAAATACAAAGGGTATGCTTTCTACGTCCTTGGCTTCTTTAGCATTTTATTCTCTATCTTTTATTATTTTTTGGAATTTTATATGCAAGTAGCGCTAAGAAGGTTAATACCTACCTAGTTTTATAATTAATTATATTCTCCCAAAACATTTTACGGAGTATATTATTTTTTGCTAAATCTTACCCTTAGACATTTATTATATATAATTAATTTGATACCTTTAAAATTAATAGCCAATATTGATATTATATTGATACATATTGGTTAAAATACCTGAAGAATTGATAGAAAAAATAGATTTTATAATTTTCATTTTACATTTTCTTAACAAATACTATGTATGTTTTATTAATTATTTGACCAATAAAATATTTAATTAATTGATTACAAAAGTTTGAGCGTGAAAATGAAATAGGAGGATTTTACTTTTATATATAATATAGATTAATGTCTTTTCTACACGGTAGGTATTATGTTATTACGTTAATACGTAAATATTAAAGCAATATTACTAATTAATAGATATTAGTTAATTTTCATTTTACATTTACTTACGAAATAAGTTTTATTAATTATTTTTCCGATAAAATATTTAATTAACTACAAAAGTTTGGGCGGGAAAATAAAATTGGAGAATTTATTTTTATATATAGTATAGATTAATATGTCTTTTCTACACGATATTATGTTATTACGTTAATACGTGAATATAAAAACAATGTTACCAATTAATAGATATTAATTAAATTTTCATTTTACATTTTCTTACCAAATAAATTTTATTAATGATGCATGTGTTTATCGTCTTTTCAGGTATGAATTAGCTTGTATCCAAGGAGTTGTAAATGACATATTCAAACTGCTTCCAACCCAAAGTATCCAGCAAAATTTAGTGGGTTTTGAGTCACAACTTGAGAAGATAAGTACCTTGATGAAAGATGATGTTAAATTAATATTGGGCATTTGGGGTATGGGTGGTATAGGCAAAACAACCATTGCAAGAGCTGTTTTTGCTCAATTATCTGAAAGATTTTGTTGCACATGTTTTCTTGCTGACATTCGAGAAAATCATAGTAAATATGGGCCGGTAGCCTTGCAAGAGAAACTCCTATCAAAACTTCTGAAGGAAAGTTCAATGAGTATAAATGATGTGGATGAAGGAATTCATATGATCAAGGAGAGGCTCAAACGGCAGAGAATGTTGATTGTTCTTGATGATGTAGATCAACAAGAGCAATTAGATAAATTAGTTGGAGATGGCAAATGGCTTTGCAAAGGTAGTTTAGTTATCATAACTACCAGAGACAAGCATTTATTCACTCAATTTGGAGTTGCCTTTGAATGTTATGAAGTAAAGAAATTGGATAAAGAAAAAGCTCTTCAACTATTTAGTTGGCATGCTTTCAAGAAAGAATCTCCAGATAATGAATTTGTAGATCTGTCTACATCTTTTGTAACTTACGCTGATGGTCTTCCATTAGCTCTTAAAGTCTGGGGCTCTTTTCTATGTGGACGAGACAACAAACAGTGGAAAAGCGCACTGGAGATGATTAAAACCATCCCAGATGATGAGGTTATTGAGAAGCTTAAGATAAGTTTTGATGGGCTTAAAGATGGAGAGAAAAGGATATTTTTGAGTATAGCATGTCTGCTTCGTAAAAAGAGTAGAGATTATGTAGAAGATGTACTTAAGAGTTGTGATTTGCATCCTGGCATTGGAATATCAGTGCTAATCGAAAGATCTCTTGTGTTTGAATCAAAAGGATGTATGGATATGCATGATTTGATTCAAGAAATGGGTTTGCGCATTGCAGCAAGAGAAAATCCTAGGAGGATAATATGGCAGCTTGGTGACATGTTAGATGACGTGGTAAATATAATAAAATCTTGTGCTTTTATACTCATAGTGGTCATTAAATTAAAGAAATTAATTAATGTCTTGTGCCATTGGCATGCATGCTATTTTCTTCTTTCAGGATCATGAAGAGATGGAAGGTGTTTTGGTCACATCCAGAGACCGATATAGCTATAATAAAAATATTGAAGCTTTGAAAGGGATGAAAAAATTGAAGATACTCATAGTTGAAGGGTATGATATAAATTTTTCCAGTAAGATGAATAGGTCAGAGATTGAGGAAGCTTTTGCTAGGAGCATTATGTATAGTTATCTTCCTAGCAGTTTGAGGTGGCTTCATTTCTCAACTTATCATTTCTTTTCATTACCCGAAAGCTTTAATCCATCAAAGCTGGTTGGGTTTCATTTACCTAATAGTTCATTCAGAACTTGCATCATAACACAGGTAATTCAATTCAACTCTCTTCCTTCTATCATCAATGATTCATCAAGCTAAGCTAAGGAGTTCGGACTTATATTATATATTTTCTTTCTATCTTATCCTGCAGAGCATGAACAAATTGGTTTATTTGGATCTCAGTTGTTCCTGCTTTTTGTTGGAAACCCCAAACTTTGAAAGGATGCCAAATTTAGTGAGATTATACTTCCGAGGCTGTGTCAATTTAAAAGAAGTCCATCCATCTATTGGACGTCTTAAGAAGCTTGTTGTATTGGATTTAAATAGATGCTGCAATCTTGAGAAGCTTCCCAGCTTCACCCAAGTCAAATCTCTGGAGTTTCTCAATCTTAGCGTTTGCCAAAAATTAGAAAATTTTCCTGAGATCCAGGCAAGTATGCCATATCTACTGGAGCTGGAATTAGAATCCATTGGGATTAGAGAACTCCCCTCATCCATCCAACAACTACATGGTCTCACTAAACTACGTTTGTTTGCTTGTGATAATCTTGTTCAACTTCCTGTAAGCTTATGTGAGTTAAAAAATCTTAAAGTTGTTGAACTTGAAGGATGCTCTCAATTGCAGTCCTTGCCAAGAAACTTGGGCAACTTGTCACAATTGGAAAAGCTTCATGTACAGGCCACGGCCATTTCTCAACTCCCATCTTCAATCAAGCAGTTGAGTTCAATTGAATACTTATACTTTGGAAATTTTATTTCTGGATGGGAATGGTGCGGCAGTACTCCCGAAGTAGTTGTACCTAGTGTATCAGGTTTGTTCTTACTAAAAAAGCTCGAGCTGTGTTCCCTTGAAATGTTGGACGAAGGACTCCCTCAAGATATTGGATGCGGCTTGAAATCATTGGAATACTTGAATCTGAGTGGAAACAATTTTGTACATTTACCTGAAAGCATCAGTCAACTCCCTAGCCTTAAGTACCTTGACATCACATATTGTGAGAGGCTTGAAGAGATACCACAACTCCCACCAACTATATGGGAACTATATGCAGATATTCGTTTTGCCTTTGAAAGCAATATAGCTGAGCTATCAACCAAGTACTTGGAATTATATTCAATCTCATTCACTCATAATTTTAAGGTCATTTTTGTTGGGGACAGCCTAAAATCAGACATGCCAGAATCATTTGAAAACAGAAAGCTCATTCTTTTTTCAAGGACTTTTCTTAGAAAGACTCCTCTCAGTGTTATCTATAATATCAATATCAGCAGATGCTTCAAATATAAATGTGATGGTGCAAGTAGGATCTCAATTGATCTTCAACCCTTGTGGTACACTCCAAATTTTCTGGGATTTGTTGTATGCTGTCTTCTCCCTTCAAGAGGTAATATATTGGAATCATATCCGTTGGAGCATTGTGCGGTCATAGCCAAACTGGCAAACAATGATAATACAAGAAATGAAGCTCCACTAACAAAGTGTGTTATGACCAAGCCAGATAAGTATAAAAGATTCAATGAGCAACGTACTTGCATTGCCTACATACCATTTAGTAGTCTGTGGAATGAATCTAAGGCTCAGAAAGATGGTGTTACTCCGGATGATTATTCGACATTTGAGGCATTTCTGGACTCTCAAGTTTCAACAGATTGGAGTTGTAGTTTGTTCTATAAAGATGATGATTTGATAATTGAAGCAATGATAAATGGTCAATTTATCGGTAAATAGATTTTGCTTGAAATTATTATTGTTTCAATTACAATATTCATTTCATATTTTTCTTATTCTTCCCTATATTTTTTTCCCTATGCTTTAAAAATAAAATTATAGTTGTGCTTTTGTTCCTTATTTTTTTTCCAGCTCAAAATAATTTGGAGCGGCTAGCTTGTCCCAGTGGTAGTGATTCAGGTTCTAATACTCTTTACCCATTACATTATTCTGTATCAAATTATCAATGCTTTAATTTGATTGAGGAACCATATATTCAATCACTTTATCTAAATGTTTGACGATTTCTTTCATTCATATGTATTGCAACTCTTTTGAATTGCCAGCAGCATCTCTCAAAAACCAGTATGGGAATTGAAGATGCAGATCGATGGAGAAGAGAATTATCATTTTGAAACAGCTTAGCTTTCAAAAAGGTGACTCTTCTCCAAGCAACCAGACGTCTTTTTTTGCATTATTATCTGTTTTAGCAGCTTCTGACAATTTTAAATTCTTTTTAACTCTCTCTCTCTCAGGGGAGGTTTCAGTTCATCATAAGCTCTCTAGGAAAAATGCTAAATTCCCCTCCTTGCCAGAATTCTAACATGTACAAGTAAGTTTCTGAGTTGGATTCAAATTATGAAAGTTGATGAATTTATAAACGGATTTTGAATGAATATTGAACACAGATTTAATGAGGGTGCTGTAAATGCTTGGACATAGGTTTTGTGATCATTGAGTGTGCAACTTTGGTGCAAGTCCTAAGTTGATTGGCATGCTTTGATTGCTCAATTTAATAAGGACCATGATGTTTATTCATTTTTCTTTCTTCCTCCAATCAAATTTGAACACAAGTGAGAATAAAAGTTGGGAGTAAGTATTTGGAAGTACATGAAGTATTTTTCACATGGTAAAAGAAATAATATCTCATACTCAAATTATTCAACTACATGAACAAGATGAAAATGAATACAAATAGTATAAGAATACCCAAAAGATATGTGGAATAAATACAATGCAAGCTCCCCTTCAAAATATTCGATGAAAGAATGCATCCAAGAAGTTGGCAAACTCACGGCAAAGCTGTACCAAAGATGAAGGAGAAAGAAAATCAATGGTTTTTTCTCCTTTCCTTGCTGCCGAAAATAAATGAGTATTTGTTTTCAAAAGTAATGAATGAAGACTAATCATTCATCATCTGCAATAATGGAATGGAATATGCCAAAGATGAAGAATATTAAACAAAATGAAAGTTTGTATTCTTTCTCCGATCCACTTGCTTTTTCTTTATCCACTTGCTGCCAAAGTATGAACATTGGCTGTTGCTTCCCTCACTCTGTTCACAATCCTGATGAAACCATTAGCTTAATTCGTCCTCAAGAAGCTACCAAAATCAGCATATATAATATGGGTTTGGTCCAAAATGTAGACTATCAACTAGAATTGTCTACTGAGTAATGACACTTATCCGATCAGTGCAATAATTCCTTGGCGACAGCACTTTTAACCTTTAGCTTTCCACCTCTAAAGTTTCCATTACTTGAATTGGTGCAATAATTCAAAAGTATATATGCCGGGGCCTGCTGCTTTCTTTTGCTTTTGTTTCTTCTTTTTTTTTAAATTTTATTTTTCCATCAATGCCAATGCTCAAACCAAGTTCCGGCAAAATTAGAAATGTCAAAATTACCTGATCACAAAAGTAAAATTTGTCACAAAAAATATCAAAATTGTTAAAAATTGTAATTATTTCCACAGAAAGGCCTAAAAATCAAATGCCACCTGAACTGAACAGATGGTCAGTTTTAATTTTACAGGCCGGACACACTCGCGTCGTCCTCATCATTATTATTATTAAAAATTATTATTATTATTTCCTTACCCTAATTTTCATGGGTTCAGCTTTGCATGGTGACTGTCTATATCTTTTGTTATGTTGAGAAGAAGTTCCAAATAGGTGACTGGCTCAGGAATCTTCTCTTCTTTCACTTTCTCATACTCGATGCTCCAACTCACAAAATTGCCATCACTATTGGTATCAACTTGATATGTTATAATGAAGCTCTTATAGTATTCCAAAACGTCACCTCCAATCACTCTGAATTTCATCATTTTCTTCTCATCATCTATGGCCTCAATAACTTCCTCCGCAGTCTTGGTTTCCCCATCTATCAAGCATTACAATGGTAATAGTAGACTAAGTTAAGTTCATGAATTATTGGCTAAGCTAGTTTCATATTGTACCAAGATGATGCGTATACAAATTAGAGTGAAGTTTGTAAATAAAATCAGAGCATAATATAATGCAAGTGAGTCAAACAACACTGGATAATCTAATTCAAATTAAAGAAAGTATAATAATATAATTGATTGCTCAAAACTCAAAAGAGGAGAAAACTGGAGTTGGGTTAATTACATAATTACCATGGGTAAATTTCCAGATGATAATAGAGCCCACAGTTCCCCATTGGCCTTCAACTCCAACAACAATTGGGCACATGGAAGGCACATGATGTGGTCTGTCTCTATAGATTTCATGAAAAACATCTCCATGAAAACTGATCTCTATCTGCCCAAGTAACTTGCCTTTTAGCCCCATCTTAAAACAAAGAGAGTAGCTCAGTAGCTGGGGATTTTTAGTTGTGAGAAATTTAGCTGATCATTGGAGTCTTATATATAGGCCTTGGGCTGCCATTCAGTGGCGGACAGAGTGGGGTGGGGGGCCTAAGTTTATATTATTATTATTTTCCCTCCCATTAAGTTTCATATTATTATTATTGTTGTTTTTGTTCGTTGGCTGTGTTCAGTCCTGCTCGATTCGAGACGGGGTGTTGTGGCTTATCATGAAGAGATGTGATTAAATAGTTAATGTTCATCTACATATCACTAATTGATTTTAGGTAGGATATGCCAACCAATAATAGTGTGCTAAATCATATATAAACAATATAATATGGGGGTCACAAATCCTTATTTGTGAGGCGGGTCGGGTCGGGCCGGGCCGGGTTGGATCAACATGGAAATGTCATACTTATATGCTCAAATGTAATACTAATCAGGAATAAAATTTGTCATTTATAAGGGAAAATGTAATACTTTTGAAGAAAAATGTATAGTAATAATTTTGCATTTTGATGTAAAAGTATTATATTTTTCATCAAAAAGTATTACATTTTCCATAATAAGTAATATTTCCCTTACTTATAAGGAAAAATATAATACTTTTGAGTTTTGAGGAAAAAATGCAATACTTTTAAATCGAAATGTCCCTTAAAAGTATTACATTCACCATTATAAGTAACAAAAAATTTATTCTTGATTAGTATTACATTTGAGAACATAAGTATGACATTTGTGCATATATGTATCACATTTTCACATTGTCCGACCCGACTCGTCCCACAGTGAGACGGTCTCACACAAGTTTTTGCCAAAAAAGAATTATCCAACCCCTTAGGCTAAATTTATTTTCCTTGATTTCAATAATTAGGTTGCTAGTTAACCAAATTTTTTCTAACCCAAAGTACGAACTAAATATAGTATAAGAGTTTGTCAACATAGTTTGATTATTACACAATATGGTGGACTAAAAGTGTAATATAACAGATAATTGAAGAATTATATCGGTTTAAATCAATTAACAATGACCAAAATTGCCAAGGACCTTGTAATTCAGTGGCATTAAACCCTTCCCTTTTACCGGGAGGTGGTGGGTTCGAGTCTCAGCGGAGTCAATACTGACTCTTGTGCTTCAATAGGTTGAGAAAGTAGATTCTGCATTGTAATAGAGTTAGTAGTGTTAAAAAAAAACAATAACCAAAATTGAAACAATTCAAATTACAAAAGTGTTGTTTTTTTCTAATTATTAAAAGATAAACAATTCTTTTTTTTTTTTGAAGATACAAAGATAAACAATTCTTAAATCTCATTTAAGGAAATTCTCTCAAGGGATATTACTTCAATCCATCATAATATTTAAACTCGAAAATTCGATCAAAATCAAAATTTCTCTTGCAAGGGTAAGATGACCGAATACAAGGAGGACCACAGAATTAGGCAAAACATTTAATTAGGAGACGTTTGGATGATGGACTCTTTCCTCAATATTACATTTGCCTGGCCTGAACAACCAAGTGAGCAATAGGTCACTTTCTTTTACTACTTTTGTCTACACAAACAAAATAAGTTTGTAGGCCAGTGCTCTCATGCCTCCCAAATCAGCAGGTTGAGTCCAACTAGAAGAAACCACATTTTTTTAAAACGGAATTGCTTAGGGCAGAGTTAGGCTCTTTTCCATGATTGGAGAACCATCCCAATCCCTCCCTGTTTGAGAAACCATGTTTGGCACACTCCTCGGTGAGTAATTGATTCTCAAAATCAGACCTTTCTGGCGTCAAAACTCAAAAGCATAGGCGAGTGGTCCGAAGTAGCTCTACTCCTTAGTTCAGTTCTAATATCTGTAGTAAAAGCATCCCGGAAGCGAATAGTGACGGAAGGTAATCCTTTCTTGGCTTGCGCTTCTTGTGAGTGACTGTTATGAAACCATTCTGAGCTGGAGCTAGGTTAGACATCTACCTTTGCTGCAAACATTTGACTAGAATTTTTCCAAGATTCAAGAAGAGGCCGTGAGAGTTCTAATTCCTCACCATCTGAAAAGTGTCCTGCCATTATTTTCTCTACTGCTTTCAACCTGCGGCCTTTAATTTGATCATCAATCAGCGTAAGTCCAAGGTTGAAGTTGTTGTCTGGTATCACTACTTCCTCTGTTGGAGCGGCACTGCTATCACAATGAACCATTTTTTGATTACTTCAATTTTCTTGCTCTGTAGGTGGCTGCTCTATGAACCCCATATTCTACTAACATTCAATGAGTTTAATTAATAAGGTGAAATTTATAAACTTGTCAATTTTTATTTTTTTGTGTACTATTGACTCTATGTTACAATCTAGTATCTGTTTACTTTCTCAATCTGAGTTAACAGTTACCTCCATTGAGGCTCGAACCACTCTCATCATCCATGTGAGAGTGTAAACCGGGACACAGGGTGCCACTAGAACACAAGATCTTTGGTTTAGATTGGTTTAGATCAAGTCCACCACAATGAAATGTACATTTTAAATAAAACAATATAGTTTTGGAATATAAAATTAAAATATGTTCTACAACAAATAATGTTTGATTTAAGTAAAGAGGAGACAACACATTCTTAAAATAATACTAGTGTGACATTCATATTCTTTGGAGGTGATTAAAAAAATTGTTGGAAAAAATGGCATAAATTGCATTTTAAGTGGTCATGTTGTGGTATAAATATATGTAACACAAGAACATATACGTGATACACATATACAAGAAATACTTAGTTTTTCCACCTCGAAACTCTGGTCAACCTTCCTTCAAGCCACCTATGTTCATCCCACGTACTCGTTCGTCGGGTTCCAAGTTTGTGTGCTCAAATGCAGGGATCATAGTACGTTTTGTCATGGGAAACCTAGGCCGCAACGCTCCAGCACCCCGAGAGGCAGTAAATAAGGTTTTAAGGAGAGAGACAACTCGACTCGTGCTTACAACTACCCCAAATTCGTCCATCTTCGTCCCCAAACATAATCTAGGTTTATTTAACCTTGTGTTGTTTTATTTCTTGGATTTATTTATTCTATTTATTTTACTGTGGATTTTCTATTATCTCCATTTTCTTAGATTTTTCAAGAATTATTTCCATCAAAAATAATATCTTTCACATTTTATAATGATTGAAAGAAACAAATTAAAATAAACTAATAAAAATATTATTATATTTTAATTATTACCATAAAAGAGGAAAAAGATATCTTCAGTTCCTTTTGTCTACACTTATTTAATTACTAGTATTTTTTATGCATGATGTGCAAAATATAGGTGCCCAATATTAAAATTTTAAATTTATTTAGATTTTAGATATTTAAATTATTATAAATAATAATAATAATAATCTAAAACATTTTTATAAATTTTATATTTATATTTTAGGAGCCAAAGACCTTGTGGTCTAGTGGCACCCGGTGTCCCAATTAACACTCTCACATGAATGATAGGAGTGGGTTCAAGCCTCAATGAAGTTAACTGTTGACTCTTTTCTCCTAAAATGAGGTTTCCCATTCCTCTCGAAAGAGGGTTTCTCATCACATCTATAAATACTCGATTTCCCATTTCTCTTGAAAGAGGGTTTCTCATCACAATATCTATAAATACCCATGAAAACTCTAGGGACGGTTTCCCATTCCTCAATACCCATGAAAACTCTAGGGACGGTTTCCCATTCCTCTTGAAAACTCTAGGGACGGTTTCCCATTTCTCTTGAAAGAGAGTTTCTCATCACATCTATAAATACCCATGAAAACTCTAGGGATCGGACGGTTTCCCATTCCTCTTGAAAGATAATTTCTCATCACATCTATAAATACCCATGAAAACTCTAGGGACAATACGGTTTCTGATCATAAGGTTTTTAGTCTCCGTATCATCAGGAGGTGATTAAGGTATACAGATCAGAGAGGTGCATTCTTGATTGTTCAGGTTAGAGATTGTGCTTCAGTAGGAATTTTAGAAAATAACTAACATATAATTTCAATACATAATGTATATATTTTATTATTTTTATTGAAAAAGATAAGAAAATATATGGTGGATACATGTGCATGATAATAATAGTAGAATGAAGTTATAACGATAGGGGTATGGTTGTCTAAAATATTGTAAGGTACAACTTTTATAGCATAAGGTATAAAAAAACTTAACGAAAAAACGGACATAAATGAAAGGTATAACCTTTCATTCACACTTATTAAATTTTTAGAGATTATAATAATACTAATACTAATAATAATATGTAATTATAAAAATATAACCACGTTTATTTTAGTTAAAAGAATACAATATCAATTTTATAATTATTGTAAACTTTTAATTTTGTAATAGTTATAAAATTGACTTGATCATTTTTTCTTATTTTTAATTTCAACAACTATATATCATTAATCTACCTAAACGAATGGATTAGATTAGTCCTTTTGTTGTAGAATTCGACGAAGGTGAGGTTTCAAGCAAGAACTCAAGTTAAGAGAAAAACCAATTGTCATACCATAGAGAGTGTTCATATTGTATTGTGAAACATGATAGAAAAATTATGTACATTCAGTTAGTATATTTTGTACTTACAATTAATAATTTGTACATATAAATAAATAACTTGATAATTATTGGGTTTCAAAACAAAAAAAAAAAACTTGATAATTATTGATACATAATATGATAATTATATATATATAAACTGTCGAAAGTAGTGTCAAGTACAAATTCTGAAAATACAAAGTAAACCTGGTCCATGGTATAACTTGCCAGAAAGTACAGCCTCAAAAACAATTTTTCTCTCTATGTTGTTCTGTAGCTATGTGCGTGTATAGGTGTAATGGAAGTAGATAAGGTTAGCAGAAGTAAGATGAAGATGAGTTCAATATCATATCAACCAGAATTGACTAGAATTGAATAAGATAAGGTTAGAGAAAATATGGACACTTATCCGATCAGTGCAATAATTCCTTGCCGACATCACTTTTAACCTTTAGCTTTCCAGCTCTAAAGTTTCCATTATTACTTGAATTGGTGCAATAATTCAAAAGTATGCCGGGGCCTGCTGCTTTTTTTTTTTTTTTTTTTTAATTAATTTTTTTTCCATCAATACCAATGGTCCCACCAAGTTCCGACTGAATTAGTAATGTCAAAATTACTCGCATGAATAAAGGTGTGTCACAAAAAATGTCAAAATTATTATATTCAAAATTACAACTATTTCCATAGAAACACCTAAAAATCAAAGGGTCACACTTGTGTAAGACTGTCTCACAGATCTTTATTCGTAAGACGGGTCGGGTTGGGTTAAAGCACCATGCAAATGTCATACTTATATGCTCAAATATAACACTAATCAAGAATACAATTTTTGCTACTTATAAGAGAAAAAGTAATACATTTTTCATAATAAGTAATGTTGACAAGTACCCCTTACTTATAAGGGCAAATACAATACTTTTGAGGAAAAATGTAATACTTTTAAATCGAAATTTAAAAGTATTGTATTTTTCCTTAAAAGTATTACATTTACCCTTATAAGTATGATATTTGTGCATATAAGTGTTACATTTGCATCTTGACCCGACCCAACCCGATCCGTCTCATGGTGAGACGGTCTCACACAAATTTTTGCAAAAATCAAATGTTAAGCATTTAAGTACTAGAAATCAATCAAAATATATTTTATTTAACACAAACAATATTGCCTTGTTTTTTATATTTATAAGAATAAGTGCAAATTGGCACTTATCGATTTCCTAGACATGCATTCAAAATCTTACTGGAAAATATTAACAAATTAGCAAATTAACAAAATGCAAGTAGGCGAGTAGCTTGTGAACTACAATTACAAGGTGGAAACTAATTGGGTTTCTTTTGGGCACAATGATTGATTTTTCTTTTTTGGTCACGCGTATTGACTTACTGGAATTAGACCAATTAAATCACGCGCATTTACTTAGTGGAATCTCCATATGAATTAGTTGTGTCTTTATGTTTCATTTCAGAGCAAGCTAAGGCTCCCAATTTCCAGTTTCAGAATATGGCTTCTACCTCTTCCGCTACGCCTTCAAAATCAACTCACAAATTTACTTATGATGTTTTCTTAAGCTTTAGAGGTGAAGATATTCGCAAAACTTTTTTAGATCATCTTAACCATCATCTCAAACAGAAGGGAATTCATACCTTCAAAGATGATGAGAAATTAAAGAGAGGAGAGTGTATTGCTCCGACTCTACTACTAGCCATTAAAGAATCAAGAATTGCAATTATCATCTTTTCCAAAAACTATGCATCGTCATCATGGTGCTTGGATGAAGTTGCAACCATCATGGAATGCAAAGAAGAGTTTGGTCAAGTTGTGGTGCCAATTTTCTACGACGTGGAGCCTTCACATGTGCGCAAGCAAACAAGAAGTTTTGCTAAATCCTTTACAGAACACCGAAAAAATTTCAAAGATGATAAAGGGAAGGCGAAGGTTGAAATGTGGAGGAACGCTTTGAGGGAGGCAGGCAAAATTGTAGGGCACGATTTACAGGGTGATAAATATAACGGGTATGCTTTCGACGTCCTTGCTTCTTTAGCAATTTACTCCTCTTTTTTTTCTTCTGTTTTTTTTTTTTTTTGGAATTGTATATGCAAGTAGCGCTAAGAAGGTTAATACGTACTAGTTTTATAATTAATTCTCCCAAAACATTTTTATATTATCTTTTGTTCAATCTTACCCTTAGACATTTATTGTATACCATATACGGAGTAAATAATTTGATACGTTTAAAATTAATAGTCAATTTTGATATTATATTGATACATATGTTAAAATACCGCCGTGTGAAGAATTGATATAAAAAATTAATTATAAGGTTACGGATTTTACTCGACTATATATATATATAACTTAATTTCCTGTTTTTATCGATGACAACCATATTGTACACACTAACCCTTATATATATAAATAACTAAACATGCAAGAAAATTTTCCTCTTTTATCACCTGAGGTAATTTCACATTCTGAGAAATAAATGCAGCTTTAAGTCAGGAAAACATGGCCATTTTAGGGAGATATAATAACAAATAGCTGAAAAAAAATTGCCATTATCAAACACTCCTCGCCACAAATACCCCGTTCTTGCTCTAACTGTTATTTAATTTGGCTAGTTTTAATAATTAATAATAATAATATAATAATTATTATTATAACAGTATAGAAATAAAACATACCACCTTACCAATAAAATTAAAGTAAAGAACTAAAAAAAAGTATAGAGGGACTATTATATAATTTATTTTAAAATTATTAAACATTAAAAATTATAAGCAGCTGATGAGTTTCTAAAAAAAAAACCCTACCAATGATGTGTTTATCTTCTTTTCAGGTATGAATTAGCATGTATCCGGGGAGTTATTAATGACATATTCAAACTGTTTCCAACCCAAAGTATCCAGCAAAATTTAGTGGGTTTAGAGTCACAACTTGAGAACATAAGTACCTTGATAAAAATGTCTTATAATAGAGATGATGATAAATTAATATTAGGCATTTGGGGTTTGGGCGGTATAGGAAAAACAACCCTTGCAAGAGCTGTTTTTGCTCAATTATCTGAAAGATCTTATTGCACATGTTTTCTTGCTGACATTCGAGAAAATCATAGTAAACATGGGCTGGTAGCCTTGCAAGAGAAACTCCTATCAAAACTTCTGAAGGAAAGTTCAATGCGTATAGATGATGTGGATGAAGGAATTCAGGTTATCAAGAAAAGGCTCCAATTGCTGAAAGTGTTGATTGTTCTTGATGATGTAGATCAACAGGAGCAATTAGATAAATTGGTTGGAGACGGTGAATGGCTTTGCGAAGGTAGTTTAGTCATCATAACTACCAGAGACAAGCATTTATTCACTCAATTTGGAGTTGCCTTTGAATGTTATGAAGTAAAGAAAATGGATAAAGAAAAATCCCTTCAACTATTTAGTTGGCATGCCTTCAAGAAAGAATCTCCAGATAATGGATTTGTAGATTTGTCTACATATTTTGTAACTTATGCTGCTGGTCTCCCATTA
Source organism: Ipomoea batatas (assembly GCA_002525835.2). Classification (NCBI taxonomy): domain Eukaryota; kingdom Viridiplantae; phylum Streptophyta; class Magnoliopsida; order Solanales; family Convolvulaceae; genus Ipomoea; species Ipomoea batatas. The sequence goes on along the minus strand of CM008338.1, from coordinate 13,198,942 downwards.
GCCCTTAAAGTTTGGGGCTCTTTTCTACGTGGACGAGATAATAAACAGTGGAAAAGCACACTGGAGATGATTAAAACCATCCCAGATGATGAGGTTATTGAGAAGCTTAAGATAAGTTTTGATGGGCTTAAAGATGGAGAGAAAAGGATATTTTTGAGTATAGCATGTCTGTTTCGTAAAAAGAGTAGAGATTATGTAGAAGATGTACTTAAGAGTTGTGATTTTCATCCTGGCATTGGAATATCAGTGTTAATCGAAAGATCTCTTGTGTTTGAATCAAATGGATGTATGGATATGCATGATTTGATTCAAGAAATGGGTTTGCGCATTGCAAGAGAAAATCCTAGGAGGAGGATGATATGGCAGCTGGATGACCTGTTAGATGACGTGGTAAATATAATAATATCAATCTTGAGCTTTTATACTCTTAGTCATTGAATTAGAGAAATTCATTCTATTTTCTTCTTTCAGGATCATGAAGAAATGGAAGGTGTTTTGGTCACATCAAGAGACCGACATAGCTATAATGAAAATATTAGTTCTCTCATTGAAGCTTTGAAAAGGATGAAAAAATTGAAGATACTCATAGTTGAAGGGTATGGTAAAGATTTTTACAGTAAGATGAATAGGTCAAAGTTTGAGAAAAATTTTGGTAGGAGCATTAAGGATAATTATCTTCCTAGCAGTTTGAGGTGGCTTGATTTCTCATATTATCATTTATTTTCATTACCCGAAAGCTTTCATCCATCAAAGCTGGTTGAGTTTCATTTACCTCATAGTTCACTCAAAACTTGCATCATAACAAAGGTAATTTAGTTCAACTCTCTTCCTTCTATCATCAAGTAAAGGAGTTCAAACTTATATATTTTGTTTCTATCTTATCCTACAGAACATGAACAAATTGGTTTATTTGGATCTTAGCTCTTCCCGCTTTTTGTTGGAAACCCCAAACTTTCAAAGGATGCCAAATTTGGAGAGATTATGCCTCCGAGGCTGTGTGAAGTTAAAAGCAATCCATCCATCTCTTGGACATCTTAAGAAACTTGTTTTATTGGATTTAAATGAATGCAGCAATCTTAAGAAGCTTCCCAGCTTCACTCGAGTCAAATCTCTGGAGTTTCTCAATCTTGACTTTTGCCTAAAATTAGGAAATTTTCCAGAGATCCAGGCAAGTATGCCATATCTACTGGAGCTGGAATTAAAATCCATTGGGGTTAGAGAACTCCCCTCATCCATCCAACAACTACATGGCCTCACTAAACTACGTTTGGTTGGTTGTGATAATCTTGTTCAACTTCCTGGAAGCTTATGTGAGTTAAAATATCTTAAAGTTGTTGAACTTGAAAGTTGCTATAAATTGCAGTCATTGCCAAGAAACTTGGGCAACTTGTCACAATTGGAAAAGCTTCGTGTAGAGAGAACAGACATTTCTGAACTCCCATCTTCAATCAAGAAGTTGAGTTCAATTGAATACTTATACTTTGGACATTTTATTTCTGGATGGAAAAGGAACAGTCGTCCCAAAGTAGTTGTACCTAGTTTATCAAGTTTGTTCTTACTAAAACTGCTCGAGCTGTGTTCCCTTTATATGTTGGATGAAGGACTCCCTCAAGATATTGGATGCTTGTACAAGCTGGAATACTTGAATCTGAGTGGAAACAATTTTGTACGTTTACCAGAAAGCATCAGTCAACTCCCTAGCCTTAAGTACCTTGACATCAGATATTGTGAGAGGCTTGAAGAGCTACCACAACTCCCACCAACTATATGGGAACTATATGTAGATTTTCGTTTTGCCTTTGAAAGCAATATAGCTGATCTATCAACCAAGTACTTGGAATTATATTCAATCTCATTCACTCATAATATTGAGGTCCATTTCAGTGGCAAAGAATCATTACCCATGCCAGAACCATTAGAAAACAGGAAGCTCATTCTTTTTTCAAGGACTTTTATTAGAAAGACTCCTCTCAGTGTTATCTATCGTATCGATATCAACAGATGCTTCAAATATAAATGTGATGGTGCAAGTAAGATCTCAATTCATCTTCAACCCTTCTGGTACACTCCAAATTTTCTGGGATTTGTTGTATGTTGTCTTCTCCCTTCAAGAGGTATATGCGAATCACATTTGGAGCATTGTGCGGTCATAGCCAAACTGGCAAACAATGATAATACAAGAAATGAAGAAACTCCCCAAACAAAGTGTGTGATCACCAATTCAGATAAGTATGAAAGATTCTATGGGCCACGATATACTTGCATTGCCTACATACCATTTAGTAGTCTGTGGAATGAATCTAAGGCTCAGAAAGATGGTGTTACTCCCAATCATTATTCAACATTTGAGGCATTTCTGGATTCTCAAGTTTCAACAGATTGGGGTTGTAGTTTGTTCTATAAAGATGATGATATGATAATTGAAGCAATGGTAGAGCGTCGAATTATTGGTAAATAGATTTAGCTTGAAATTATTATTGTTTCAATTACAATACTCATTTCGTCTTTTTCTTATTCTTCCCTATATTTTTTTCTCTATACTTTAAAAAAAAAAAAAAATTATAGTTGTGCTTTTGTTCTTCTTTTTTTTTTCTTCAGCTCGGTATAATTTGTAGCGGCTAGCTTGTCCTAATGGTAGTGATTCAGGTTCTAATACTCTTTACCCATTACATTATTCCGTATTATATTATCAATGCTTTAATTTGATTGAGAAACCTTATATTCAATCAGTTTATCTAAATGTTTGAGGATTTCTTTCATTCATATGTATTGCAATTCTGTTGAATTGCCAGAAGCATCTCTCAAAAACCAGTATGGGAAGATGCAGATCGATGGAGAAGAGAATTATCATTTTGAAACAGCTTAGCTTAAAAAAAGGTGACTCTTCTCCAAGCAACCAGACGTCTTTTTTTTTGCATTATCTGTTTTAGCAGCTTCTGACAATTTTAAATTCTTTTTATCTCTCTCTCTCTCCCAGGGGAGGTTTCAGTTCATCACAAGTAGCTGTTCTAGGAAAAATGCTAAATTCCCCTCCTTGCCAGAATTCTAACATGTACAGGTTTCTGAGTTGGATTCAAATTATGAAAGTTGATGAATTTTGAAAGAGATGGTGTTTTTCTGTTCATGCTGTGCCATTTTTGGTGTGGCTTTTTTTCTTCTTCTTTTTTTTTTTT
>CM008338.1:13179004-13193007 GCA_002525835.2 Ipomoea batatas | reverse complement strand
GTCTCTTCATAAGTCTTTGTTAGTCCTAGTTAAGTAAAAGTCTAGAGAGAGAATGTGGGTTGAATAGACTTTTAAAACTATTTAATTTTTTTTAAAAAAAAATCAAAGTGTTTATAGTGGAAGACTTGAACTTTCCAAGTTAAGTTTTGTGACTTAGATTTGTTCTTTAAAATTATTCGTTTGTGGACCTACAGTGATATGAACCGTTTAGTTTCTTTCCCCAAATGAATATGCTTTTTACATAGAAAACTGACGCGTATTGACTTACTGGAATGTTAGACCAAGTCGCGCGTAATTTTCACGCGTATTTACTTAATGCCAATGGAATCTCCATATGAATTAGTTGTGTGTCTGTATGTTTCAGATCAGAGCAAGCTAAGGCACCCAATTTCCAGTTTCAGAATATGGCTTCTACCTCTTCCGCTACGCCTTCACAATCAACTCACAAATTCACTTATGATGTTTTCTTGAGCTTTAGAGGTGAAGATATTCGTAAAACTTTTTTGGATCACCTTAATCATCATCTCAAACAGAAGGGAATTCATACCTTCAAAGATGATGAGGAATTAAAGAGGGGAGAGTGTATTGCTCCGGCTCTGTTACTAGCCATTAAAGAATCAAGAATTGCAATTATCATCTTTTCCAAAAACTATGCATCGTCAACATGGTGTTTGGATGAAGTTGCAACCATCATGGAATGCAAAGAAAAGTTCGGCCAAGTTGTGGTGCCAATTTTCTACGACGTGGAACCTTCACATGTGCGCAAGCAAACAAGAAGTTTTGCTAAATCCTTTACAGAACACCGAAAAAATTTCAAGGATGATAAGGGAAAGGCAAAGGTTGAAACGTGGAGGAACGCTTTGAGGGAAGCAGGCAAAATTGTAGGGCATGATTTACAGGGTGATAAATACAACGGGTATGCTTTCGACCTCCTTGGCTTCTTTAGCATTTTACTCTCTATTTTTAAATTTTTTTTTTTTTGGAATTTTATATGCAAGTAGCGCTAAGATGGTTAATACCTATTACCTAGCTAGTTTTATAATTAATTCTCTAAAAAATATTTATTATCAAAAAATTTAAAAAGAAATATATATTTCATTAGTTATATTGTTTATATTTTCTACACTCTAAAGATTCCTTACCTTCAAATGTATTAATTAATTATATTCACTACATTGTTCATTATTTTTTTTTTTTACACTATCTTGTAATTAAATATCAAAGTTATACTAACAAATAATGTTGTATATTTATTTACCAAGTATTATGTTAATAACATGGAAAAAAATTAAAAAAAAAGTTTGAATCCAATCATATTAACTACTTAGGGAGTATTTGTTAACAAAGAAAGACATTCAAATTAAATAACCCAATGAATTGATATAAATCTCATTATTAAAAATGTCAATCTAGGCCAACAAAACATTGTGACACACTTGATGCATTGAAAAGATGTTGAGACTACAACATTGTTGGAATCAATCTTTAAATTAAAATTCAGAAAAAGAAGAAATTTGAAAAATAACGATCGTTTGCAGCATTCATTAATCTTGTATATAATTAAAATACTTACTATGCATTCTTTAAATATATTAGAACTAATATAAATTTACAATTTATTTCATTTTCTACAATCAACCTGGTTGGATTAAAAACAAAATCATAATCGATTTTGACAACAAAAATAATTGGTATATAGAATGTAGCAACTATTTAAAAATGTTTATGCACAAAGTGGAAAATTATTTAACTGCATGCATTGTGATGAAAAGGCAGCAGTTGGGTACTCCAAGATTAGTATCAAATCAACAAAAAAAATTTACAAAAAAAAAAAAAAAAAAAACACACACACACACACACACACACATGCACACACAAAATCAAGCACTATACTCATTCATACTAATTCAAAAAATATGAACTTCAAAATAAACATATGCAAAATAGATGTAGAAATTGTTGATAAAACTGAACATATTGCAGCATCAGTATTCGGACTACCTGCAAAGTTATTATTATTACTATCAAGTAAACAAGTTATGAAACTAGAAGAAAATGTACTACTCATGCATTAACCTTTTACAAATATAATAATTTAATATTTTGTTCAATACTTTCACATGAGAATGTACGACACACATCTCATAGCACATGAAACATGTATGGGAAAAAATACCACCGTCAAATATCAATAGGCGATTGCAAGATCAAAAGTTTATAGTAAAACTATGATCTAGTCATATATACAAACACAACGAGACAAATCAACAACTTCCTATATCATAATATATATCATTGTATGATGTTGTCATCTATACTACTACAATAACTGAATTGCACATGACACATTACCAAATTCTAATACATAAATTTTAAAAAAAAAAAAGTACTGAAGATAAAGACAATGACAATGCAACCCGAAAGAGAATTAAAAAAGCTTAGAGAAATTCAAACGAAAAAGTAGTATTTATTTATACTATCATTTTAGACTAAATATTTAGATTAACGTTTTTACAAAATTGCAAACATTTATTTTAGTGACAATTATAATCAATCTCTCATATATTATCTTGCATTCATAAACTTTGAATCACCAATTTAAATAAACAAATTCAACATTCAATTACATATGCATGAACATCTCCTATATAATCTTGCATTGAATATACTTTGAAATACATATTTAATACGGAGTAATAAACACTGGGCATTATCTCATTCGGGCAATGCGCGTGAAAAATTAGTAACAGTATAGAAATAAAACAAACCACCTTACCAATAAAATTAAAGTAAAGAACTAAAAAAAAAAAAGAGTATAGAGGACTATTATATAATTTACAAATTATTAAACATTATAAATATAAATTATAAGCAGCAGAGTTTCCAAAACAAAAACAAAAAAAAAAAAACAAAAAAACTACCAATAATGTGTTTATCTTCTTTTCAGGTATGAATTAGCTTGTATCCAAGGAGTTGTAAGTGACATATTCAAACTGCTTCCAACCCAAAGTATCCAGCAAAATTTAGTGGGTTTAGAGTCACAACTTGAGAACATAAGTAACTTGATAAAAATGTCTTATAAAGATGATGATAAATTAATATTAGGCATTTGGGGTTTTGGCGGTATAGGGAAAACAACCATTGCAAGAGCTGCTTTTGCTCAATTATCTGAAAAATTTTATTGCACATGTTTTGTTGCTGACATTCGAGAAAATCATAGTAAACATGGGCTGGTAGCCTTGCAAGAGAAACTCCTATCAATATTTCTGAAGGGAAGTTCAATGCTTATAAATGATGTGGATGAAGGAATTCAGGTGATCAAGCAAAGGCTCCAATGGTGGAAAGTGTTGATTGTTCTTGATGATGTAGATCAACAGGTGCAATTAGATAAATTAGTTGGAGACGGTGAGTGGCTTCACAAAGGTAGTTTAGTCATTATAACTACCAGAGACAAGCATTTATTTACTCAATTTAGAGTTCCCTTTAAATGCTATGAAGTAAAGAAATTGGATAAAGAAAAAGCTCTTCAACTATTTAGTTGGCATGCTTTCAAGAAAGAATCTCCAAATGATGAATTTGTAGATCTGTCTACATCTTTTGTAACTTACGCTGCTGGTCTTCCATTAGCTCTTAAAGTTTGGGGCTCTTTTCTATGTGGACGGGACAATAAACAGTGGAAAAGCACACTGGAGATGATTAAAACCATCCCAGATGAGGAGGTTATTGAGAAGCTTAAGATAAGTTTTAATGGGCTTAAAGATGGGGAGAAAAGGATATTTTTGAGTATAGCATGTCTGTTTCGTAAAAAGAGTAGAGATTATGTAGAAGAGGTACTTAAGAGTTGTGATTTGCATCCTGGCATTGGAATATCAGTGCTAATCGAAAGATCTCTTCTCTTTGAATCAAATGGATGTATAGATATGCATGATTTGATTCAAGAAATGGGTTTGCGCATTGCAGCAACAGAAAATCCAAGGAGGAGGATGATATGGCAGCTTGATGACCTGTTAGATGACGTGGTAAATATAATACTCTGTCCTATTTTATTTGTCTTACTTACTATTCATTGGTCAAACCAACTCTTTTTTCTTTGTTTATTTTCTATATTATTTTTTTACTTATTTTTAAATTTAATTTTTTGTATTTAATAGTAGTTTTAGTGTAGTTTCTAAATATATAAATTTTGTATATTAATACTAAATTCAATATTACAAAAAATTAAATTAAAAATCACTTGAGTCAAGCCTCGTTAACTGAACCAGACACATAAAATGAGATGGAGGGAGTAATATATCTTGTGTTTTAATACTGTGAGAAGGCGACCATCTGGGTCGCCTCCTCACCGGAAAAAACAACACCAGAACGGTCGCCTATGACTTTTGTGTCGGAAATACTATTGGAGTACGTCAGAAATTTGACCAGAACCTTAGTGACCTTCGCCACCCCCCTCGTCTCAGTACAACCACCCCCTTTCCCACCCCCTCGTCTCAAACCTTTGTCTCCACCAGAGACGAAGGAGGGGGAAAGAGTGCCCGGCGGCCACCTTGGCTTTATTTATTTTTTATTTTTAAAATTTATTATTAAAAATTATTTAAAAATGTCAACTCGCCATCCACGTAAGCAGGTAATCTGATGAAATGGATGATAACCTACTATAAAGTGAAACTGTATACATTTAAAATATTCAATGGTCTAATTGCACGTTTTTTTGGTTCAGTGGCCTAATTGCACTTTCAGGTCACGTTCAGTGGCCAATTTGTACCTTATTTCAAAATATTAATGTGCATTATGCATATATAATATTTTCTTCTTTCAGGATCATGAAGAGATGGAAGGTGTTTTGGTCACATCCAGAGATCGACATAGCTATAATGAAAATATTAGCTGTCTCATTGAAGCTTTCAAAGTGATGAAAAAATTGAAGATACTCATAGTTGAAGGGTATGGTAATGATTTTTACAGTAAGATGAATAGGTCAGAGTTTGAGGAAAGTTTTGGTAGGAGCATTATGGATAATTATCTTCCTAGCAGTTTGAGGTGGCTTCATTTCTCATATTATCATTTATTTTCATTACCCCAAAGCTTTAATCCATCAAAGTTGGTTGGGTTTCATTTACCTCATAGTTCACTCAAAACTTGCATCATAACAAAGGTAATTCTATCAATTCAATTGTCTTCCTTCTATCATCAAGCTAAGCTAAAGAGTTCAGACTTATATATTTTCTTTCTATCTTATTCTTCAGAACATGAACAAATTGGTTTATTTGGATCTCAGCTCTTCCCGCTTTTTGTTGGAAACCCCAAACTTTGAAAGGATGCCAAATTTATTGAGGCTAGACTTCCGAGGCTGTGTCAATTTAAAAGAAGTCCATCCATCTATTGGACGTCTTGAGAAGCTTGTTTTATTGGATTTAAGTGAGTGCAGCAATCTTGAGAAGCTTCCCAGTTTCACTCAAGTCAAATCTCTGGAGTTTCTCAATCTTGGCTTTTGCAAAGAATTAGAAAATTTTCCAGAGATCCAGGCAAGTATGCCATATCTACTGGAGCTGGAATTACAATCCATTGGGATTGGAGAATTTCCCTCATCATCCCTCCAACAACTACATGGCCTCACTAAACTACGTTTGGTTGATTGTGATAATCTTGTTCAACTTCCTGGAAGCTTATGTGAGTTAAAAAATCTTAAAGTTGTTGAAGTTGAAAGATGCCCTAAATTGAAGTTGTTGCCAGAAAACTTGGGCAACTTGTCACAATTGGAAAAGCTTCATGTAGAGAGAACGGCCATTTCTGAACTCCCATCTTCAATCAAGCAGTTGAGTTCAATTGAATACTTATACTTTGGAGAATTTATTTCTAGAAGGAAAGGAAGTAGTCCCAAAGTAGTTGTACCTAGTGTATCAGGTTTGTTCTTACTAAAAATGCTCGAGCTATGTTCCCTTTATATGTTGGACGAAGGATTCCCTCAAGATATTGGATGCTTGAACTCGTTGGAATACTTGAATCTGAGTAGAAATAATTTTGTGCATTTACCTGAAAGCATCAGTCAACTCCCTCGCCTTAAGTACCTTGACATCAGATATTGTAAGAGGCTTGAAGAGCTACCACAACTCCCACCAACTATATGTGAACTATATGCAGATATTCGTTTTGCCATTGGAAGCAATATAGCTGAGCTATCAACCAAGTACTTGGAATTATATTCAATCTCATTCACTCATAATTTTGAGTTCTTTGTTGGTGGGGACAGCCTAAAATCAGACATGCCAAAATCATTAGAAAACAGGAAGCTCATTCTTTTTTCAAGGACTTTTCTTAGAAAGACTCCTCTCAATGTTATCTATCTTATCGATATCAACAAATGCTTCAAATATAAATGTGATGGTGCAAGTGGGATCTCTATTGATCTTCAACCCTTGTGGTACACTCCAAATTTTCTGGGATTTGTTGTATGCTGTCTTCTCCCTTTAAGAGGTAGTATATGGAAATCACATCTGGAATTTGGTCAGTTGAAGCATTGTGCGGTCATAGCCAAACTGGCAAACAATGATAATACAAGAGATGAAGCTCCCCAAACAAAGTGTGTGATCACCAAGTCAGATGACTATAAAAGACAACTTACTTGCATTGCCTACATACCATTTAGTAGTCTGTGGAATGAATCAAAGGCTCAGAAAGATGGTGGTGTTACTCCCAATGATTATTCAACATTTGAGGCATTTCTGGATTCTCAAGTTTCAACAGATTGGGGTTGTAGTTTGTTATATAAAGATGATGACTTGATAATTGAGGCAAAGATAGACTGGTGACGTAATTGGTAAATACATTTGGCTTTAGAATTATTATTGTTTCAATTACAATACTCATTTTGTCTTTTTCTTATTTTTCCCGGCCTATATTTTTTTCTCTATGCTTTAAAAATAACATTATAGTTGTGCTTTTGTTCCTTAATTTTTTTTTCAGCTCAAATTTATTTGGAGCGGCTAGCTTGTCCCAGATGTAGTGATTCAGGTTCTAATACTCTTTACCCATTACATTATTCTGTATTATATTATCAATGCTTTAATTTGATTGAGGAACCATACATATATTCAATCACTTTATCTAAATGTTTGACGATTTCTTTCATTCATATGTATTGCGATTCTGTTGAATTGCCAGCAGCATTCTCTCAAAAACCAGTATGGTAAGATGCAGATCGAGAAGAGAATTATCATTTTGAAACAGCTTAGCTTTCAAAAAGGTGACTCTTCTCCAAGCAACCACACGTCTTATTTTGCATTATCTGTTTTTGTAGCTTCTGACAATTTTAAATTCTTTTTAACTATCTCCCTCACTCAGGGGAGGTTTCAGTTCATCAGAAGCTAAATTCTCCTCCTTGGCAGAATTCTAACATGTACAAGTAAGTTTCTGAGTTGGATTCAAATTATGAAAGTCGATGAATTTAGAAAGGGATTTTGAATGAATATTGAACACAGATTTCATGAGGGTGCTGTAAATGCTTGGACATATGCTTTGTGATCATTGAGTATGCAACTTTGGTGCAAGTCCTAACAATAAATTCATACTTAATTATGGCTTTTATATGATTGATGGGCAGAGCATGCAAAAGCTACCTCTATCCATTTTGTGGTGGATACCATGCTTAGCTTCCTACCATGCTTATTTGTAAAGCGATTATACATACCTCAAACTTCTACTTGTCCATTATATTGACTTCTTTACGAGGAGATGAGTCTAAAGCATGGTTGCAGTAGGCGCTAGTCGGGCGGTAGACTAGCACCTAATGCCTAAACGGTCTCGGTGGCGCCTAGGCGGTACCTAGACGATTCTAGGCCAGGCGGCGATCTATAAAAACAAAAAATTAATTCATGTGTGTGGGTGAATGTCATATATTATATTATATATATTATATATATATATATATATATATCTTACTTCTCTTACTTATATAAATAAATAAATTTAAATATATATAAATGTAATAATAAAATTAACAAGGCCGACTCGCTCGAGTTAACTCGGCTAACTCTGCCTAGTTGGGCGAGTTAACTCGGCCAAATTCGGCATAGTCGGCCACCAACTCGGCTTATTATTCTAGCGCCTAGGCGGGTGCTTAGGCGGCCTAGGCGGAGATTTTTGCAACAGTACTCTAAAGTTGAATTGTGCCTCTCTTTTGATCCAAAAATGACAGTGACACAATAAGTAAGGTCCAGCTCTTTTCTTTTTTTTTTTAGTGCTAATAAAATAGTGGGATAAAAAAAGGAATCAACTTTTTTTTTTGAATGAAATAGTGATGTGTCATGTGTGTCGTTTTACACCAAAAAATATACTAAACTAACCTATAGATAGGACAGGTTTAGGTCGATCACACGGAGACTTTTGAGCTAATTACTATTTATTAGGTAAAATTTCACCGTAAACAAATAGATGATTTTAATTAAAATAGAAATAAAATAAAATACTATAAATTAAATTCAAGAATAAACTAACATAAAAACTAGTATCAAGAATTACTAATATAAATGAGATTGTTTGATTGTGTCAGGAATGAAAGTTGTGTACCTAAGTATCAAGAATTACTAATATAAAACACTACTTATGTCAGGATTGAAAGTTGTGTACTTAAGTTGACGAAGGCAGTACTAAAATCATAGAACCAAAAGAGGAAAAAGTTCTTTTTGTTAAATCGACAATATATCAAATCATATACCATTATATTCACCAATTAGAGAAGAGTTGTTCAACATTGTGATCCAGTTGAATGAAGTGGTTATTCAAATGTATGTTCGAGAGTTCTTCACATCTAAGATGGAGGAAAATGTTGTTCAATAGAGAACGTGACACATGTTACACTTATTTAATTAATGATTACTTCTTGAATGACCTCTTATTTACATGTTTTGACGACAATTTCAAGCAAGAAAAAATATATATATATATATTTCTACATATAGTGGATGCCTTATAGAGTCGGTTAGAATATTTTCAAGAAAGAATAGATACTGCTAGCTAGAATAATAAGATTTGTAACCACTTAAAAAAATATACTGCGACTATTCATTAATTAGCAATCATTATTGCATGGACCATGATCCACACAGCTCTGTGGACCATAAATAAAAGGTACATTATTTTTGTACTGAAGGTACATTATTTGATGCACTATCAAATAATGTACCTTCAGTACAAAAATAATGTACATTCAGTACACATATAATGTACCTTTTATTTTTAGTCTACACAGTTGCGTGGACCATGGTCCATACAATAATTTGCCATTAACTAGGATATGGATTACTTGGCGACCTAATGGATGGATATCTGCGAAAATACTAGTATAAGTAATAAGTGTTTCAAAAAAAAAGTAATAAGTGAAACAGCGACTCTTTTTAGACAGCCCAATTGTATCAAATAAAGTGCACGGGGCACGGCCCAATTTAAATATCTATAACTATTTGTACTCGTTATATTTACACTAACATAATCCATATATTATGAATTTTTAAGGAATTCCAAATAGGAAATAGCCCTCCTAGCCGGCGCCATTGCTGCAGACCTGCAGTGCATACTAGTGAGCAAAGCAAAGAAGCAGTGAAATCTGAATACTCAGTTGCAATGGCGGCACTAAATCTCACCTGTCCATTCTCCCTGGCCGGCCACGGCTTTCTTCGCCACCGTTCACTTCCCAAGTGCAAAACCAGAGTCTCCTGCTCTTTCTCTCCTCTTCCTAGCAAGGTAGAATTTTCTGTATGTGTGTGTGTGTGTTTTTTTTTTTTTGAAATAGAAATTTTCACTTTTTTATGCCTTGAATTTTTGTACTGTTTCAATTATTTTTGAGCAGTTTAAGCGGCAGTACACGAGTGTGATGATAGTGCCGACGGGAATAGGAGCGGCGATTGGTGGCTATGCCGGCGACGCTTTGCCAGTGGCGAGAGCTTTATCTTCCGTTGTTGACTGCCTTATTACTCATCCTAATGTGAGATTTCTTTTGGCTCACATCTTACAATAGATCTTTTCTATATGTGAGCTTAATTTGACACTTGATCAATTGCAATGGATTTGCACTCTATTTACTATTCATAGTACTGGCTTCTGAAGTATTTGGTAGAGTTGTCATAAATCTAACCGCAAAGATAGAACTCTAAGTTACAGTTAGGGTTAAAGTGTATATACTGACATATTTGGTAGAGCTGTCCCGCAACTTATCTTTTCTATGTAAATTTGTAATGGTTACAGGTTCTTAATGCTGCAATGCTCTACTGGCCCATGTCAAATGTGTTGTATGTTGAAGGCTATGCTTTAGATCGGTTTGCAGAAGGACTTTGGGCACTGGAACCGGTTCATCAAAATAGAGTATGCTTTGAATTCTTTCTTGTCCAACTTGTTCTGGTGGTGATAGATGCTTTGCACTAGGCTGCTGATGTTGTCGTGCCATTTCCTTGCTATTCAGCCTGCAATGATGTGACCATCATAACATTAATCAGGTTGGATTGGTTCTTGATGCTGGAATTGAAGAAGATCTTCGTATTCGCCATCTACAAGTTGTTGATGCAGCTAGAGCGTCCCTTGGTCTCTCATTTGTGGAATATACTGTAACAGACCTCCCTTTAATGGTATGTATATTAAATGGAAACAGAGTAGGAGTGTAGGACTTAGTGTACCCTGTTGCATTCTATTTTATTCATTACATGGGGGAGGTGGATATGGATGATTATAGAAATCACGTATAGTGCAATGGCTTAGGAACATCTAATGTTGTAGGAAAGAAGTTCAATTGATACATAAGAATTTCCATCTCTCTCAATTGTACAGTTGTTTAAAATTAAATAAACATGTGTCACTTTTTATACTTAATGATTGTCAGATCTTTCATTGACTTTACTTTAGTATTACCAATGTTTTTCTGCACTGATTATGAACGTTGGTCCTTAGTGTTGAAGGTTTCGATTAACCTATGGAATCACTTATTATAGGTGGAGAAGTGGGTTGACCCAAAATGTGGGCACTCAACTGGGAGGATACAAAATCCAGACTCCCTGTTGAGAGCTGTAGAGAAGTTGATAAAAGGTTCAGATGTGAATGCAGTTGCAGTTGTTGCACGTTTTCCAGACGATGATGATGAAGATATAGATGATTACCGACAGGGGATGGTATGGTTGATACACCTAACTTCATAGCATTGTGGCCTCTTTAATTTTTCTTGCTCTTTATTTTATGGTATGCTATCATCTCTCGTTTCTGATGTATTTGACACCAGTAGGTTTTTTGTTTGAGGATGCGGCTTTTTTTTTTTTTGTCTTTTTAGTGAATTGCATATTTTACTCTACCATTTACTCTCCAAATGCTCACTTCAATTTTATTATTGCCTTAGTGATGCCTGATATTCTGTTATCATTACCCGGAAAAGAGACATAATTAGGATTTTTTTTTAAAAAAAAAGAAGAAAAAACTGATACCCAATATGGTAGTGTAGCTTTTCTGGTTATGCTATTCTAATGACTTGTTTTATGGTGTAATTGGAAGTCCCTAACCCTTATCAGTAATATGAACTTATTATTTCCTCTTATTATATGCTTTTTCTTTCTGAAGGGAATAGATCTGTTGGCTGGTGTGGAGGCAGTAATAAGCCATCTAGTAGTGAAACATTTTCAAATTCCTTGTGCACATGCTCCTGCATTATCACCCTCTCAACTAAGCACTTCAGTATGTCCAAAATCAGTTGCTGAAGAGGTAAGAAGGCTGCTTGCTATACACAAGCATAAGGGGAAGAGAGGGGGTGGGGGGTGGGGTGGGGTGTTAAGTAGTCTGACATGCTCTTTTACTGAAGATTAAGGCCTTCAGTATGTCCATAACTCTTTTAGATTAAGGCCTGATTGTGCCTTTCATCCCAAAGATCTATGTGTTTTATGATGGACACAGATTCAGGGTTTAGTGTACTTATAAGCTTAACTCCTTTTGCCCCCATCAATATACCAATAAAAAATTAAGAACGATGACAAATATCACAATGATATTCTTCAGGTGCAAGCACTGAATTCTTTATGTTTTTAATTCTCATCTCCTGTAAGATTGACATAGTTTCTCTCTTTACTTCATTTTTAACTTTTTTATTTTAAATTTTTTAATCTTGAATCCCACCTTTGAATTCTGACAGATAGGATATACTTTCTTGCCATGTGTGCTTGCTGGGCTTGGTACTGCACCACAGTATCTGATCAAGGGAACTGAGAATTTAGGAAAAAACTGCATTTCAGCCAGTGACGTTGACAGTGTCATTCTACCAATTGATGCTTGCGGGGGAGATGGCGCCCTTGCATTTGCAAGCAGTAAAAGAAACAGGGTACAATTCTTACGTTTATCTTTTATGACTAAATAAGCTCTACGCCAGAGATAGCAATTATACAACACACTAATATACTCTTGCTACATTTGACCAATTACCGCTTTTCCTAGGTAAGCTTATTTTCTAATTATGTTTCCTTATTTCTACTGCACTTTCTATTTATTATTCGTTGCAGCCACTTATAATCGCTGTGGAAGAGAATGAAACTGTTCTCAATGATACGCCTGAGAGACTCGGGATAGAAGCTGTAAGTATATGATATTTGGACAACTCTTTCTACTTACTGTATATCTGTGACTTACGTGGGTGTCCTTAAACCACATATCTGGTTATCCCATAAACTCAAATTTCCATCAACTGTAAGATAGCAACAATTTTGTTGAAGTTTTAAAAAAAAAAATCGAAGAAAGAAACAGAAACTTGTGACCATCTTTCATCTATGCTGTTCCAAGTAGTGCATCCAACTATGGAGTATTTGATTATTATGTTTGGAATTTATTTTCCAGGTGAGAGTGTCAAATTACTGGGAAGCCATAGGTGTAGTTGCTGCTCATAAAGCAGGAATTAACCCAGATTCCCTTAGAAGAGACAGAATTAAGAACATTCAAAACCATTCTTTGTTAGAGTATCATAGTAGAGCTATGTTAAAGCTGTAGTTAATCTAATGTTATTGGTAGATTATTTCTTTTATGTTATTGTAAATTCGATATAAATTATGAGCCATTAAAATATGAGAAATTTCATTGGTAGTATTATGAGCAGGTTTGTCTTGATTAGATTAACTACATTTTTGTTTTGCCTTTGAAATACGGGTACACTGGACATATTTGATTTCCTTGTTGAATATGATAGTGGCTTTGGTAATGGAAACATCTTCCAAGAATTATGATCTATGCATTACACTACTTTCTATACTTGGGGTCATTCTCCATCTAATCAAGGAACACCTAGTCTTAGTCTCCTCCATTTACTTGCTTTTTTACAATTACTTGTTGCTTTACTTTCACTTGTTACTTCGATAATGTTCTTTGTTTAGTCTTGGGACCTAGTTTTTTACAACTCTTACGCATTTATACTTAGCCGCGCACTGTTCAATTTCCATTCGCCATCCTTAGAGAACAACATTATGCTGAAGTTCCACCTTTCCCAACCTACTTTCCATCTACCGATTACTACGATTATAAAATACATCTTGGCCTAATACCTGATTAATCCAAACCAGTAAAATTTGACGTACCAGCTTACGTGTCACACCACATATGCATATTAAAAAGAATACATTTATAATAATATTTTATTTATAAAATTTATCATATAAAAATCACTTTCGAAACCTTCACTGAACGTTGGTCGCCTCTTCGTCAATATGAAGAAGTTGACCAATGGTTGCCTTCTTAATTGACCACTAAAGGAGACCCTTGGTCGCCTCTTCGTTGATATGAAGAAGTTGACCAATGGTTGCCTTCTTCATTGACCACTAAAGGAGATCGATGGTCGCGGTTGTGACCTTTTTTTTTTTTTTTTCCTTAAAATAATTTTTTGATAAATTAAAAAAGGAAATAACAGAAAATTTTTACATGGTTTCATTTAGTTTAGGTATTTAATTTTAAATTTTTAAATTTAGGTGGATAATTTTTTTTTTTTTTTTAAATTTTAAAAG
>CM008338.1:13094829-13109618 GCA_002525835.2 Ipomoea batatas | reverse complement strand
GGTGGCCTCTCATTCCTTTCAACTTTCAATATCAGCACTAATAGTTTCCATGGCCATATCCCAGAAAGCATTGGATTCTTGACCAAACTCCAGAGTTTGGATCTGTCCTACAACCATTTCACTGGAAATATCCCCGCAACTATATACAACATTTCTTCCTTGCGATTTGTAGACTTGAGAAATAATATTCTCTCGGGGACGCTCCCAGAGAGCATTTGTGATAACTGCAGGCGGCTACAAAGCTTGTTTCTTAGAGCAAATCGATTGAGTGGTGAGATTCCATCAAGTCTACACAAATGCACGGAACTAAGATTTTTGAATTTAGTAGAGAATGAATTTCATGGAAGCATACCACCTGAAATTGGCAACTTTTCCAAGCTTGAGTGGTTACTGCTATATGGTAACAATTTGACAGGTTAGGTTTTCAGTCATTCTGTTGTTTTTGGTCTAAATTTTGTGGCATTACTTATATGGTGTCCTTATAATATTGTCTACAGGAGATTTGCCTCGGACAATTTTCAATATTTCATCTTTAGTAGTACTCGACATTGCGAGGAATGAAATCTCTGGAACTCTTCCAAATGACTTTTGTTATCAAATTCCGGAATTGGAGTATCTGGATATTTCCAGAAACCAAATTCATGGAGAAATCCCTGAAGCTCTATCCAGTTGCAGGAGACTTCAAGTGCTTTCCATGTCTAACAATCAACTCTCCGGAAGATTCCCCACTCAAATCTCCAACATGTCATCTCTTCAGGAGCTTTATCTTGTAGGGATGAACTTAACAGGTAACTTCAATTTCTAAAATTTTCATAAAATAAATAACCCTTTAATTTTTCACCTTTTAAAGGTTAATGGTTACCTGACTCGATTACAATGTAGTATCTGTTCATAGCTACGTTTTCAACCTATTGAAGCACAAAGAGTCAACAAATGACTCCACTGAGGCTCGAACCCACTACCTTCCACATGGAAGTGTACACCGGATGCCGCTTGACCACAAGGCCTTTGGCACTCAATTACTTTTTATTTTTGAAATACTTGTAATTCTTTACAAGGTAGTAGACGACCATCACCAGGATTTGATCATATGACCAACCATTTGGAATGGTAACAGAGGTGTCGTAACACTAGTACACTACATAGCAATTGACATGCATATTACATATTAGTTTATTAAAATATATTAACAATTAATAAAGTTTTATTTATGTATTGACGTATTGTAAATGTTTTGATTTATTTTATTTAATGGTCAAATAGACCCTTAAACTTTAGACCAAAGTGCAATTAGGTCCTTAAACTTTTTAAAAAATACAACTAAACACTCGAACGGTCGAACCTTATAAAAATATTTATTAACATGCGGGTTGAAACGAACCACCTTAGCGTTAAAAGACTAGTCCAAAGAAGTTTAAATATGTTAATTTGGATGGGCTCATATATTTTTTACGTAATTCTACAGGAAATTTGCCAAATGAAATTGGGAAGATGTCTATCCTTCGAACTTTAATAGTTTTGAAAAACAGCTTGACTGGTACGATACCCCCATCAGTTGGCAATATATCGACTTTGGAATATTTTGTTGTTGCGGACAACAATTTGCAAGGTAATGTCCCTCCCGAGCTAGGAAAGCTTTTAAGACTCGAAGGATTATCACTTCGCCATAATACTTTTAGTGGCAAAATACCATTCACCATTTTCAACATCTCTACATTACAAAAGATTGAGTTGGCATCAAATAACCTTTCTGGCAATCTTGAACCAGGTCTAAGACATTGGATGTCCCCAAGCCTTGTAGTCCTTATTCTTAACCAAAACCAATTCACTGGGACCATTCCTAGCTCTATATCAAATGCCTCCCAACTCATAGACCTTGAGCTTGGGGAAAACATGTTTAGCGGCCATGTACCGTTGGTGATTGAGAATTTACAACAACTTGAATACTTTAACATACAATACAACCAAATCACAAATGAGCCATCGGCTAATGAGCTAAGCCTACTCACTTCATTGTCGAAATGCAAGAATTTGAAAATGGTTGGTTTGAGTGGCAATCCATTCAACACAGTTCTACCTAGCTTGATAGATATAGGCAATAAATCTGTGTCTTTGGAATCCTTAGATGCTAGTGAGTGTCACTTGAAAGGCAACATTCCAAGTGGAATTAGTAGCTTTATCAACTTAATTTCTTTGGATTTGAGCGACAATATGCTATCAGGTTCATTTCCTGAAACATTAGGACAAGGTTTGTTGAGGTTACAGGGTTTATCCCTAGATAATAATAAAATTGAGGGATCAATACCAAACACCTTATGTTATTTGAAGGACTTATCTGAATTGAATCTCGGATACAATAAGCTCTCAGGGAACATACCAAGCTGTTTTGGAAATATATCTTCTTTCAGAAAAATATATTTAGATTCCAATTTATTTACATCCACTGTACCGCTTGGCTTCTGGAATAACAAGGATGTTTTGGAGCTGGACTTGTCCTCTAATTTACTCAATGGTACCTTGTCTTCTGAAATTGGAAATATGCACAACATGGTATACCTCAATCTGTCAGGCAACCAATTTTCTGGAGAAATTCCTAACACCATTGGGCAGCTTCAGAATTTGCTTAATCTCTCTCTGTCATCAAATAGGCTTCGTGGTCCTATTCCTCAGTCATTTGATAGTCTCATAAGCTTGCAAGCATTAGATTTATCTAATAACAGCCTCTCTGGTGGGATTCCAAAGTCGATGGAGAAGCTCAAAGATCTAGTGTATCTAAACCTGTCTTTCAATGATCTGAGTGGTAAAATTCCAAATAGTGGACCTTTTGCAAATTTTAGCATGGAATCATTCATGGGTAACGAGGAACTATGTGGAGCATCTCGATTCCATGTCATGGAATGCAAAGAAGGTAAAGGAAAACCGAGAAACATTGACATATTTTTCAAGTATGTTTTGCCATCTCTTGTATCAGTGGTTGTTGTTGCTATTCTGTTGGTTTGGTTGCTTACTTTCTGGAAGAGAAAGAAACAAAGGGAACCTCGAGCTGAAGATTCACTTGATGTTGCACTCAAGAGGATTTCATACTATGAAATTCTTCGGGCAACAGAAGACTTTGATGAGAGCAACTTGATAGGTAAGGGGAGTTTTAGCTCAGTGTTCAAGGGGACTTTTGCTGCTGGGCTGGTTGCTGCTATAAAGGTCTTCAATTTGGGTGTGGAAGATTCAATCAGAAGCTTTGAAGTAGAGTGTCAAGTGCTAAGGAATATTCGACACCGAAATCTTGTCAAAGTAATAACCAGTTGCTCCAACCTCGACTTCAAAGCTCTGATTTTAGAGTATATGCCCAATGGGAGCCTAGACAAATGGCTCTATTCGCATAATTATTTCCTAGATATCTATCAGAGGCTAGGAATAATGATGGATGTTGCGAATGCCCTCGAATATTTGCATCATGGTCATTCTTTTCCCGTGGTTCATTGTGATTTGAAGCCAGGCAACATTCTTTTAGATCAAAGCATGGTTGCACATGTTGGTGACTTTGGTATATCTAAGCTACTAGACAAAGATAAGGCAACTAAACAGACAAAAACCATGGGCACAATTGGATACATGGCTCCAGGTGAACTCACTCTCTAAATAAATTTGTAATTTGCAATTTAAGATGGAAATAATTGTTTATACTTTTGTCGCAATTGCAGAGTATGGTTCTTCAGGAATAGTATCTACCATGGGAGATGTGTACAGTTATGGTATTATACTAATGGAAGTGTTGACGAGAAAGAAGCCCACAGATGAGATGTTCCAAGGAGACTTCACCATGAGGAGATGGGTGTCTGATTCATTACCTGATGCAATAATGCAAATTGTTGATCCCAACTTATTAACAACAGAAGAAAGTGAGGAAGAAATAGAGCAGTGCTTCCTAATGGTCATGGGATTAGCTCTGGAATGCACGGTTGATTTCCCAGAGGAGAGGATCACCATGAAAGATGCCATTGTAAGACTCAAGCATGCATTGAACAAGTTCAACCAAAATGTCTCTATAGATTTAGCAATAAAATAGTATGCACGCTTTGAATTGTTACTTGGATATCTTACAATAAAAGGACTTGTGTGCCGGGATGTAAAAGGGTTGCTTTTATGGATTTCTAAGGTTTAAATATTGGCCTATTTTATCCTATTGTGGTTGTGATAAGTATATATAATTATTATCATAGTGTGTACATTTGAGAGGTTTGATGACTAAATGTAGTTATACTCTACTGCGTTTGCTTTTCTTTTCTTTGTTTTTTTTTTTTCCAACGAATTTCTATGTAAATGAAATGTTTACCACATAGAGTTTTTGTCTGCTATAATGTTCCATCTGTTTAGGATAAAAAAATATATATATATACCTTAGTAGTAATTGCCTAATACACCCACTTCCCTATTGATCGATAACCACTTCTCTATGTATCGATATTTCGGAATAGCCAGGCATTTGTTCGTCGTTTAGTACTGCAATTAGTCTTCTTTCATTTTTGTCGATTTACATTATAAGTTGGAATGATGTGCAGCTATACTATTGTTGTTTGCTTGTGGGTTAGAGGTCTAAGTCTGAACGGTTACGTGTTTTTCTGATTTTGCTCCTCATTGTCCCAGTCTGATTTTGTCTAAGTCCACACAATAAACCATAAATAAAAAAATACATTTTTAATATACTTAATATAGGTTATTTGTATCGTACATTATTTAAAAATACATGTTTTTTTATATATTATGAAATAATGTACATTCAGTACACAAATAATGTATTTTTAATATATTAAAAATATATATTGCATTCATAGTCCACACGGCTATGTGGGTCATGTCAACACAATAATTTGCCATCAATAATGATCATGTTTGGTTGCACAGTTAGCATGTCAACCAATTTTGGTTTGTTTGACCACTATTAAGTTAAATAACCAGCAATATGAGTATTTAATTAATTAGTTTTTTGTAACAGCTTATTGCTCTAAAACGCTAAAATTCAAAAACAATTTTTACTCTAGAATTTCACAATTCCAATATTAAAAATATACAATTTAGGACCAAGGTAGACCTTAGTCAATGGCAATATTGTATAACAATTGGCTGGAGTTCTACTCCAGGTTTTTGTGGGCCTCGATGCTCATTATCTCACTCAATCTTAAAAATTCTTTTTTTTTTCTTCAATAGTTTTAGGTTTTTTCAAAATTTTTTATGAACCCACCAATTTATATCAATTATATTTTATTTATATATTATAATTTTAATTATTATTATTTATAATTAAATTAAGTCGGTCAAAATATCATTTAATTAATAATTATAAAATTTTAATTAAAATAATATGTTTTTAGTACTATTCACGCTATTAAAATCATGTTGTTAAAATGATATATTACGTTAAAGAAATGAAAAAACATTTAATTACGTTAAAATAACATTTAACTTTTCTTAAAGAAATATATATATATAAGAAAAACAGTTGGTCGTTGCCAAGAAAAAACTCTATTGGTAATGCTCGTGCGTCAGTGCGTGGTGGTGGCAACAAGGTGAAAGCTTTCATATTTTAAAGCATATAATTAAGATTAGTGGAATAGTCAATGTTAATTATTAAGCGGTTGAAAATTATTACAATGGGGTGGAAAGAGTGAAAGACCGCAACATGGCGGACATATTTTTACATTTTAAAGTCTCATTTTCTTAACCATTTAAGATGGTAAAGAAAGTCAACGCATAAGTCATTGGTATTTCCACTATTTTACTTTTTTTTGATACATTATATTTTCAACTTAGGATAAACTAATCATAATTCTTTAAAATTCTTGCCTAAAAATGTTAGAGGAGGTATATAGCTAGTTGTTTAGTAAGTCCTTTGTCTATACACTTTATACACAAAAAGCCTTTATCACTTGATTTATTTATTTATTTTTGCTTTGGGTCTCTCAACAACCCCACCCAACTGTTAGAGCAAGACTTTCAAGGTAAATCTTGAGTCATTGAGCTAAGCTATATGAGACATTTCCACTTTATTAATGCAGCATATCCTTGGGTCTTCAGATATGAGTCAATCTTGCAACTCCAACTAATTCATTCAAAAAGAAAAATATTCCCTTTAGCTAGTTTGCATGTATGATGAACTTATTCACAGAGCACTTGGTTTCAATGGAAAGGTGTGTGGTTTTGGTTGTTCTAATGCTATCCCTTTGCAGGGTAACTCAGGGTGGGGCTGATAAGGCTGCTTTATTGGCATTCAAAGCCACCATAACTTCCGATCCCTTTAACATCTTGTCCAAAAACTGGTCTCATCAAACTCCATATTGTGATTGGATTGGTGTTACCTGCAACGCCAAGCACCAAAGAGTGACCCAATTGAATCTCTTCAATATGGGTCTCAACGGCACCATCCCTCAGGAGATTGATGGCCTCTCATTCCTTGCAACTTTCAACATCAGCGCTAATAATTTCCATGGCCATATCCCAGAAAGCATTGGATTCTTGACCAAACTCCAGACTTTGGATATGTCCTACAACCATCTCTCTGGAAATATTCCTGCAACTATGTACAACGTTTCTTCCTTGCGCTTTGTAGACTTGAGAAACAATCTTCTCTCGGGGACGCTCCCGGAGGGCGTTTGTGATCACTTCAGGCAGCTACAAGGCCTGTCTCTTTCAGCAAATCTATTCAGTGGTCAGATTCCATCAGGTCTACACAAATGTATGGAGCTTAGATTTTTGCTCTTAGGAGATAATGAATTTCAAGGAAGCATACCACCTCAAATTGGCAACTCTTCAAAACTTGAGTGGTTACTGCTATATGGTAACAATTTGACAGGTGAGATTGTTGTTTTTCTGCTCTAAATTTAGTGGCATATATGAATATGAATACCAATATAATTTTCGTATTAACAGGAGATTTGCCTTGGACAATCTTCAATACTTCATCTTTAGCAGTACTTGACCTTAATACTAATGAAATCTCTGGAACTCTTCCAAATCACCTCTGTTATCTCCTTCCTGAATTGGAGTATCTGGATATTGCCATAAACCATATTCATGGAGAAATCCCTCAAGCTCTATCCAGTTGCAGGAGACTTGAAGTACTTTCCATGTCTCACAATCAACTCTCCGGAAGATTCCCTACTCAAATCTGCAACATATCATCTCTTCAGGAGCTTTATCTTGCAAGAATGAACTTGACAGGTAACTTCAAAATATCTCTGGGATTCTGTTCTTTCAAATCACATCTATTATGATAATTGTTCTATATCCATTGTCTACCATAAATTGTTAACTATATTTATAGATAAGTCATGGAGTAAATTATTTGGATAAAGTTTTTGGTCTATTTGAATTTTCCTTATAAACATGATGGATTAATAGAAAGAAAGATTTTATGCAACTTTATTGCGGGCTAATGCTATATTTGAAAATAAGTATTTTAAAATAAGCTCAGCTAAAAAGCGGGAGACCGACTTCACTCGAAAGTGACTTGCCAAAACAGGTTGACATATGTGTAGGTTGGCTCATAAATTTTTACATAATTGTACAGGAAACCTACCAAATGAAATTGGGAAGTTGTCAATCCTTCGAGATTTCGGAGTTTTTAAAAACCACTTGACCGGTACAATACCCCCTTCAATTGGTAATATATCAACTCTGGAGAATTTTGATGTTCATGACAACAATATGGATGGTAATATTCCTCCAGAGCTAGGAAAACTATCAAGTCTTAAAGGATTGGCCCTTGGATCAAATAATTTCAGTGGCGAAATACCATCCACAATTTTCAACAACTCTGGATTACAATTGATTGCGATGTCATTAAATAACCTTTCTGGCAATCTTCAACCAGGGCTAAGACATTGGATGTCCCCAAGCCTTTTAAAACTTTACCTTGGTGCAAACCAATTCACTGGAACCATTCCTAGCACAATATCAAATGCCACCCAACTCATAGAACTTGATCTTGGACTTAACATGTTTAGTGGCCATATACCTTTAGTGGTTGCAAATTTACACCAACTTGAATATTTTTCCATAGAATACAACCAAATCACAAATGATCCCTCTGCCCATGAACTAAGTCTACTCACATCATTGTCCAAATGCAAAAATTTAAGACAGATTGTTTTGAATGGCAATCCATTCAATACATTTCTTCCCAGCTTGTTAGATCTAGGCAATAAATCTTTGCCTTTGGAATACTTATATGCCAGTGAGTGTCACTTGAAAGGCAGCATTCCAAGTGGAATCAGCAACTTTAGCAACTTGGTTTCCTTGGAGTTAAACAACAACAAGCTCTCGGGCTCATTTCCTGAAACATTGGGGTATTTGATGAGGTTACAGGGTTTATACCTACATAATAATGAAGTTGAGGGATCAATGCCAAAAACCTTGTGTTATTTGAAGGACTTGTCTGAATTGGATCTTGGAGACAATAAGCTCATGGGAAAAATACCAAGTTGTTTTGGCAATATAACTTCTTTGAGAAAACTATATTTGGGTTCCAATTTAATTACATCTACTATACCACATGACTTGTGGAACAACAAGGATGTCTTGGAGCTAGACTTGTCCTATAATTCTCTTAGTGGTTCTCTGTCTCCTGAAATTGGAAGTATGCACAACATGGTACAGTTATATCTGTCAGGTAACCAATTTTCTGGAGAAATTCCTGACGTTATTGGGCAACTTCAGAATTTGTTGAATCTCGATCTATCATCAAATAGGCTTGGTGGTTCTATCCCTCAATCATTTGATAGTTTGATAAACTTGCAACGACTAGATTTGTCTAACAACACCCTCTCTGGTGGTATTCCAATGTCACTGCAGAAACTCAAATATCTTGTGTACATAAATCTGTCTTTCAATGATCTCAGTGGTAGAATTCCAAATGATGGACCTTTTGCAAAATTCAGCATGGAATCATTCAAGGGTAACAAGGAATTATGTGGAGCTTCCCGGTTCCATGTCGTGGAATGCGAAGAAGGTAAAGAAAGACCAAGAAACACTGCCATATTTCACAAGTATGTTCTGCCATCTCTTGTATCTGTGGTTGTTGTTGTTGTTGTTGTTCTACTGGTTTTGTTGCTAATGTTTTGGAAGAGAAATAAACGAAGGGCACCTCATGCTGAAAATGTACTTGATGTTACCCTCAAGAGGATTTCATACTATGAAATTCTTGGTGCTACAGAAAACTTTGATGAGAGCAACTTGATTGGGAGGGGGAGTTTTAGCTCAGTGTTCAAGGGCACTTTTGTTGATGGGGTGATTGCTGCTGTAAAAGTCTTCAATTTGGATGTGCAAGGTTCAGTCAGGAGCTTTGATGTAGAGTGTGAAGTGCTAAGGAATATTCGCCATAGAAATCTTGTCAAAGTAATAACTAGTTGTTCCAACCTCGACTTCAGAGCTTTGATTTTAGAGTATATGCCTAACGGGAACCTGGACAAATGGCTCTATTCGCATAATTATTTCCTAGATATCTATCAGAGGCTAGGAATAATGATGGACGTTGCAAATGCACTCGAGTACTTGCATCATGGCCATTCTTTTCCAGTGGTTCATTGTGATTTGAAGCCTGGCAACATTCTTTTAGATGAAAACATGGTTGCACATGTTGGTGACTTTGGTATAGCTAAGCTACTGGAAAAAGATAAGGCCACTAAACAGACAAAAACCATGGGCACAGTTGGATACATGGCTCCAGGTGAACTCACTTTCTAATTTAATTTGTAGTTGGAAGTTTAGGATATATGGAAGTAATTTTATGTTCATATTTTTTGCACAATTGCAGAGTATGGTTCTGCAGGAATCATATCCACCATGGGAGATGTATACAGTTTTGGGATTGTACTAATGGAAGTTTTCACAAGAAAGAAGCCCACAGATGAAATGTTCCAAGGAGATTTCAGCATGAGGAAATGGGTGTCTGATTCATTACCTGATGCAATAATGCAGATTCTTGATTCCAATTTACTGACAGAAGAACAAAGCAGCCAAGAAATAGAAGAGTGCTTCTTGATGGTGATGGGATTAGCTCTGGAATGCACAGCTGATTTTCCAGAGGAGAGAATCAGCATGGAAGATGTGATAGTAAGACTCAAGCATACACAACAAAAGTTCAACCAAAATGTCTCTATAAGTTTAGTAATAAACTAGTTTGCATGCTTTGAATTTGAAATAATGTTGCTCATGTTTTCACTGTTAATGAAGGACAGTATGTGGTGCTATTTTTGTTTTTTTTTTTGTAATCTCATGATTAAGTGAAGTGACTACTTCATAATACCACTAAAATGGGATATATTAAAGATGAGTTCTAGCTTAGTTGAGATGGCTATAGAGAGGCATTGCTATTGATGCAGAAGCTTTCCTTATTCCTTCTTGCATTGTTTGTGGTGTTTCAAATTCTCTCTTGTTCTATGTGATTTTGAGCAGTACTCGGCGAATTCCAATGCGTTTAACCATTCCGGCCAGGTTTTTTATCAAGTGGAAAGGGTCAACCCAAACACCAAATTGTTATTTTTGGTGCATCATAGTAATTCTTCTCTGGCTAAGAATGCACATACATGCATTCTGCATCTTGACAAACTCCTAAGGGTGAGCTCAGATCACTCAAAGAGCTCATTTGGTGTCCTCAGATATGAGTCAATCTTGCAACTCCAACTAATTCATTAAAAAAAAAAAAAAAAAAAAAAAAACATTTCCTTTAGCTTGCATGTATATATGATAAACTTGTTAACAGAACACTTGGTTTCAATGGAAAGGTATGTGGTTTTGGTTGTGGAATTCAGGGTGGGGCTGATGAGGCTGCTCCATTCGCATCCAAAGCCACCATAACATTGGACCCCTTTGATATCTTGTCTAGCAACTCGGTCTCATTAAACTCCATATTGTGACTAGATTGGTGTTACCTGCAATGGAGCTTTTTTCCAAAATCGTCTCTCAATCTCATTCTCAATTTTGCATTTCGACTTTTGATTGCACCAAATGTGGTTCCTCGACTTTCAAAAACTCACCTAATTCAGTCATTTGTTAGGTATTCCGTTTAATTTTGGTGTATTCATATATTTTGTGCCTAATACACTCACTAATAGTTGGGGGATTATGCCAAGCACCTTGTGCTCAAATGGCATGTAGTGGCCTCCCTCAAATGAAAGGTCATGAGTTCGAGCCTCAGTGGAGGAGATATCGAAATTGACTCTTTGTGCTTCAATAGGTTGAGAAAAGTATAGAACAGATACTACAATGTAATAGGGTCAGTTGTATTCAAAAAAAAAAAATAGTTGGGGGATTATTTTGAAAAAAAAAAAAATTATTTTATTTATTTCATTTTTGTTTTTGAACCACTTATATTTGTTTTATATTTCAATAGCACCAAGTAGAGTATGTCAGAATTTATACTATTCAATAATAATAATGAATTTAGGTCTAGCCCAACTCAAAAACGATTGTGATTTTTTTTTCTTTTGAATTTTCACGTAAAATGTCTTCGTTTCATTTTTCCTTTCTCTACTATTCATTCTTGTTACATGAGTTGACCCAATCAGTTTACACTGACAAATTATTGCATGGACCATGGTCCACACCAATCATTATTGCATGGACCATGGTTCACACGGCTATGTGGACCATAAATAAAAAGTACATTTTTAATATACTGAAAGTACATTATTTTGTACATAAACTACATTATTTTTGTATTGAAGGTACATTATTTGATAGTATATATAAAATAATGTAACTTCAGTACTTAAATAATGTACTCTAAAATAATGTAGTTTATGTACAAAAATAATGTACTTTCAGTATATTAAAAATGTACTTTTTATTTATGGTTCAATATCTGTGTGAACCATGGTCCATGCAATAATGATTGGTAGCTGAGAGCTTGGAAAAAACAATTGACAGCTTTCACCACATTATTGACCAATTGTAATAATTTCAACCGTTTATTATAAGTAACATTGATTTTTCTTTGGTCATCTTATATATGCTTTTAAGAAAATGAAATTATGGAGCTATGAATCCTATGATAGCTAAGACAAAAGATAATTGGGCTAAGGGCCTAAAGTTAGAGGAGGAAAAACAAAAGGAGGGAATGTAATTAGGCTTGGGAGAAGGGAGAATGTAGGTCCACAAGGAGTTAAGGGAACGCGATTGGACTTGAGAAAAGGAAGAAAGGTAGGCCCACAAGACTTGGGAGAAGACTTGAACCCTAACTCACAAGCAAATAACAAGAATACTCCTACATTTAATTACCTCCAATCTCTACTCCAATTTTCTACTCTTTCTAATGTGGCATGCTCTGTTTGCTTAATATAAGAGCGTAGATCATAATTTCTGTTCATTACTTTTTTTTTCTCCAATAAAATTTAAACACTTAATAAGAGTAAAAGTTGAGAGTAGGTTTTAGAGTTCAAGTAGTGTTTTTCTTATAACAATAATGTAGCTACACCAACTCATTCCAACTGATAGTGTTAATTGACCGGGTCAACTTATGTAACAAGAATGAATAGTAGAGAAAGGAAAAATGAAACGATATGAATAGTAGAGAAAGGAAAAAATGAAACGAAGACATTTTACATGGAAATTCAAAAGGAAA
Organism: Ipomoea batatas; assembly: GCA_002525835.2. Lineage (NCBI taxonomy): Eukaryota > Viridiplantae > Streptophyta > Magnoliopsida > Solanales > Convolvulaceae > Ipomoea > Ipomoea batatas. Next base: position 13,097,005 of record CM008338.1, on the reverse strand, counting down.
AAAATCACTACCCTTTTTTGGGTTAGGCTAGACCAAAATCCACTACTATTATTGAATAGTATAAATTCTAACATACTCTATTTGGTGCTATTGAAATATAAAACAAATATAAGTGGTCCAAAAATAAAAATGAAAAAAATAAAATATTTTTTTTTTCAAAATGGTCCCTCGACTAGTACTGAGTGTATTAGGCACAAAATAGGTGAATAGACCAAAATGTCATCCATTATAACACTGAGTAAACGGAATACCTAACGAAGGATTGAATTGAGTGAATTTTTGAAAGTCGATGAACCATATTTGATGCAATTGAAAGTCAAAATGTAAAATTAAGACTGAGAGTAGTCCATAAACCATTTTGAAAAAACGTTTCATTGCAAGTAACACCAATCCAGTCTCAATATGGAGTTTAATGAGACCAGTTGCTAGACAAGATGTTAAAGGGGTCCAATGTTATGGTGGCTTTGGATGCCTACATTAATGAAATGGAAATACCAATGACTTTTGGAGAGGTATGCGTTGATTATTATTATTATTATTATTATTATTATTATTATTATTATTATTATTTTGCGGTCTTAATGGTTTAGAAAATAAGAGGTGGTTGAGAGCTTGGAAAAAACAATTGAATGTTTTCATCACATTAATGACTCTGTTACAATATAGTACATATTCATAGTTACTTTCTCAATCAAATGAAGCACAAAGAGTCAATATCATTTCTATTAAGGCTCGAACTCACCTCTCTCATGTGAGGGTAAGCAAGTAAGATTGATTTTTATTTGGTCATCCTATATATGTTTTTAAGAAAATGAAATTATGGAGCTATGAGACCTAAGACAAAAGACAATTGGGCTAAGGGCCTAAAGTTAGAGGAGGAGAAAAAAAAAAAAAAAAAAAAAAAAAGAGGGAATGCAATTAAGTGGTTGTTATGTTATGGACCCGGGTTCACCTTGCAAGGTGAACTCAAGTCCATGTTCACAATTCTAGAATTTTATGTTCACTATTTTTGGATTCTATTTTTACAAATTTTGAACTCTATATTCATAATTTTTGAACTCTATGTTAATAATTACAAAATTCTATGTTCACAATTTCAGAACTTTATATTCAATAGTATAACACAATTTTCTAATCTATATAATACTCTATATATATAATAAAATAAAATTGTGAATATAGAGTTTAAGAATTGTGAATATATATTGAATAATGTAATTTTGTATATTAAGATTTAAAATTGTGAATATAAAATTCTAAAATTGTGAATATATAAAGTTCTAAAATTGTAAACATAAAATTTGAGTCCACCTTACAAGTCCATAGCATAATTTGCCGCAATTAAGCTTCGGAGAAGGGAGAATGTAGGTCCACAAGGAGCTAATTAAGAAAATGCAATTGTACTTGAGAAAAGGAAGAAAGGTAGGCCCACAAGACTTGGGAGAAGACTTAACCCCTAACCCACAAGCAAACAACAAGAATATTTCTACATGTATTATTCCATGGAACATGGCTCACAGAGCTGCGTGGACTATAAATAAAAAGTACATTTTTAATATACTGAAAGTACATTATTTTTATACATAAACTATATTATTTTAGAGTACATTATTTAAGTACTGAAGTTACATTATTTTATATATAATGTACCTTCAATACAAAAATAATATACTTTTAGTATAATAAAAATGTACCTTTTATTTTTTATCCACACAGCTATGTGGACCCTGGTCCATGCAATAATTTGCCCTCAGCCGCCTTGCTATTTTCTAAACCATTAAGACCGCAAAAAAAAATAAATAAATAAAAAAAATCAACGCATAGCTCTCCAAAAGTCAAGTATTTCCACTTCATTAATGTAGGCATATCATAACTTTGGGTCTTCAGACATGAGTGAATTTTGCAACTCCCAGTAATTCACTCAAAAAAGAAACTCCTTAGTTTGCATATACTATGAGCTTCTTCAAAGAGCACTTGGTATCAATGAGTCGGTGTTTGGTTTTGGTCATTGCCCTTTGCATGGCTGTGGCCTCGGGGGCATCAAATAGCTCAGCCGATGAGGCTGCTCTATTGGCATTGAAAGCAGCAATTACGCCTGATCCCTTTGGCATCTTGTCCAACAACTGGTCTCATCACACTCCATATTGTGATTGGATTGGTGTCACTTGTAGCCGTA
>CM008338.1:13055401-13065863 GCA_002525835.2 Ipomoea batatas | reverse complement strand
CGATGCAAAGTATCATTTTCCGCCATTTTTTGGCTCATTTTCGACAGTCAACGGAAATTAGCTAAAACATGAGAAACTCGAAAAATAATTTCCAGAAATCATTTTTCAGGTTTCCAAGCACACCGTACCCTAAGTTCTACTCCATCTCATTAAATTCTTAATGTAGACACTTTTTCTGAAACTCATATGATCAAAAATTGAAAATATCCTATATATTTTTTTTAATATATAAATGCAAGAGCATAAAACACTTCCAGTATGCAATAGGCAAACCCATACATTCAGATAAGGGCATATGTGCGACGGGTAAATCAGTCAGTTTCTAGAGGACAAATTGTGAATAGGATAAGGGCATATCACATATGCATTGTGAGTGCCACTAATCATCTCATCTAATGTGTCACCATAATTTACGTCTTCATAATCTTGTTGGGCCTGATGTTGAGCACATTGGGATGAGAGATTTCGTCTTTAGTGGTCAAGATAAGTGAATATTCAGTAATATTTTATTTAATATAATGTCAATGACTGAAGCGAATTTGTTCAGCCGAATACATGCATGCATGCAACTTCGGAATTTGCAGTATAATTGAATTAGCTTTAATTGGCGAACAAATTTAGGTGAGCCTTTGAAGTGATGGTATCACTAAACTGCACTTAAACTAGCACGCTGATGTACTAAAGCAACGCTTGGCCTGCATCATGGACGGAATGGGCCATTTAATTTGCTTCAAAATCCAAAGCGTTCCCCTCAAAATACTCGCATGCATGCATGCTTTCATTATATGCCACTTAACACATCTATATATATACCTCCCTCAATGTAACATATTGCACACCATTCTCACTAGCAGCTAAAGAGCATCCTAAAATCTTTAACCAAACATAGAACATTTAGATCATCACTAGTTTGAGCATGGGAGGCGGTGGCAAAGAAGGTGGCGGTGGCGAAGGAGGAGGGGCTAAAGGTGGGGTTTCTGGAGGAGTCGGTAGCAAGGGCGGCGGCACTTCTGGTGGAGTAGCCAAAGCTGGCGGCAATGGGCCAGCTGTGGTGGTTGCTCCCGGCGGAGGTGAGCGTGGGCCAGGAATGATGGTTGCTCCGGGAGGAAAAGGAGAGCAAATTCCTAGGGAGGCTTTTGAAAGTAATCCTAAGGGCTACTTTGCTGGTCTGCATGCCGCTCAGAAGGAAGGCTAATTAACAACAATAATAATATTATTAATAAAGTTTGAGGTCTTGTTGGACTAGAATATGATGACTAGTTATGGTTTATGAAATTTTAATGTAGTATTTTCATTGAGAATCATGGTGCATTTTTAATCATTTTGGGCAGCAGCCCTATTCCAACTTCTAAGAAAGTTCTACTATGGGATTCTTAAATTCTACTCTATCAATTATACTTCATTACATTACAATCATAAATAGAACATTTTTATTTTGGTTCAGGAAAAGTTGTTTACGTCTAAGATTTGTAAAATGGAATAAAAGTTGGGAGTAAAATACTATTTTCCTTCTAAGATGGCATGAGGGGTGATTGCTAAAAAAAAAAAAAGGGAGATACACATGCATTAACTAACACTAACATCACAACTTAAATATTTATTGAGTATTTCTAAATTCATTAATTTTTGTTAGAAGACGTTAATAATTTTTTGAACAAAGAAGATGAGACTATAGGATTGAATTCACTCTGCAAGAAATTATTACATGTTATTTTTCTACAAGTTGCAAATATAGTTCCCAATATCTTCGTCATGGAGGATTTGGGAAAGGAAGTAAAATTGCAAATTAAAATGTGTTCGGCAATCATGGCCTACAACTTATGGCTAAGCTATTAATTGTTTTGGATTTATCAATTAATTTAATTGTGTTCTGAAGCGACTCATCCAAAGTGTGTTTCTATAATATGGTGTTCCATTTATTTCTACTGCATGCAATGCTTATGTTAGTTTACGTTACACACAAAATGCTTGTACTTTTATTTACACATTTTTGTACTCCCATTTTATACTCTTTATGATTTGGCATGCTTTAATTGCTCAATTTAGTAAGGGGCATGATGTTTGTCCGTTCATTTTTTTCTACTCCAATCAAATTTAATTTGAACAGAAGTGGGAGCAAATATTGGGAGTAAGGTTTTGAGAGTACATCAAGTATTTTTCTTTTTATTAATCCTCATCCATAGCTCTTCAAGGTAAAATGTGACTATTATTATTATTATTTAATATCTATTATTATTATTATTGTTATATTTTTCAATATAAATATTACATTTGATCTTGACCTGACTCATCTTACAAAATGTCTAAAAATTCGTAAAATAGTCTCATAAAATTCTTTGTCAATGTAAATATGTAAAGTCTTTGGTCGAATAAAAAAAAAAGGCTCGTCTAGTCAAAATTACAACCATAATTCCAAGAATTATTCCAGTTCCAATACTCTAGAGATCAAAAACTGAAAAACTCATTGAAATCAACACTTTGTATTGCAATCCTACCATTTAGGATCTTTGAATTCAAAACATGGTTCCCAAAAAGATTGAATCCCCAATTTCAAAGAACCATCACACCCAACCCGACAGAGCATATGGAAGGATGTAATCATGGTAACTCTTAAATACAGAGGCTAGACCTTTACTTACAGGAGTTATTGCGCACAAAGAGCTCCATTACTTGAGAAGTTGCTCATTTATTGTCGCTGGTTAAACTCGATTCTAGATCATTGTTCCTAAATTTTACCCATGGAACCAATTGAGATGCCCATGCCGGTGGTTGAATCCAAAACATGACTCTAGATTTTGATAATAACTATTTTGGTGACGTTGCATATGCAAGTAAAGATCAAGAAAATTAAAAATCAACTAAATTTTATAATAAAACACTTACAAAATGAGACTCTCATGTTTATTTGTTTCTCTCCCTCAAATGGTAAACATTAGCCAAGATTGATCTAGTGGCACCATGTTGAACTCCTATATGAGAAGTTGTGGATTCAAGTATCAGTAAAGGCAATATTGATACTATATTGTAACCTTAGCTTGAATTAGTAGCACCCAAAAAAAATGGTAAACAACTAAACCTTTAGTATAAATTCCATAAATTATTTTGAGAAAAATAACTTCAAATACTCCTCTCATCTAATGGGTCATTGAGTGACCATAATTTACCGCTGAGCATAATATAAGTACCTTGGGACGAGAGATTTCGTCTTGAGTGGGCAAGATAAGTGCATATTCAGGAATATTGCATTTAATGTCGTCAATGACTGAAAACATGCTGAAGCAAATTTGTTCAGCCGATTACATGCATGCATGCATGCAACTTTGGAATTTGCAGTATAATTGAATTAGCTTTAATTGGCGAACAAATTTCGGTGAGCCTGGAAACTGATGGTATCATTAAACTGCACTTAAACTAGCACGCCCATGTACTAAAGCAACGCTTGGCATCATCTACGGAATGGGCCATTTGCTTCAGAAACCAAAGCGTTCCCCTCAAAATACACGCATGCATGCTTCCATTAATTATATGCCACTTAACACATCTCATCTATATATATCCCTCCCTCTATTTAACATAATGCACACCCATTCTCACTATATATCCTAAAATCTTTAACCAAACGTAAAACAGTTAGATATTCACTAGTTTGACCATGGGAGGCGGTGGAAAAGAAGGTGGCGGTGCCGGAGGAGGTGGGGCTAAAGGTGGGGTTTCTGGAGGAGTCGGTTGCAAGGGCGGCGGCACTTCTGGTGGAGTAGCCAAGGGTGGCGGCGGCGGCGGCAGTGGCCCAGCTGTGGTGGTTGCTCCCGGCGGCGGAGGTGAGCGCGGGCCAGGAATGATGGTTGCTCCGGGCGGAAAAGGAGAGCAAATTCCCAGGGAGGCTTTTGAAAGTAATCCTAAGGGCTACTTTGCTGGTCTGCATGCCGCTCAGAAGGAAGGCTAATTAACAACAGTAATAATATTATTAATAAAGTTTGAGGTCTTGTTGAACTAGAAGATGATTATTAGTTATGGTTTATGAAATTTTAATGTATTTTCATTGAGAAAACATATGGTAATACGAAAAAATAGTATTTCTTATCAACTAACAACCTTAATAGTTATGTGTGCCATATATATACTTTCATATTTGACTTGACGCTCTGATTTAAGATGTTATATTTAATATTTCCTAAGTAATATATTCTTATTTTTGTCTAACATCTATAACATTTTAAAACAAAATGTTTTGCCCAAATGAGAAAGTTGCATTTTCACGTGTAAAACCACCTCCTAAAAAAGTCACAGGTTTGATCCCCAGTGGGGGTGTTGGCTCATTGTGAAAAGGGTTTTAGCACCAGTATATCTTATATGTACTCCAATTTATTTTAAGTATCCCAATAGTGTAAGGCCGTCGACTTTAAAAATATCTTTAATCTCTTGTTTCGGAGAAAGCACCAATCATCCTGAGCATTTTTTTTTATCAGAATAGTGGAATGGAAGGCAGTAAAAGAAAAAAAGACTCCTTTTCCAATCGCCCCGCGAAGACAGGCGTTCATAAAGGTTCTCGAGATTCTCAATTGCTCTTTTTAGTGGGGAGTGATAGTGCGGAAGGGAGCGAGACCAAGCCGAGCCACTAGGAGAGTAATAGTATTCAAAAAAAAAATATTGACAAAGTTTTTAATTTAATCATTTTGGGCAGCAGACCTATTCCAACTTCTAAGAAAGTTTTACTATGGGATACTTAAATTCTACTCCATCGATTATACTTCATGATGTTGCAAATATGAATAGGACATTTTCATTTTGGTCCAAGAAATGTATATCCAAGATTTTATGAAATGGAATAAAAATTGGGAGTACAATAGTATTTTCTTTCTAAGATGGCATGAGGGGTGATTGCTAAAAATAAGGGAGATACACATTAACTAACACTAACATCACAACTTAAATATTTATTGAGTGTTTCTGAATTCATTAATTTTTGTTAAAAGTTAATACTTTATTGAACAAAGAAGATGACACTATCGTATTGAATTCACTCTTCAAGAAATTACTTGTCTAAATTTTTACAGTACTGTCCACATTGACATATATGACCCAATTAAATTTACGATGATTATATAATCGATCCAATTTACAACAAATAACGTAAACCCAATAGCTTTAAATAAATTTGTAGCATATATCATGTCATTTTTGTCAATGTAAATATGTAAAGTCTTTGGTCGAATAAAAAAAGGCTCCACTAGTCAAATTACAACCATAATTCCAAGAATTATACAAGTTCCAATACTCTGGAGATCAAAAATTGAAAAACTCAATGAAATCAACACTTTGTATTGCAATCTTACCGTTTAGGATCTTTGGATCCAAAACATTAATATATTGTTCCAAAAAGGTTGAACCCTAATTTCAAAGAACACACCCTGGAGGATGTAATTCTTGTAACTCTTAAACACAGAGGTTAGACCTTTGTTTACTGTACACGAAGAGCCATCGCTTTGAGAGGTTGCTCGTTACTGCCGCGGGTGGATAAACTCGATTCCAAGTCATTGTTCTCAAACTTCACCCCTAGGGCCACCACAGTACAGCTGCCCATGCGGGCATTGAATCCAAAACATGATCGACTCTAGATTTTGATAATAACTATTTTGGTGAGGTTGCATATGCAAGTAAAGATCAAGAAAATTAAAATCAACTAAATTTATAATAAAACACTTAGAAAATCAGACTCTCATGTTTATCTGTTTCTTAATTTCAATCAAATGGTAAACATAAAAACTTTTAACACAAATTTAAAATTTCCAAAAATTATAAATTATTTTCGAAAAAAATAATTTCATATCTTCCTCTCATTCTCAATGATCAAATATCAACATAATTAAGGGTATAGAAATTGAAATAGTTATACCATATAGATTTAATAGATTTAATATTTGTACAAAAGAATTCAACAGATCAGATCCATAACCACAGTTAAAATTGCATCAGATTCACATAACAATAAAAATGAACTTTGCACCAGATTCACATGAGTAGTGTTATAAATGTCTTTAACACATGCACCTGAACATCAGTGTCATCTGCACTTAATACCACTTAAATTTAATACTTGTTTGAACTAAATTAGAATTTAAGAAAAGAAAAACATGTTGAAGCACATTTGTTCAGCGGAATACATGCATGCATCTTTGGAATTTGCAGTATAATTGATGAATTAGCTTTAATTGGCAAACAAATTTCGGTGGGCCTCGAAACTGATTGTATAATTGTATCATTAAACTGCAGTTAAACTAGCACGACTATGTACTAAACCAACGTACGCTTGGGCGGCATCATATATGGACGGAATGGGCCATTTAATTTGCTTCAAAATCCAAAGCGTTCCCCTCAAAACACACGCATGCATGCATGCATGCTTCCAATCCTTCCATTATATGCCATTTAACACATCTGATCTATATATATCCCTCCCTCTATATATCATGATGCACACCCATTCTCTCTAAGAATTGAAGAGCATCCTAAAATCTTTAACCAAACGTAGAACAGATAGATATTCAGTAGTTTGACGATGGGAGGCGGTGGAAAAGGAGGTAACGGCGGTGGAGGAGTAGGGGGTAAAGGTGGGGGTTCTGGAGGAGGCTCTGTCAAGGGCGGAGGCGCTTCTGGTGGAGGAGCCAATGGTGGTGGTGGCGCCGGCGCCGACAGTGGCATCTCCTCCAAGGGGAGTGGCGGAGGTGAGCGTGGGCCCGGAATGATGGTTGCACCCGGCGGAGGAGGACAGCAAATTCCCAGGGATGCTTTTGAAAGTAATCCGAAGGCCTACTTTGCCGGTCTGTATGGCGGTCAGAAGGAAGGGTAATTAAGATGAAGAAGAAGCAAGAAATAATAATAATATTATTATTAATAAAGTTTGTGGTCTTCTTTGTAATGGTGTATGAAATTTTAATGTATTCTCATTGAGAACATATGGTAATACAAAAAAAAATCCTTTCAACCAACAACCTCAATTAATTACTGTCTTTGTGTCATATATATTATAATAATGTTAGTTTGACTTGACACAGCTCAAATTTAAGATGTTATGTTTATTATATTGACAAAGTAAACAACCTTACATTTGATTCACACATTTAATTAGTCCATAGGTATTTAAACCCACTAATTAACTTAATTAATCCAAAGGACCCATTTTTATGTTTTCCACCTAGAGATATATGACCATATATATTTGTGTTTCAATTATATATTTATTGTACCAATTACAACAAATATTGTCTGGCCACTGACTTTAAATAAATTTGCAATATCCAGTATTACTTTTTTTTTTTTTTTTGTAAGTTACAAATGCAAAAAAGAGTCAGATGATGAAAGGTGTGGATATAATTAATTAATTAACGAATTCGAAGATAATGGACAATCTAGTTATATATAATGTTGTCAACGTGCCGAAAAAAATAATAATAACAAACGCATTTGAGAGATGTATTTCTGACACTGAAGCGCATCTCTCAAATGTTCTTTTCCTATTTTTGTCCCAATTTTAAAATCTTCACATTTTTGTCCACTCTTCTATTTTCCTTCACATTTCAGTCATTGAGCTCAAAAACAATATGGCTAGCAAGGAGGCCAAGTAAAAGAAGCCTAAAGGGGTTGTTGAGGGGTACGAGAATCATTACCTAAATGAGCACATCGATCGTACAAGAAACACTACTATTGATTTCTTATTTGTAAATTCTAACAAATTGTATAATTAGTTGGATATGCATTGCTTTTTATGTTGAAGTTATGATATTTTTTCAAAACATTATGTCAAATCTTGAGAATTCATAAGAAAATTATGAGCAAAAGAAAAATATTACTTTAATATAATATTGATACCAATGAATTTAGTGGCGGACTTGGCCACCACTAGTTGAGACCTACAACCATAGTGAAAGGGAAACGGATTAATTTTTTTTAAACATAAACATATATTTGAAATGCAAAAATATTGATCCTTCCTCGAGTGAATTCAATTTCTTCCTCTAATACATAAAAAGTTGAGGATTTTGGACTCATCTGCCCACAAGCATTTTCCTACCAAAACCATCATTATATTTAGTTCTCACTTACACCACACACAATTGAGTCAAATAATGCAGCATATAATAACTATCTATATTTATTAATATTTATTTATATTTATAAGCCAACCGATTTCATCCCAAGTTATTCAAGTGAGATCATTCATTTCAAATGGTACAATATTTAATAAAAATTAGTATAATTAACATTACTCTTTAAGAAAAAAAATGTTTAATTTAATTGTTTTTTGGGGGACAATTTAAGTTGGGGAGACGTTTAATTAGAAACCAAATGCAATAACCAACCCAGCTTTCCTAAAGATATTTTTTTTTATTTAAATTTTCTAGTAATCTTTTCTTTTCTTTTCTCTATGGAGATCAGCTCTCATTTCATTTATTCATTGGGTTAGTTGGTGACGGGCAAGATCTTGACTGCATGATTATATATATATATATATATATATATATATCATCAAATGCACTTTGAAACTTTGTTTAGTGTACATAAGAATGACCGTAGTTCGGTTCTGGTTCCGAATTGCCAGTTTACGGTTCCGCTTTGCATTCACACTTTTTTATTTTATTTAATTAATTTATTTATTTATTATTGTAAATTTTATTGTCAAATGTAGCTTTTCTATTACCGGTTTCGAACTGAGACCTTTTGGGTTCCGGTTTTGAACCGTAACTGTTTGCACGGTTCCGGTTGGTTCGGTTCCTACAGTATTCGATTCAGTTCGAACTGAACTGCGGTCATTCATGCATGTCCAAAGTTTGTAAAAGTTGCGAAATTTTCATTGCATTTTTCCCCTTTATTTTCGAGCCGTTTATCATCCCCGATCGATTGCTAGCATTAGTTTGCATTATATTTAATTAGAATCATACGAGAACCAAATGTTAGATAAGAATCGCGAATCAATTCTAGTTGTTGATCTAGGACGATCAACGGTGGTAAAATAAGGAGAAAAAATGCAATAAAATTTGATAAATATTTCAAACTTAAAATGTATCATGTAACAACTACAAGTGTAACAGTTGGTATGTAATGGTGGAATGTACACCTTTACATATTAGCAATTACACTTATAATTGTTGCACAATATACTTTTAAAAAATCTAATTTTAAATATACGTTTACATATCTCGTCTCTTAAAAAAAAACTTATTGGCTTATGGGGTCCCGTTACTTAGACTTTACGAAATCAAATGATACCACCTTAGGCGACATTTGTTCTGTACTTTAAAAGTATGAATTCTGTACCTGAAATAAATTAGTAATTGTGTCTTATGTTATGATGAATTTTTGTGTCTTGTGTATGTTGTGAAATTATGTGCCTATGAACACAAATTATGTACCTAAATAAGATTTAAAAAATAAGTAAATACATAACATGTGTATGCATCTTGTGTTGTGATTTTTTTTTGTCTTATGTTATAAAATTATGTACCTTACAAATATGAATTATGTATCTCGTCGTTTCGATCCAGGATCAATAATGTTATGTGAATCGTAGTCCATGATATAAATTGGTTTGGATGTCTAGTAAAACTTTTTGAAAAATATAACTAATGTATAAATTGTCATACAAATTTACACATGTTAAGACATGGTTTAAAAAATCTTAATATCATTGGGTACCTAATATATATAATATATCGGTGAACTTAACAAAAAATCAATCAAATAGAAACATACCGACATACCTACATAAAATTATATACCAAAATTTTTATGCATCTAATATTGTCCTTGGAAAACATGTACTATAAATATTTGGGGCAGAAATAACGTCAAATATATAAAATAAAAAGTATTGTTAGCCAATTAACTAATGAATTTCTGTTTCATATTTTTGTACAAAAAAAAAAAAAGAAAAAAAATGCCAAACACCTTGTACTCAGATGACAGAGTAGTGACTTTCTCATATGGGAGGTCATGAGTTTGAAGAGACGTAAATGAGTAGTTTTTTTTTTCCTTGGTCAAAGGACCCATTTCTGAAAATGAAAGACAAAAATGTGGTGCATATTATTTATTCTATACTTTTTATTTCTGTTACAATTTAAAGAGTCAATACTTCATCACCGAAATTCGATCTTGTGACATTATCTCAATAAGAATTACAGAAGTGTCATTTGAGTATAAGTGTTTGGTGATGCATATCAGATCATTTTCAAACCATTTTAGAATAAATAATTATTCCCTCTTTTTTCTTTTTTTCTTTTTTCCATCACGTAACTAAAAGTACCAAAGATATAGTAGAAACAAAAGAAATATAGTCCTTTCCTAGAAGAAAATAAAGATCACACAATGAAATATTTAATTAGTCTATAATTTGTATTAATATTACTCCTTTTTTGTTATATAAAAAGCATTTCTTATATAAAAGAACAAATTTCAATTTTAGTCATTG
>CM008338.1:13014252-13034980 GCA_002525835.2 Ipomoea batatas | reverse complement strand
CTATATATCATAATAAATATTATTTTATCGTCCACTATATTAATAGGTTTTTTAAAATCGGCATCTCTCTCGCATTCCATCATCATCTTTGTAGCTATGAAACATATATCAATTAAAAAATACAATTAAGTTTAAAACTATGACAAAGAATACCTATAAACACCACCAATGTGCATAAACATATTGAATGTGAACAAAAATCTTATGATTGTATAGATGCAATTCCATTCTTACCCTTGAATTGCTAGATTCATTGTTTCTAGAGGGTACATCACAGAGGATAGAAATGAAACTACACCATGAATCTCTAAAGAATAGAAATAGCATTAAATATTACAAGTAGATAAAATACACCCAAAAAGATTAGGATGACACAGCAAACCTGGCCCAACTATAATAGCCCAGTAAAGTGAATTAGCGGCCCACAGGCCTTATTTTAAAAATGAATAAATAGTTGGCATAATCAATTTTCAATAGTCATACCATGAATTCGGGTCTACCTTGCAAGGTGGACCATCACAATTTTACATAATGAATGTTCACAATTTTGAACATTTAGTTGTAAACGTTCATTATATAAATTATGTATTTTGAACTCGGGTCCACAGAATAATTTGCCATCAATTTTGTACAATAGTTATAACATGGATAGAGTTCGTGTAGCAAGATGGATTTCTGATATTTTACTTTTATTATACTGTAAGTTAAATTTTAGTATACAATAAATTATTTAGAGCAATATATTAAATTATGTGTCCGAAGTTAACATATTATGTACCTTCAATTTATTTATAGGTGCAAAATCTGTTAACAATTGCCAACATAAAATTATACTATAGATTATGGTAGTCAATATCACCTCCGCTGAGACTCAAACTCATAACCTCCCATATAGAAGAGCCATTACTCTGCCATCTAAGCACAAGATGCTTGGCAAAAAATATACATTTAGTATATTTAGAGGGGAACGACACAAGAAGGTTCGACTAAGGTGGATAGCGTCCACGACTCACCATATTACGCTAAACACTGACGGGAGTGTAAAACCTGGCTTAATAGGGCTGGTATGGGAGGTGTTTTGAGGAACAGGAAGGGCGAGTGGATTGCGGGTTTCATGCGGGGAACATCGTATAGTGATCCCTCATGGGTTGAAGCGGAAGCCATTGCTGAAGGACTTAGATGGGCATGGCAGCAAGGTTTTCGTGACATAGAGATCCAAACGGATGCTAAGAACGTGGTGCAGTGGATTCACAGCGGCGTGCCGGGGCAAGGACCGGTCTGGGAGCATATTAACGCGATAAGAGGTTGGACTACAAGAGACTGGAAGATATCGTTCCAAGTGATCTACCGAGAGCAAAACAGAGTGGCTGATTGTTTGGCGTCGAGTGGTGCAATGTACCGAGATGCGACAGCGACTTTTCTTGACTGCCCAGCGAATTGCAGGGATGTCTTCTTTGACGACTTGGCGCACGTTACGTGTGTCCGTAGAGTGGTGGAGTCTAGCTAAGGCAACTCCCCAGGGGTCCCCCCTCCTTTCACGATTTAAAAAAAAATGTACTTTATGTCAATTCTCCACCTTTCAAGATGGACCATGATCTATGATATAATACTATAGTGATTGTCCAATCAAATTGGTCAAACAGATAATAAATCATTATTATATAGACCATGGTCCACACATTTGTGTGCACCATAAATAAAAAGTAAATTTTTAATATACTAAAAATATATTATTTGTACACATAAAGTACATTATTTGAAAGTACATAATTTTTAATATATATATTACTCCCTCTGTCCCATTTTACCTGTCCTGTTTACTATTCATTGGTCAAATCAACTCTTTTTTCATTGTTTATTTTCTTTAGTAATTTTTAATTATTTTTAAATTTGATTTTTTGTGTTTAATAGTACTTTTAATGTAGTTTCTAAATATATAAATTTTATATACTAATACTAAATTTAATATTATGAAAAATTGAATTAAAAATAACTCCAGTTAAGCCTCGTTAACCGAATCAGACAAACAAAATGGGACGGAAGTAGTATTAGATAATATGCATTCAGTACACAAATAATATGCTTTTAGTATATTAAAAATATATATTGCATTCATGGTCCACACAACTACATGGACCATGGTGCATACAATAGGCACAGACAATTTGGTAACCACTTTCTGACATAAATTTTTAGTGGTCCAAGTTGCATAATGATGACTGATACCCCAAATTTGGTCTTCTAACATTTTCCCATTGTGTATCAGTAGTCCAACACTGGTGGGGCCCCCCTCCTTTTATGTTCTCCGCATACATCACCCAACAACAATCAAGAATCTTGGTGTCCCCACAGATCACAGCCACTATAAATCAAATGGCACAACTTGTTGTCACCCTCTTGGGAAATTTCTGTGAATTTAGTAAATCTTGGCCTGTCCTCTCCATATTTCACTTGTTTCTTAGTTAATCAAGACTCAGATGTTATGGTTCCATTTTGCAGAGGAACAAGAATTAGCACAGTATAGAACCTGGTTAGTTGTAGTGTGAGAGTCAAATTTAATATGGTGAGCTACTTGTGAGTACCAGTATTGGTTTACCCCTTGCGTGTAGGACATTAAGGGCCAGAGAAATTCACCTTTTGGGATAAGAAATTAGATCAAGGAGAGAAGAAAAAGAAAGAAATCAAATGGAAATGTTTTCAGAACACAATGTAAATGACTGCATCAACAATTCAACATCCCTGCTAAGATTTCTACAGAGCTAATGCCATTTCACAATGTAAACGTTAGATTTTTGCAGAGCTAATGTCATTTCACAATGTAAATCTTCGTTACCCTTAGAGGTGCCTATAATTCAATGAGGGGGTTAGTTAGTGTGCTCGATGATAGAAACCCTGGGTTACTCCCAAAATCAACATCCCTGCTAAGATTTATACAGAGCCAATGTCATTCTCCCAGTGCACAAACAAAAATGTCACCTTCTCACAGTGCACATACAATGCATCACCTCTTATGCCTATCACCCTATCAGAATCTTCAATTCTATTCTGGTGGCTCTAAAGTCACACAAAAGCCACAAACTCGCTCATACCCAACAAAAGGACAGCATTCAACTGGCAATTCAAAGGATAATACTTTCATGTGTATTTATCTATCTGCATAGTGCAGCTGCAGAGGATAGCAATTTATCCCCTTCAAAACCAAACGTCTGAAAGAACTCTCAAGTGTTTGTAGATAATCAATCATCCCTTCTTTCAAAATGCATGCTAGAGACAAGTTATAGAGTATGGAACTCACAAAGAATATGTGCTATTTCACAATCAAGTTAAGCTCTGCAGTTCACCAATCACACCATTGCAGCATAATATAATCAAGAGTTAATACCCAAAATCATCTTTGACTATGTCATAATTCACTATCAATTTCCCCATACCTCAAGTATTCAAATTCCCAATTAAGACCTCAATATTCAATTCTTATTCAATAATATAAGAATTAAATAGTTGAGGAACTTCAGGAATAAAAATTCAATAGTTAAAAGACAATTTTTTTTCAGTACTACTAACTCTACTCTGTTACAATATAGTATTTGATCATATCTACTTTCTCAACCTACTAAAGCACAAAAAGTTAATACCCTTCATGCCAATATTGCTACACCACAAGGTCATTGGCATAAGAATAATGAGTGCAGCATAACAATTAACATCAATTGATGGAAAGCATAAGAATGAAATTCCAGAACTTTTTAAGTGACAAAATTAACTAGTTAAATGTATGAGTTGATGCAAAAAGCACCAATCTTTGCCAGGTACATAATATAGGGAGATTGCCCATATGAAAGCAAAGACTAAATTAAGATTAAGATTATGGAGTATATTAGCGAAACTATGAAATTCTAGCCCCAATTAGCATTAATTTCCTACTTGGTTTGTAACGGTAACGCCGAGCTTTCCGGCCACAATCACGGTGGTAGCCATGTCAAGAAACATGCCGTGCTCAACCACACCGGCGAGCCTCAAGATCGCATCGCTGGCGGCCTTCAAATCGCCCATGTCTTTCTTGAAATACAAATCGATGATGTAATTGCCATTGTCAGTGACGAAAGGCTGATTGGAATCGCCGGCAGCGGTTCTTAGCCGGCCCACACAGCCGGCTTCCATGAACAGCATCTCGAGTCTTTTTAGGGTAAATTCCCAGCAGAAGGGCACGATTTCCACCGGCATGGCTAACCCGCTGCCGCCCAAATGCCCGACGAGCTTCGATTCGTCGACAATCACGACGAATTTCTTGGACGCGGCCTCCACCATTTTCTCCCGGAGCAGCGACCCGCCCCGGCCCTTCACCAGGTTCATGTGCGGGTCCACCTCGTCGGCGCCGTCGATGGCCAGATCCAGAATCGGGTGCGCGTTCAAATCCGACAGGGGAATCCCAAGCGCCACGGCCTGCGCGTGAGTCGCCTTGGAAGTCGGTATCCCCACAATCTTCTCCAGCTTCCCCAATCGCAAAAGCTCCGCGATTCGGTCCACGGCGTGCTTGGCCGTCGACCCGGTCCCCAACCCGACCACCATACCCGACTCCACATACTCCACCGCCTTATACGCCGCCAGCTTCTTCAACTCATCCTGGCTCAGCAAAACCGGCGAAATCTGCGGCGCCGGCGGCTCCACCGTCTTCCGCTTCTCCGAAGCGGCAAAATGGCGGTACGCGACAGCCATAGCGAGAAGAAGAAATCAAATGTCGCAAGAAAGAATCAAAAGAATGGTTAGAGAAAGAATTTGTTTGCCCTGAAGGGGAGGCTATAACATGGTGAGGAGAGAAGAGATTAGGGAGAGTGGGGATGAGAGGGAAGAGGGAGGCGGGCATGGGGAGGGGTATAAATAGGGAAGAAAAGAAAGAAGGGAATTAGGTTTTGGGAAATAGTGACAAAAAATGTTATCTTTTTGGAGATGGAGGGGAGAGAGGGAGGGAGGGAGGAAGAAGGCGTGACTGCGTGAGTATTGTGCGGTGCAGATGGGAGAGAATCCTAATCCCTAATCCCTGTAAGCATCAAATTGGGTCACGTATTCTTAGTAAACGGGGAGAATTACAACTATTACCAAAATACGCGGAAAAAGTAGTACAACAGGGATACACGGATAGTTTATAGTATGATTTTTGGAATATGGATTAATAGGTTATCAAATTGTACACGATAATGCATTCTAATATAGACTTCACTATATTTATATTTGATTTTTTATTTATCGTAAAAATAACGGTTTTGGTCATATCTAATTTTTCATTTATCTTAAAAGTAACGATTTTGGTCATATTACATTAATATTTCATTGGATTTAGAAAATAACAAATAGGGATGAGGATGCCTATCATTGCCCACTACTTCAAACCTCAAACTTGGCCTCAAGTGCATAATAACAAAATGGAAAAATGATCAAATAGATCCTTAAATTTTAGCTGAAAAGGTAATTAGTCCCTTAAAATTTTTAAAGGTTCAATTACACCTATCAACAATTTATTTTAATGCAATGAGACCCAAAAATCGATTAATAACCTTCTATCACAGGTCATTAAGGTTTCAGCCACCCTTCTACGAAATTTTAAGCGAAAAAGTGGCCGACGAACGGTCACTGATCACGGAGAAGGTGCAGTCGCCTTCTCAGGCGAGAAGGCGACCACTCGCCTTATCCAGTTGAGAAGGTGACCATTATGGTCGCCTTTTCCATCGAGAAGGCGACCCAGATCTAGGTCACCTTCCCGCTAGAGAAGGCGACTCAAGTGGTCGCTTTATCTGTACCTTCTTCACAGTCGCCGGTCACTTTTTAATTTAAATTTTCATCAGAGGGTGGCCGGAATTCTAATGACCTGTGATAGAAGATCATTAACCGATTTTTGGATCTCAGTACATCAAAATGAATTGTTAATGGGTGTAATTATACTTTTAAAAAGTTTAGGGGACTAATTGACTTTTCAATTAAAGTTTGAGTGCCATGTGATCTTTTCCCTAAAAAAATTGGTCACAATTTGCTTCGAACTATAGGATGATAAATCTACTTCATGAATCTAAGGAGAGTGCATATTACAGACCTCAAGCCTAAGTCTTCACCCTCGGCCTTGAGCCCCCATATTTAGCACCAACCCCAACATCGGCTTTGGGACTCAAGCCTATGATTTCAATTTCAACCTTGTGACCATTTTTCCTTGTAAATGTTACTCAAATTAAATTTAATTTATATATTCTAGTTCTAATACCATGATTCACTAGAAAACTAATTAATTAAATTCTAAAAAAATACATAAACAATGTACCAAATATTCCCTTTTTTTTTAATTTTTAATTTCCAGGCTTTTATTAAAAAGGGGGAAAAGGACGATACCACTTTCACGGCTCTTTCTAAGCAGTAGAGAATAGTTGCAGACCAATCTCCACCCAACAATGTGCTTTCTTTCATTTTAATTTTAACATCTCAAAAGACTGGTCGAAGTCTCAGTTTGGTCCACAAAATAATTTTCTCATTTTTCTAAAGAGTCAAAGATTTGATTCTTTATATGCTCCGCCGTGGCCTAAAAGGTGGATCACAGCACCTTCAACGGCTGTAGAAATTTTAGGGAATTCCTTCCTATAATCAACTTTATCCCATTTTATGTGGATAAAGCATATTTGCACTATTTTCACCATGTATTACATCCACCCATGGGTATATATCATGGATCAGGGTTAGTTCATCATGATCAAGTATGGTAAACTTTTTTAAAATTATATACATACAGTTAACATATATTTTTTATTTCTAGTTAATAAATTATTCGCATGTTATCATTTATATTATGTACACGTAGTTAACATATTTTGTATTTTTAAATTATACATAATTTGAATGTCGGCCTTGGTTCAGTGTATAATTTGTGATGATTTACCATTAATATTTTATTAGTAATTCTTTTTATTAGTGCTTACTTATACGCAGGTTGTGTTGAGTGTTCATGAGAGTTAATTACCGAAATGGTTCTTTGGTTATAGCGAAATTGCTAATTTGGTCATTGACTATTTTTTAAACAATTAAGTCCTTCAACTTTAAAAATATGAACCAATTTGGTCCTCTGTTTCTTTTGACGTTAGACATCCATTAACTCAGGACCAAATTGGTAATTTCGCTATAGTCAAGGAACCATTTCAGTAATTAACTTTTCGGAAGAAATGGTGCATGTGATGACTGAAATGGTCCCTTAACTATAGCAAAATTATCAATTTGGTTTCGAGCTAACGGATGTCTAACGGTAAAATAAATGAAAGACCAAATTAGTTAAGAGTTTTAAAGTTGAGGGACTTAATTGGTAAAAAAATAATAGTCAAAGACCAATTCAAATCATT
Source organism: Ipomoea batatas (assembly GCA_002525835.2). NCBI lineage: Eukaryota > Viridiplantae > Streptophyta > Magnoliopsida > Solanales > Convolvulaceae > Ipomoea > Ipomoea batatas. The sequence goes on along the minus strand of CM008338.1, from coordinate 13,027,610 downwards.
AATTTTGCTATAGTCAATGGACTATCTCGGACAATTAACTCAAGCATTAAATATTTAAATGCCGTGTATCTGGCTAAAGGGGTAATATTTGTAAGGTTCAATCTAATCTAACTTTGATAAAGTTTAGTAAATGAGTAATTTTAGTAGGGGAGAAGACCAAGTGATATATGATTTCCTAACTGTTGAAAATCTCAGCAAATATTCTATTTGTTATATTGATTGAGATTATGTTTCATCACCTATAAATATGCATGATTATGTCAAAATTAGTCATTCGGTTCAAATTTTACACATATCTCATAATCTCTATCATGTATATTTACACAATTACACATCACCATGAACATGCATGGTGAAATTTTAAATGGACAAATGGACGAAAATGATTTTTTTTGGTAGAAAAAAGGAACCAAAAGGTTCCGGGAATTTAGTGGAATCTGCCAGTAGCTACACTCTGAGAGTCACGATGCAGCAGGTTGAGCATCCCATCCCATCCGGTGGGGAATCCAACAGCGAAGTTTCCCAGAGTGCACCTTGGGCCAAGTTAGCTAAGTAGTCCGCGGACTGGTTACCCTCACGATACACATGTAACACTTCAGAATTCTGGAAACGTTCAAGTAAGCCTCTGCAGTTGGCAATCAACGTGTTGGGACTATGGTCCTCGTCTTTGTTCAGAGTTTGAGCCACATCTTCCGAATCCGTTTCGGCCACAATGATGCAAGATAATTTGTACCCTAAATTCAAGTTCCATAATTATGCAAGATAACCACCCTTTTGATTGTCAAATGTGTGTGACACGTTTGATAGTCAAATGTGTGTGATACGTGTGAAGTATGTTGAGAATAGAAAATGATGTTCCTTGACCAAGATGCGGCTCATACACTTCAAAGATCACAATTTTAGTGTGATACTTACTAAAGCTTGATATGCCTTAATTATTATACCGTCCCTGGTTTATATTATACCATGGTTACCGATATGAATGTTTATTTTTAATATACTATGTTTATTTTTAATAAATTATCTAAAACATAAACATTCAATACATTAAAAATAAACATTAAATTCATTAAAAATAAACATTTATTTTTACAATGCATTGTAAACTTTAATCTAAAAATGACATTCATATTATGCATCTATAGCTAACATAATATGTACTTTCAATTAATAAATTATGTACATGTAAATTAAATAAACTAAAGGTACATAATATATTAATTGTAATAGGTACATAATTTATCTACTGGATGTACAAATATGTTAGCTGCAAGTAGAAAATACATTAATCGTAGTAGGTACATAATTTACTAATTGTATGTACATAATTTATTAACTGAATATACATAATATGTTAATTGCAGATATATAATCTAAATGTGTTTTGGACTAAGTTCCACAATTGCAAACACAACCCCTGTGGCCTATCAATATTAATTTGGGCTTGAATCTAATCTAGTTGGTGAAATACTCCTTGGCAAATTTTATTGTGGACCATGGTTCAAAACAGTGTCGTTTCTTTTAATGAAAAGAAACGGCACCCGTTTCGCGTAATTTTTTTTTTTTTTGAATGCTACTGACTCTATTACAGTGTAGTATCTGTTCATAAACTACTTTCTTAACTTACTGAAGAACAAAGAGACAACAACGCCTCCACTGAGGCTCGAACCCACCACCTCCCGTATACAGGGAAGGGTTTGATGCCACTGGACCACAAGGCCCTTGGCCCGTTTCGCGTAATTAGTTCTGCTTGTATAACATATTTAGTTTCATTTTATATACATTGTAGTTTCATTTCAGCACAACTACAGTTTCGTTCGACATTATACATCCAATAGTCTTATTACAATGAGACATGTTATTGAATTTTATTTTATACACACTGTAATCTTATTAAAACACCACTAAATTATAATTCTAATTCAACTACGGTTTCATTGGACAATATACACTCAAATATGTTAAACTGTTATTTAGTTTCATTTTATGTACACTGTAGTTTAATTACAACACAACTACCGCATCATTTCGATATAACTACAAAATATAGAATTCTGTAATTGTGAATATAGAGTTCTGCAATTGTGAATATTGAGTTCTATAATTTTGAAGTTAAAAATTATGAATATAGAGGAACGTATTCTGAAAAAATAAATTCAAACGGCGTTCTTTTGGACATGGGTCCACCTTGACATAACAACCGCAAAGTGTCCTTGGTTTTTCCATACACAAAAGGGGTTCAAACTTTTGACCTATTTTAAAGGACAAGAGTGCATGGTCACTCACGCCAACCAAGCTGGTTACAAAATTTGTTATTCTATTCAAGTAATTAAAGTATTTAATTTTTAACCATTCACCATTATCAATAATTATTATAAATTTTAATGAACGAGAGACATTGAGGTTAAAATTATATTAATTGTTATATGTAAAAATTAGGTAGGGTATACTTGTGCATTATATTGAATCAATGAAGCAGCAAAGTTGGAGACAGGGCATGATTATTGCCTTACTCGCTTTCGTGTTGGTTATATATTTAATCATATTTCATTATATCACATATATATTCTTTTCACATAAAAAAAAGTATAAAATATTCAAAACTTTGTCTTCATTAATTAGCTAAGTCCTAGTTTAGTTCATTGTTAATCTTCAATGATGACATAGTAATCTTGGTGTTCGGATATGACAGCAACGTTTGGGGCTTCATCCCACTCTTCTCATCTCATAACAAAATAATAGAATAAATCTGTTAATTAATTGGATAACGTACGTGGAAGAGTTAGGGACCACTTTTTGTTTTTGTTTTGTTTTATTTTGTTTTTTTTTTTTTTTTTTTGAATTAATATCACTTTTAGTTCCACGACGACTATTGAGTTACTATTACTTTGAGAGTTTGAGTACATAATTTTTATTTTTATTTTTTCAATTTTAGGGTCTAACTTCATTTTTTCTTAAAAGTGGTCATTTGATGGCCAGTTTTGTATGTCGGCATCGAGTCCATCATAAACCGATTATGAAAGTATAGAACATGGGTAGGAAAATAATACTACCTCCGTCCCAAAATGGTTGTCTAGTTCGTTTAACGAGGCTTAACTGAAGTAATTTTTAATCTAATTTTTCATATTATTAAGTTTAGCATTAATATATAAAATTTATATATTTAGAAACTACATTAAAAGTACTATTAAACACAAAAAATTAAATTTAAAAATAATAAAAATTTACTAAAGAAAATAAGCAAAGAAAGAAGAGTTGGTTTGACCAATGAATAGTAAATAGGACAGGTAAAATGGGACAGAGGGAGTATTATTATTACTCGGGGCGTTACGCTCAAAATGGTACATCAAAGCCCAAGATAGTACTGGCCCAAACAACAAATAATGATACAAGCTATAACCCAAAGCAAATAGCACGGGTCCATCTTGCAAGGTGAACCCATGTCCATGTTCACTATTTTTAAACTCTATGTTTACAATTTTAGAACTCTATATTCACAATTTTTTATCTCAATATACAAAATTACATTACTCAATATTCTCAATTTTTGAACTCTATATTCACAATTTTGTTATATAGATTCAAAAATACTGTTGAATATAGAGTTATGAAATTGTGAATATAGAATTCAAAAATTATGAACATGGACCTATATTACATTACTCAATATTCTCAATTTTTGAACTCTATATTCACAATTTTGTTATATAGATTCAAAAATACTGTTGATTATAGAGTTATGAAATTGTGAATATAGAGTTCAAAAATTATGAACATGAACATGTGTCCCGACTCCCGGGTCCATGGCATAACAACCAATAACCCAAACAGTGGACTCAAAATAATTAGAGATGATATTGTAGCTAATATGATTCAAACGCTAGTGTTGCTGTAGGAACTAAGGATCACAAGCCATTGGAACATGTATATTGAAATGTGAATCAAGGGAAGGGGATGGTGCTTTATATAGTGTTGATTGTTGATCGAGGACCTTCCGGATGGTTCACAAGTGTATGGCATCGGCTAGTATTCATTCTTGGCTACACATGTGCCCTCCCGACTACTTTGCGTCCATCGCACTTCCCATTCACATCGGCTAGTATTCATTCTTAGTGTTGATGACTTGATGACCTTCCTGCTTTTTAATATACAAAATAAGTAGTGACTTGGTGGGTTAGGGTGTGTGTTACCTCGTGGAGGTTGTGTGTTCAACACCCCTTGACAACACTTCTTTAATATTTTGCTCCAAGCTTCCTTCTTTCCTAGTAATAAAAATGGACCATCACTTGGGCCAAGACTTTCCCAATAAAATGGGCCCTCCGTGGTCCATGGCCCCGTCATCATTCTTGGTCCATTTCGGATGTCATTTTTTTAGGGGTGAAATGGTCAAGTGATAGTAAATAAAATCTTATCGGTCAAATCCGTCTCACAAAGTCTTTCTAGCGAGTTTATGTCTTTTGTGTGATTTTTGAGTTATTATACATGGTGTTTACACAGTTCACACCCTTAGATAGTGGCTAAATGTTTCTTTCGTCTGATAACGAATGTTGAATTGACTACCTTGGATGCATACGAAAACTAGAAGAGAAAGAGAAACAAGTATTGTGTTTAGATGAAATGTACCAAGAGACATGGTACAAGGTGTACTGTGTTTCCTAGAAATAGCTAAGTATTCTGTATTATATTCCTCACCATATATTGAATATCCTATTTTCATTTTAAATGGTAATGATATATATAAATCGTGTGTTTCCTAGAAATAGCTAGCTAAGTATTCTGTATTATATTCCTCACCATTGAATATCCTATTTTCATTAAATGGTAATGATATATATAAATCGTTGAATGGAAAATGACACTTTCGTTTCTTGATTATGAGGTACATATCGTTTTAATTTTTCAAATTTTGACATTTCAACTTCTAGTAATATAAAAACGGTATTTTTACTAGTTATTAATATTGTTTCATGACTTTAAGTCTGTGACATGTTACTTATTTAAGAAGTACAATTTAAATTTTAATAAATTAATACATCTCTCCATAATTTTTTCATGACATTAATACCAATTTTTTTGGAGAAGTCCAATTTAAGAAGTCCATTTCATGACATTAATATTGTTTCATGACTTTAATATCACTTTTAATTTAAATTTTAATAAATTAATACATCTCTCCATAATTTTTTAAACTTAAATTTGTTTTTTCCTTTTTCTTTTCTTTTTTTATTGGTATAAATAAAATTAAAGTATAAAAATATATATAATTAAAAACTCTAATTAAGATATTTTAAATGATACTCATGTGGAATTTTCTAAAATTTTAAATTAACTAACAATTACGTTATGTCACTACTACAGATTAATTAATTAAATCACTATTATATGCTCATTATTGTAGGTTTATTAAGCCACTACTACATGTTCATTAAATAACTACCCGTTATTGCATGTTATTAGGGTTACTGGTTACAAGGAGAGCTTAATTCAGAGTGCATCTTCGGATTGTAACTGCGAGCTTTCTTATAAATCAATCAATGTAGTATTCTTGCCGTCCTAAAATAAACCAAGTGCTGGTGCTAAGCTGCCAATGTTTTTCATGTGTTTCCATGGAAGATGAGGGAGTCAAAGCTTGAATATTAATGGACTCTCTCTTTTGGGGGTATGACTCCATACATATATCATGTAAGAATTCCAACTTTGACCAGCCAAAATAAACTTCATTTTCCAGTTTGATTCTTCCAGAGATCTTTTATGGTACGTTGTGGTGTTTTGGTCTCATCATCCAATTTGGTAAGAACAAAACCTTGACTTGAAGAACGCTAATGTAAGAAATGAAATCTATTAGGCTTAGGGTTTGGGAGTAGGCAAATTATTGTATGGACCATGGTCCATATAGCTGTGTGGACCATAAATATAAGATACATTTTTATTATACTAAAAATACATTATACTCTAGTATATATAAAATAATGTACTTTCAATACTTAAATAATATACTCTAAAATAATGTACTTTATGTACAAAAATAATGTACTTTTAGTATATTAAAAATGTACTTTTTATTTATGGTCCACACAGCTGTGTGGATCATGGTCCATGCAATAATGATTGGTCTTTGACTCTTTGGTATAACCTTGTATCCATGGTGGGGTTTGCAACCTTTAATAAGTTGCTAGCTATAATAGGATTTGAGAAGCTTTTACTGATCACCCAAAGTCCTACTAATGTATTTCTGATGCCTGCATTAAGCCTATACCTGAAGCAATAGCAGTCACTATTTAAAAGGTTTACCAAGCTCTACAAGAAGCTCAAAACAAGTATAAAGAAGCCCATCTCTAAAATGCAAAAGCAGCAAAAAGAAAGAAAAGCCCAAACCACTGGAAAAGAATTAAATCCAAAACTATTAAGCCAAGGCCAACTCAGCCTTAAAATTTAATATTGTACCCAAAACTCAGCCCAAAGATTCACCAAACCAGGGAAAATCTGCAAGTCCAGAATGTTCAGCCCAAAATATAATTTGAAAAGTATTTTGAGGCAATTATGCTGTGGACCCAGGTCCAAGGTGGACCTGGGTCCAAAACTACGTCGTTTTTCTCCTCTTTTTTTTTTTTTTTTAAAAATTTTTTAAATATAGAGTTGTCCAAAAATGTGAATCTGTAATAGAGTTAAGAAGTTCTATCAACTTGTAGCCCTGTAATGCGTGAATGTGGAGTTCTCAAGTTGTGAATATGGAGTATAGGACCTGTGAATATAGAGTTTTGAATGTGTGAATGCATAACAGTGGTAATATAGTTACTAAACATATAATCCTGTAATGTGTGAATGTGGAGTTTACAAAGTGTGAATGTAGAGTATAGTGTATATAAATGTAGACCCAGGTCCACCTTGCAAGGTGGACCTGGGTCCACGGCATAACAATACCTTTGATTTACAAGAAAACACACAATTGTATCTGACATGTGTATTTTAAGTGAAACACGCCTTGTGAACCTAACTGATTGGCTCAAATCGATAAGATCTATAGACAACTCGTCAGTGACTATAAAGCCTTATAATCACTAGTCAACTACCCGATCCATTTGACTGGAGACTGTGGTTGCCCGGCACTTTAATCACTTAATTCATATGGATGTTTAAAATGCTTGTAAAAATGCGGAATTCTCTCGCATCAGGGCTCTTACACCTCGGCTCAACAAAATAGTGAATGAGTAAATTATGGTGAATTAGTGACTCATTAAATGTAGAAGAACTATTGCTTGGTGTCCATAAAGAGTCCATCACATTAGATATATCTTCCATGCTTGAATGTTTAAAATTATGAGTATTGCCTAGATAACAACTCAAAGAAATAAGCTAGTTATTTCAGTTTCGTGGAGCCCAATTGGAATTGATCATTTGATTAGAATCACATTACAGTCTTGTACAAGTTATCATCATCATTTTTGCAGACTCCCTCTGGTGTATCTGATACATGAATTCTGGTGGTTGGTGCTGAAAACAATCAGAATCTACAATTTCAACTGATTCACAATCCAAGAAATTATCTGAGAAGAATATGCAAATCTCCACCAAAACTCAGAATTCACTCCGATCTGGAGACATAAATTCCTGAATTTTTCTGTTCACAGACTCTGCTCGTCCGCTTTCAGTATCATCCGAGAAAGGAATCATTTCACGGACGCCATGAATCACGATCGTATCGCTGTGATACATATCCGGGAACGTGATCCGAACGCCGTTCACAAAAATTAGGCGATTGGAGCTAGTCACGGCCACGGTAAACCCGCTAACATAATCCTTGAACACTGTTCCGGCGCCCTTCCCGAGCTCGTTCAGCTCTGTCCATGGAAGTGCACAAGGCAGTATGTGCCTCAGCAGCAGCGACTGGTACGCCGCCGCATTGCGGGAATACGAAATCAAAGCCGCATCCACCGGCGCGAACACCGTCAATTTCAACGGCGAGGGGTTCAGGAAGCCGAACAACTGCAGATCCAGAAACGAAGCCATTATCATATAGCCTCTCGATTTCAGCGCCGCGGAAGCGTCGCGCAGTTGCGAAAACGGCTGCAATTTGCATTCGGAGTAACCGATCAGGCTAGAGCTTGGATCTCCAGCGGTCGGAAGGCTGAAATTAGGGCTGAAGAAGTCGTCAATTTCGAAGACGGTTACAGAGCCGTCGTCGAAAACGGGCGAGTCGTCGGAGAGTTTTACTCCGTTGATGGAGGTCGGCCCGCCGCCGGAGCGAGAAGTGGTAACGTAGAGAGAATCGGAGGAGGAGAGAGTCGGGATTTTGGATCCGTATGGGAGAGAATGGAGAGAGGCGGAAGAGAGGGAAATTGGTGCGAAGTGGAGTAGGAGGTGCGGCAGCGACGGCTGTCCTAAGGCGGCGAAGGCCGAGTCCGGTGGAGAGAAGATCGTGAGGGCGGAGATTCCGGCGGGAACTTCGGAGGCGGTTAAGGCGGCGTTAAAGATGCCGGAACCGGCTATAAGGTGGATAGTGAGAGACATGGAGATGTAGCCGGATTTGGAGAGCTTCTCAGCTGTGCTGAGAAGGAATTGAGGCGGCGACGGTGAAGGCGATTGCGAAGACCAGTGGAGTTTTTCAGCGGACAGAGAAACGACGGAGAGAAAAACGATGAGGAGAGAGAGTGATTTGGAGGAAGCCATTGTTCCTGCTTCAATTCTTCGTGAAGGCTTGCTTGCGAGTTGCGAGTGAGATTGAGGGTGGTTTTCTGATACTGTAAAACGTTAACGCTTTTGGCGGGAAAAGTTTGAAAGGGACGCGTGGCTGGATCGGATTGATGCATTCAGGGTCGATTAGTTTGGATTCTGTTATTTTTTTTTTCTTTTTTCTAGAGTCTCTTGTGAGATTGTCTCAAGTCCTTAATTCCTTATCTTTGACACAGGTGAAATTATGATGAAAATGTATTACTTATGTTATAAAGTATAATACTACGTATTAATTAGGAATAAATTAATTGTTTTTTAAAAAACAGTAATACTTTTGAATAAAAAAATAATACTTTTAAATCAAAATGTAATATTTAGAATTAAATAGGACTTACAAGAAAAAAATGTAATCATGGATAAATTGTTTAATTGTTATTTATGAGAAATGAAAAAATATAATACTTTTAAATCAAAATGTAATATTAAGATCGAGTTGATGAATTACTTATAATAAAAATTGTAATACTTAGTGAAAAAATTTAAAATTTATCAAAACTTGACCTACCCTCACGTATGAGAATCCGTGAAACTGTCTCATAAGAGAATTTGCCAAAACATTTTAGATATGTTTGAAATGGTTTCAATTTCGGAATAAAAATCTTATACCATAAAGAATGGAATAAATTAGAAAAAAGATGTGAATTATATTTCATTATTTAGCATGTTAAAAGAATATATTTCCACAAATTATATTTTAGTTTGTAGTTGGTTGTGATCATTGAGACTCACGTTGATACTCATAGTGTGAGTACCAGCATGAGGCTTACGGATCAAAATCTAATCAACGCACTCACGCTGACACTCACCCCGTGAGTCTTAGCTTGAGTATCCTAATCATAAATCTAGTCGCAGACTCATGCTAACACTCACGATGTGAGTGCCATCGCGAGCTCCACCAAATTACCTTCAGGATACCATTTTGCTCCTTCGTTTCCCAATGTGCCCTCGGATTATTGCCTTGTGCCCTAATGCCTTGTTTTCTCCCAAGATTAATCTCTTTTCATGCTTGCTTGCACTATTAGTGATTTTTTCTTTCTTCAATAAAAAATACATCAAATTAAGCATTGTTTCACCTTCATTTACCTAACATTTGAGCAAAAAATAAGCATATATGAAGCACAAATATAGGCTATTTCATAGCTTATTAGAGGCTTAATGAGAAAGTGATTGACCCTAACTCATTTAAAAAAATGGATCAAATTGTAACTACATAATACAATTAAATGGTGAAATTCTTCAAATATAATGCTGAACTTCTTCAAATTATACTATTACAATGAAATGCGTTTAAGCTATTTATTCACAAGACTGAATATATTATAAAATAATTAATTAATAAATCTATCTATTATGAATGACATACTTCGAAATAATGAAACCCACACTCTAAAGAATGGGAATTATATGTTTTTTTTTTAATGTTGACTATTAAATTCATATTAAACTAGCTTGTATTGTCATTGCATGGAGTTAAAGGTTATTTGGTTAATTAGATTGAAATTAAGAGCATAGTGAATAACTTGAGCTATTGCATACAAGTAAAGCATAAGAGGACATTGTGGCATGTGGGGAGAGAGATTACCATGATTCAAAACTCTACCAAGTTGGCTACTTGTAGAGCCATTGATTAATGTTCAGAAACTTTTGTATTGTTAAATTTGGTATAAGGATTGTGATATTGTCGCCGATCAGACCGCCTAGAATAATGACTCGTAAATAATACTATGGATTAGGGTCCACTCTGCATTGTGGACCCTAGTTCAAAATAACATTCAAATTATGTCTATTCAATTAATGTATTACATATTTTTAATAAACAGTTTCTGTGGCTGTGAATAAATTAAAGATACATATATAACATGTTATACTACAAATACACAATTTTTTAGACCAAAGCCAGAAGGCAAGATCGACATGATATAACAATTGATCATGTTGGGAATCTATCCTTATTAGGGCCCAAAGACTTTCCAACATCAACTACATAGCAAAGTGTAGATACAAACACGTAAAAAGCAGCACAAATAACAATACAAAAACAATTCCGACACCCAAATCTTGGATTATATTTTGCGTCATAGTGACTCAAATCCTTCGTCTCGTTATCAAGATTTCTCTCGGCCCCATTATATTCAAACTAAAAGCTAGACAGTTTGGTCCAATACCTTATTGAAACGTTGGCATAAATCGTGACATCAATTAATATGTGGGAAAGGATTAATTAGCGAATGATAAATTACGAGAACTATAAAATGTTACCCCCTTTTTTTTTTAAAGAGATTGTAAAATGTTTACTTTTGTTTGGCCTTTTAGAATACTATACATTTGGCATCCAGTATTTTAAAATTTAAAACATTATAGGTGTCTTTTTTTTTTGTTTTTTTGTTTTTTTTTTTAAATACATTATAGTTTTGTCTATTCAAGCTGCCTTGATTTTTGTCCATTTTTTTTGTGCTAATAAATGTATACATTATAGTTTAAATGTTGTATACCTTATTTTTATTGGACGAAATTATAATTATTATATTTTTATTAGACAAAACTATCATTATATTGTTATAACTCTGTTTTTAATGAATTTTAACATTGACAACTGCATCACTATTACCATACACATATATCTAATCATCTACCATATTTTTGTTCCTATTTTTTTTTGTTAAAATTATTATTTTATAAGATCGTCATCATATGCACTTTAATTTAATAATGGATTATATTTTTGAGGCAATCGTACTCCAACCAAGTTGATTTGATAACCTCAAAATTTCAAGTTTAACACATCAAAGCCATAGAGACAACTAAACCTGCGGAGCTGGCCTTCAATTCATCAATTGAATCCTCAGATACACAACAATAAACCTTGGGACAAGTTAACCTAGTCAATCAATGATTTGTGAATTGAAGCTAATCTAAACACTGTTCTCTTCAAATGATTGCATCTCAATCATAATTTTATTTAGTTATCCAAAAGGCTTCAGAATATGCAAGACTAAACGCTAAGCATTTCAATTGCTCCGATCCGGCAGATATTTTCTGCCCATGTTACACCAAATCATGGAGTGATTTTTAGATAAAGAGTTTTGGTAAGGAAAAATAATATATTTTTCTAAGGGTATCCATAACGTGTGTATTTGTGGGGTTTATTCACTCCACGTCTCCACATCAGTACTTTTTAAATATGTTTTATTACTATATTCATTTATTAACCCTATAGAAATTAATAATTTTCGTATTAAATAATGTTAATAAATCCCACAATTAATAATATGTATTTTTTTGGTGACGTAAATTAATAATATGTATGGTAATATAGTTAGCTTATCAAATCAACTAATTTTTTGACTTATTTTGACTACTATTAGTTATTTGACTTGGTTAAACAGCCAATATAAGTGTTTGATTAATTAACTTTCTGTAATAGCTTATTGCTTTAAAACGTTAAAATTCAAAAAGCTGTTCAAAGTAACTTTTTCGATCAACTTTTTGAGAAACTCATTTTGCATGTAATCCTACCAACTAACAACCAATTTACCAAACATCTTTCTACAAACAACTAATAGTATCAACTAGTCAAACCACTAACCCAATCAGCTTAACAGCTATCCACTAACAGATGTTTACCAAGCACCCCTTAATTAATTTTTAAAAGCTAAGATTTGGGCATTTGGCATATTAATTTTAGTTTTCATATTTATATAATTATATATTACAATTTTGATAATGATGGATTTTCAAGGGAAGAGCAATCTAGGCCATGAGTTGTTGCATAAGGGAGAGGCATGAAATGACTGGACTATATGCATATATGTATGATAACATCCCTATCCACTTGAACAATTTGTTCATCTCATCTCATTAAATATGATAGTTTGATAGAGTTCGTGTAATGTCATTTCCAATGAGTATACTATACCCCACACAAATTAAATTAAATTGTTGACTTATAACTTGGGTAACTCATGTGGCAGAACAAATTTGGCCAACACAGATATTGTGCAATCATGAAATTATTTGAAGTTATTCAATTGAAAATGTTGTGTATATCTAACTTGTCACACATTATTACACCACAATAATATTGGAATATGAATGGGAGAAAATGTTTAAATTATTGAATGGGAAACCCTAACTATTTAGGTCATGTCACAATCTCCATGCATTGAAGGTAGAAGAAGTCTTGAGGGAAATGATGAAGGCCTAGGGGAGCTATTAAAAATTGAGCAGCTGTCATTTCTTTCCAAATAATGGAAAATATGGGCTCCATTAATTCATTGATCGCCACTTGAAACTAATATTTTGCTTGCTACTCATCCAACCATTTGTCCCCACCACAACAATTACTAACTAGTTGCCTGCATGGGCAGCTCAGTTGGTCACAAGGGTGAAGTTTGGAAAGAAAAATTAGGGATCGAGTCTCACCAACAGACAACAGTAGTGTGTGAGCAACCTCTCAAAGTGAGGGGACTCCTTGTGCACAGTAAACAAAGGTTTAGCCTCTGTGTTCAACTGAGTTACCATGATTTACATCCTCCTATATGCTTTGTCGAGGCGGGGTTGGAGATTCAACCTTTTGCGTGTAGATGAGATGTTGTTGAGTCTATTTCAATTTAATTAGAAGTCTCAGG
>CM008338.1:12994592-13012083 GCA_002525835.2 Ipomoea batatas | reverse complement strand
GTTTTGGGGCCTTCTGGAATGGTTGTTGCCATTGACTTGAGCCCAGTTGCTGTTGCAGTTGCTTCTGCAAATGTGCAGAGGTATAACTTGCAGGTTAGTGAAGTTCTGTGGGTGTGACAACAACAAAAAAAATTAAAAAGTTTAGTACTTTGTATATTTAGGGCTGTGTTTCTTGATATCAAAGATAAGGGACATGTATGTTTGTGTATCAGGATAGAGTGAAAGTAAAGCAAGGATCTTGGTTTGAGCCACTGAAGGATGAAGGAAGAGAATTGGCTGGGCTGGTAAGCAATCCACCATACATTCCAAGTGAACATATTAGTGGTTTACAAGCTGAAGTTGCTAAACATGAACCAAAACTTGCATTGGATGGCGGCTCGAATGGCTTGGATGACCTTCTGCATCTCTGCAAGGGAGCTGCTTCTGTGTTGAAACCGGGCGGCTTCTTTGCATTCGAGGTAGAACAGTTTAGTCCTGGAATAGTTGATTCCTGTTTTTTTTTTGCTACATAGTCTTACATTGTTCTGTGTGTTTATGCAGACAAATGGTGAGGAACAGTGTAAATTTCTTGCTGGTTACATGGAAACAGAAAGTAAAGGAGTCTTCTCCAATGTTAAGATTATATCTGATTTTGGTGGTATCCAGAGATTTGTTACAGGATTCAAAGCAAGATGATCTGATCTGTTGCAAATTATCGACATGTGTACTTCATATTAAAGTGGTTTGCAATAGTGACTCAAATTGAATTTGGATTAGTTTCACAATGAAAGAATACTACTTTAAAAATAGTCAATAGTATAATGTAAGTTTAGAAAAGGTCCAATACCATTAGCATTCCAAATTTCCAATGTTCTTTTCAAGAATTCAAAGCAATTCTACTCAAGAATGCATGCAATTTGAAATGCAGCAGCGCTATTAGCGATTTTTCAACTTTTGGAAACAATTATTATGCCTGAATGGATAGTACAAGCTTAGAAATGGTGATCATAGTCCATAGGTGTAGACTAGAAACCACAAAACTCTGCAGCTAAAGAAAGGCTGCGAGAAAACCCGATGTTATTTACAATTGACCAGGTAAAACAAGTTGTTTATACTTCATTCAGTCATCCCAGTCATTTTCATCTTCATTTTGATGAGATTCTCTGGCAGTGTCAAGAAGCTGGCAACTAGAGTTTTTTCGTCATCCCCGCTTTCTTTCCCCTTTGATTACAGTAGCTGCTGCAGAGCATGATAGATCTACTCAGACTACTGTTACCAATTGAAGGCACAGATGAATGTGAGTTATGAGAATCGCCTCCATTGCTTCTTTCCTTTCATCTGATTCAATTTGAAGGGACTCCAAGTCTTTCTGCGCTTGGGGGTCTCGCAAAAAAGTCCAGAGGCTACTGCTTGCTGGAGCCACAGCTCGAATTCTCCATCTTCATCTGTCATCTCAGCATCCAGATCCCATGGGTATCGGCTTGAATTGGATCTCTGGGTTGATTTCTCCAATCCAACCATGTTGACATGGAAGCTTGGGCGATGCGTATTTGGTCTGCAAGCCATTCCCTGCAGAATAAAACAGCACTTGAACTTATTAGCATTAAATTCACTAGCTGTTCAAAAGATGATAGCAGGAAAGACTTCAGTGGCATATTGACCTGGCATATGGCCCATTCTGAGACATCAAATATCTTGCTCTCTGCACAAACAAAAGCCCGTGGTATTTCCACCTGCACAGGCACAGCAAGGATAGTAGCAAGGTCAAATTGCAAATAATTGACATTTTGTCGCAGAATCTATTCTTACAATGCATCATGAATAGCCAGGTCAATAAAATGGAAGAAAAAAAAAACGTTTTTTTTTTTTCAAATATTAAAAGAAGAATACCTTTTGAGGTCGATCAAAGGCTAACGATCCTCTGTATTCTACCCATCCATCTCCATCTTTGGCTTGATGATACTGACAGCAATCCTGCACCCATGTAGCTCTAATTAGTATAATTAGTAACAAGCTCAGCGAGGGAAGAGGCACCGTGCATAATTATACAAAATGTGCGTTAGATGAAGTTCGACCTGACACCATCTGGCCTTGGCCTTTGTCCTATTGGTGCAAACCCAAATGTGTGAATTGCCACATTTTGTGCACTGTATACGCCTAGATTCTTCAGAGCAGTAATCAGAAGTGTCCTGCACGACATAAATAAGTTAATTATGCAATTTCATGGCTGATTTTTCACTTTTAAAGAAAGACAATAAGATTGAAACAAAACAGGCCATCAAAGGGGTGCATCGTGTACCTGATGAGAAGACCCTGCTGATTTATGCATGACAGTCTTAGCCTCTTCTTTCCTGAGTTGCTCATCATAGTCCCTCTTCTTAACAGCATCGGAAAGAACCTGAACACCACCATATAATTCTAAGCACCAGGGAAGTTGCTACAACTTCCATTTCAAAAATTAAAAAGGTAGTGGCAATTTACCAATATTAAATAGGTACTGAAACAATTACCTCATAGGCAGACTGAAGTTTCTTGAATGACTCACTTGCAAGTGGGCTTCCCATATTTTTATCAGGGTGCACAAGCATGGCCTAAAAGCATAATTAGCAGGAAAATAAGTACAGCAAAACTACATGCAGATATTGAGTAAAATTGCAAGATTTCCTAGGAAAAAAATGCACACAGAGGAATATCAGAAGTGAACTAAAAATAAGGATACTTCGTTTTCATACATGAAGTGATAGTAGTGTACCTTTTTCCGATATTCCTTTTTCAAAAGGAGAGTGTCAATTTTCTTGTGGCGAGAAAATCCTACTGCTTCATAGTGATCAGCACTGCTTATAATCCGCTTCATCTCAGCTAATGAATTTGTGTCTTCTCTGGCAACTTGCTTGGCAGGAGGCTCCTTCGGCTTGTTAACTAATGTAGTAGTAATAGCAGGTTGGCTGGACGATTTGCATGAATGCACCTTTTCAGTGTCATCGCTAGGAACAGAAGATTCATAATCGGTAGAGAAGTCTTCCTCTGTGAATGCATCAGGTTCAATATCCTGCTCAAAATGGGTGCTTTGACTGCTTTCACTCAAGTTGTCACACCAATGAAGCAAGTAGTTAAGTATGCCGTTTGAGAGGAATGCAAGGTTAATAGAGATGATAACTCCATGCCACCCAACTCGAACTTTAACACAGTAAATAGAATATACAGCTGCCATCAGAACCACCAGCCTTGCATGATTTAACGAAAATAGATAACCTGTATGAAAAGAATCTAGAGTGAAAAGAATGCGGCAAGCAAGTAAAGAACTTGGACCATACTAATTTATAACAATTGGAACCATAAAATGGGAAATTCAATCGCAGTTTTACTTGACAGCTCAGGTCAAGGGAAGATATCCAAATGCATCTAGAACCTACATGCTTTCAACACATTGATTTAGGCCCAAAAGTACGTTAGGCCTTTTTATTGTGTGTGCTCGTAATCAGACCCCCACACACATAATAGCCATGTTTCCATAGTCCTTTTAAGGAGCATCTGTATTGGTTTTTCCTCCATCAACTAGCAAGGTCACCCATATTTTATGAGATAGACCTTTCCTCCATATACATGCATGCATGTATTGACAAGTTGGACACATTTACATCTGTAGTAATATGATGCAAGAAAAGAATCATACCTCCAACTATAAACAGTGCACCAGTTATCCAAAAGTTTGCATACATCCACAAAATTAAAATAGAAAATAGGCCCACGATAAAAAGTCCAGAAGTATAGCCTAAATACTGAATAGCAGCCCCAGCGGCTCCCTGAAAAGCAAGCCCAATAACATGTTATTAAGGTTAACTTACCCGCAGTGCATAATACCCAAAAAAACATAAAAGCAATTCACTACAAATTCAGTGGAAAATAAGAAAAGCATAGATTAGATAGCAATGTTTTTAAGAAAAGAGATGACAGGAACAAACTTGTTGTATGAACGGAGAGAAACATTAGAATACCAAATTACTAAAGCAAATTTAGACCATATTCAACTTATTAAGTACTTAAATCTTTAATCATTTCCTTTATTGTGAAGAGTGGCTGAAGGCTCACATCGAACATGGCCCCAAAGAGCAGGGCCAGCCAGAGCGGGAGGACTTGATGGATTCTAAGGATTATCTAAATGAAGAAGAGAAATTCAATATGACTAATTGGCTCCTCCTGTTCCCAAAGAAAGCTTGATACTGACCCACCAGATGGGTATGCGAATGAGCATTAACTCTGGAATTTGGAGCAATGTAGGAAGGAGGTGCTGCACTGAACCAAGAGAGAGATGGAGGTTTAGAACAAGAATCACTCTCTTTTGCCGAGTATGAACCTCCCACTTGGGTGCAAAAATTGGGCGAGTTGAATTAGTAGAGTTGACCAATCTAGTTGAATGTTTCAAATGAAGATTGTTCACCATCTGCATTGCTTCAATTCACTGCATTTGTTGTTTGCTTACTTACAAGTTTGATTGTTTTTGGGAAAATAGTGCTTTAGATTTGTTGGATAAACCAGTTCATTCATGATTAATATGACATGTAACATAAGAAACAACAATAGGCAAATTGATGATATGAATGTAGATCTTACCATTTTTAAGAAAACAAAACAAATGAAAAAGACAGTAGTTAAAAGAACATAGTGGCATACCATACTAAGAAGCACATAAACCAGGCATGACATTGACGTTAAACTCAGAAAGCAACTCCACATAATAAGGAGTAATGCTGCAGATCCAAGCCCAAGAAACGAGCGAAATCCCTGAACAATACAATCCTTCCAGCAACTTATCAAGATCAATACAGCCTTTGCCAATCTCACACAACAGTAACAGACCATCGGCCAATGTCTCTCTATAAAAATCACGATTTTGTCCCTTAAACAGCTTGCAGTCGTTCTCACAACAGAGTAACAATCCTTCTTTGACTGCACCCACATCCATGCCTGCTTGAACAACCCAATATCCTCCATCACTAATAAACAACTAAAGCCAGCAAAAATCACTTCAGTTCTGTAAATTCTGGAAAAAGAAACAGCAAATATCCACTGATCGCCCACCCGCTATCGATACCCATCATGTTGATCCCGGAAAATTCTAAATCTCCATTGCTGTAAATTGATGGCGCCAAGCAAACCCATACTAGGACAAATGTAAATCAATCTTCTAATCTCAGAAATAGAAATGCCCCCGTATTTGAGCAAAAGAATACAGAAGCAAGACTCACATTGGCTAGCAACAAAGCGGCAAAAATAAACGAGCAAGAGATCCGGGAGATTCCATCTTCACGGAGTTAATGTTGCAGCATTTAATGAGCCGAGCTGAGCAACAAAACACACACAGAGATAGAGCTACAGAAGTGTGTAATTTGCTTCACCCATACGTCTCTGGAAAAGCACTTTTTCCACTCCAAAAATCACAAGTTCCCCGCTTTAGGCAAGACTACATCTTGCGCCAACACAATTGCCGAACCCAACCCCAAATCCGAGAAATATGGATTCGCACCCAAACACACACACAAGTGTAAAGATGGGAATACTTGCTCCCAAGTTGTAATCTAGAGATCTTTTTGACCCCTGGTTTTTCTGCTTTCCTTTTTCTTACTGCGGGTAGACGAAACCCTAAGCACCTCAGCTAGGCTTTTTTTTTTTTTTATGAGGCTGCTTGTGAAAAAGCCAGTAACATAAGGTTAAAAAGTTGGAAAAAGAGAAAAAAAGGAATAATGTTGAGAGTGAAATTTGGGGATATATCATTCACGGTAGTTTTATCTTAATAATAAAAATGGAGGTGTAATGATGGATGTCGGGACCCATTTTCCTCTGCTTTCCTTTTCCTTTGGTTATCCACTATCTCTACTTGATGCTGTGTTTTTCTTTATATTAATTATCCAAATGTAGTTAGTACAGTATCGCTGCTCACGCCTCCATTTATTGCTTTCAATTTCTTCTTATTGCCATCTAAACCATTGTTATTGAATACTCCCCAGCCCCCAATTTGTCAAAAAATAAATTACTTAAATTTGTAATTTCTGTGAAGCCCCCTCGTTATTGCTATTTAAATGTGTTATGATAATAACCAATTCAAGATGTTAACTATTTGACTAATTTAGTTAGATTATCTCAAATATAGACAATATCATATTGATATTGTATGAAAAAGCTTCAATTATAAATTATTGGAACCAATTGTTATGATACATGTGATGATCTGATAATTAATTTCACAAAATTGGGTGGAACCCCATCCAACTCACTCACATTCCTTGGCCGCATGCCGACACAACTTTGAGATTAAACTAAACATGAAAGAACCAAAATCTGCCAATAATTTCGCATTAATGTCTAGTACATGTGTTTATGAAATGCCACTTATGCATTAATTAATAATAGTAGTGTCTAGTGGTGCAAAATCTCACAGTGAACACGGTACAGTTGTATGTAAACTAACACATTAAATCTTGCCTCTAACATTAATTACATGTTGGCATTCAATTGTCAATGAACACTAAAACATTAATTAAAAACCCCCCAACAGATCATTGCTCATTAGCTACTTCTCTCCGATTTCAATTTTCAAGTAATTGTTATTACAAGTGTGACCATTCAAGGTATAGTAGTTAACAACATCCTTAATTAAGATACTAAATGTTAAAAGAAAGAAAATAAGCTAATAAAGTGATGTGGTTCGGAATCTTTGTTATTAACTTGCTTGAAAATGATGTATTATAGTACGTGCCAAAAGGTTTAGAGTAGTGTCTGGTGTCATATTTAATTGAAAATTTGGGTTCAAATTGTTAACCATGTTACATATTAGACTTTATATTAAACATTTGTATTAGTATTAGTTTGTTACTAGTCATCAGTGTGTACCTATTAGTTAGGAGAGTCTTATGCTGACTCTAATATAGGTGCACTATCTCTTTGTAATTTGGTTAATCAATTATCAGTTTACGCTCATCTGGTATCAGCTAGGGTAGATCCTCCTTTCCCGCAAACTCTTCGCCGATTACCTTTTCCTATGGCCGACGGCATTATCACTCCTGTTCTTACCACCGCCCCACCACCGGCGATCAACCTCTCGCCGGCTAACCATACAGTTTCGATCAAACTTACCTCTCGGAACTACATTCACTGGCGAACCCAGATAATGCCCTTTCTTAGAAGCCAAGGATTGCTGGGGTATCTCGACGGCACGGTGCCATGCCCACCGGCGTCGCTTCCCGCTGCTGCGTCGTCTGCGGCCACCCCGTCACCGGCGATTCCCAATCCCGCCTATCTGCCTTGGGTGCAGCAAGATCAAGCAATATTATCGTTGATCGTCTCCTCACTCACAAGTGAGGTTATGTATCTCGCGGTTGGCCGGGAGACTTCGCGCGAGGTATGGGACTCTATCACCGCTGCGTTTGCTTCCCAGTCGCGTACGAGATGCCTTAGTCTACTAGGGCAGTTTCATTCGCTCAGGCAAGGGAACCAAACTCCTACAGAATACCTTGGCCAGGCTCAGATGCTGGTCGAGGCTTTGTCGTTGGCCGGCCGACCGCTCACCGGCGACGAACAAATCTTGTATGTCCTCCGAGGTTTGCGCCCTGAATTTCGCGCAATGGCGAGCACGTTGACAGCGGCTGCGACGCCAATGACCATTCCACAATTGGCCGATCATCTGTAGGCCCAGGAATTTCTTCACGCGGAGGACTTAGGCGGAGGTTCTGATCCGTCGCTGTCGCATGGATCACCGGCGGCCTTTTACGCAAATCGTGGTCGGCATCAGTCGACTGGCGGACGACATGCAGGCGGTCGCGGAGGAAGAAATTCGCGTGGCCGTGGCTCCGGGAACTCCGGTAATGGCGGTCGCGGTGGCAGAGGCACGCCAAGGTGCCAAATATGCCGCAATTATGGTCATACGGCAGATAAGTGTTTTCGTCGTTATGATGATCGACCAATTACGCAAGCACATGCTGCGTATTCTGCTGATGCTTCGACTCAATCGGCGGTTGAGTCATGGTACCCTGACACGGGTGCCACATCCCATGCCACTCCCGATGCGCATCTGTTAGATCATCCCGAGCCATATACAGGCAATGATGTCCTCAAAGTGGGCAACGGTACAGGTCTGGAAATTTCTAGTGTAGGCGGCACGGTTATTCCATCTTGTTCACAACCTTTAAAAATGTCACACATATTACATGTCCCTTCATTATCTCTTTCGTTACTCTCTGTTTACAAATTTACTAACGAGAATAACGTATATTTTGAGTTTTATAAAGACTGTTTTTTTTGTGAAGGACTGCACAACACGGGCGGTTCTTCTTAAGGGGTTTGCTACGGGCGGTCTTTATCAATTGTCTCTTCCAAATAAACACAAGGCGTTCCTTACTGCCCGAGCCTCATCCACCGTTTGGCATCAACGTCTAGGTCACCCCCACAGTCAAGTACTCAATCGTGTTCTGAAACACTGCCCGGTCACGTCTTGCAAAATTGGATCACTAGGTGTTTGTTCAGCTTGCCAACTCGGCAAGTCGTCTCGGTTTCCCTTAGATAGAGTACAAAATAATAGTAATGCTGTATTAGATTTAATATTCACGGACATCTGGGGTCCGTCTCCTGTACTTTCTACTTTGGGTTTCCGTTATTTCGTTCTTTTCGTAGACGATTATTCGCGCTTTACGTGGTTTTATCCACTTCATGTAAAATCAGACATATATAAGATTTTTCCTTTGTTTCGGGCTATGGTAGAACGTCGATTTTCGCGTTCTATCAAAGCCATACAGTCTGATTTGGGTGGGGAGTATCGTCGTTTACATTCTCTTTTTGAATCGTTAGGAATTATACATCGCCAATCATGTGCTTATACGCATGAGCAAAATGGTAGAGTCGAACGTCGTAATCGCCACATTGTTGAAACGGGTCTTTCACTTCTTGCCCAAAGTGCAACTCCACTTAAATATTGGGATTACGCTTTCGAGTCAGCTACATTCCTAATCAACTGTTTACCTTCTTCAGCCATAAATTTTCAAACACCTTACTATCTTATACACTCTACTCCACCTCCGTATACATTCTTTCGAGTATTTGGGTGTCGGTGTTACCCATATCTTCGACCCTACAACCATCACAAAATTGAGTATAGGTCTGCCCCGTGCGTTTTCCTAGGTTACCCAGTCAATTATAGGGGATACCGTTGCCTAGACCTACTCACTGGAAAAGTCTATACCTGTCGCCACGTCAGATTTGATGAAACTGTTTTTCCTTTTCAGGATAACTTACAGGTTCAAACCTCGCTGCCCTCTTCGGAAATACCCTGGGGAACTGCTCCTGTTTATACCCAGGCATCCTCTTCTTCATTGCCACAACCTTCGTCAGAATCTACATATAATCCGCCGTCAACTAATGACTCCGCTACGTCAGCTTCAGTTCCAAGTGAACCTTCTACCTCTCGCGGAGTCTCTACTGCAGTTCCAACTGTGCCCCGTCATGCTATGCGCACCCGTACCAAGACTCGAGGCACTGGTGAACAGTTTTATGCCCTTTCTGCAACCACTGATCCAACGTGCTACACACAAGCTGTTAAACACTTACATTGGAGGGATGCCATGGATCAAGAGTTTAATGCCCTGCTGCATAACAACACTTGGAAACTTATACCTCCTACTCCACTTATGAATATAATTGGTTGCAAGTGGGTATATCGTACTAAACGCAAAGCAGATGGTTCGATTGAACGGTACAAAGCCCGTCTCGTTGCGAAAGGGTACAATCAGGTAGCCGGGGAGGACTTCTTTGACACCTTCAGTCCTGTGGTGAAGCCAACAACAGTTAGGCTTCTGTTTTCACTGGCTGTCATGCATTCTTGGGTCCTTCGCCAACTAGATGTTCATAATGCTTTTTTGAATGGACATCTCCCAGAAACTGTTTACATGAAGCAACGTCCGGGCTATGAGGATCCTCTGCATCCGGGTCATGTGTGCCATCTGCAACGCTCGTTATATGGTCTGAAGCAAGCTCCCCGTGCCTGGTTCAAACGCCTTCATGACTTCTTGATTTCTGCTGGTTTCTCCTCATCCAAGACGGATGTCTCCTTGTTCTACTATACAGCAGGTGCTTCACGGGTATATCTCCTTGTTTATGTAGACGATCTTATTATGATGGGGAATGATGCGGCTTTGGTGGACTCACTACTACTTCAGCTATCTTCTGTTTTCAAGATTCGAGATCTCGGTACCCCGGGGTTCTTTCTTGGCATTGAAACGCTTGCTTTTAATGATGGTTTCTTATTGTCACAGAAGAGGTATATGCAGGATATTCTTGCTCGAGCGGGCATGACTGATTGCAAGCCGTTAGCCACTCCAGCTGCAGTCACTTATTCTGCTACGCCTTCTCCTGAACCTTTTGACAATCCTACGCAGTATCGACGTATTGCAGGTGCCTTGCAATATCTCACTATTACTCGTCCTGACTTGGCCTACTCAGTTAATCGGTTATGTCAGTTTATGCATTCTCCAACCGCTGAGCACTGGGTGTTACTCAAACGAGTTCTTCGTTATCTTAAAGGCACTCTCGATTTGGGGCTTCATATTCAGAAATCAGCCCACTCCACTCTGCATGGCTACTCTGATTCTGACTGGGCAGGTTGTCCGCTTGACAGGAAATCCACCAGTGGCTACGCTGTCTTCTATGGTTCTAACTTAATCTCTTGGGTCTCCAGGAAGCAACGCACAGTTGCACGGTCCTCCACCGAAGCTGAGTATAAAGGTTTAGCTGATGTTGCTGCTGAGGTCACATGGGTTGTTAGTCTTCTTCGTGAGTTACAGCTGTATTCTGGTCAGCCTGCAACGTTATGGTGTGATAACTTGGGTGCTACTTATATGGCTGCTAATCCAGTTTTTCATGCCCGAACTAAGCACGTCGAGGTTGATTATCATTTCGTTCGTGATAAAGTTGCAACAGGGGAATTTACTGTCAGTTTTGTTTCAACTCAAGACCAGCTTGCGGATATCTTCACGAAGCCCTTACCAACTAAGCGTTTTCAATCTCTTCGCTCCAAGCTCAATGTTGTTTCCTCTCAACCTTGTGCTTGAGGGGGAGTGTTAACCATGTTATATATTAGACTTTATATTAAACATTTATATTAATATTAGTTTGTTACTAGTCATCAGTGTGTACCTATTAGTTAGGAGAGTCTTATGCTGACTCTAATATAGGTGCACTATCTCTTTGTAATTCAGTTAATCAATTATCAGTTTACGCTCATCCAATTGATATTTGAGTGGATGGTGTGAGACCCCTTTCTTGCCGTATGTGGTATGACAATTTACCTATATATGTCAATACTCATTAATATATATATTCTTTTTCTAAGATGATTATTAGTGTTATAATAAATGCGATAGATTATTGAGAAATTCCCTAAACATTACTCCGTATAGTGGGTATGCTTAATTGACGCCATGCATGCCGACTGACCAGAAGTAGTGTAAGGTCATGCAAAAGAGTAAATGATATGATTATGTGACTTCACATCAAACCTTATTAATTGCCTTCTATATTGTTTTCTTATTTAAATTACTCATAGCACCAAGTGGCATGCGTGTGTCTATGGGCCTTCTTAGATTTAGATATTAGCTATATACTTGTCCTTTAATTTGTATGTGTTTTTATATTCAATGGGAATAGCCAAGACTTTGTGCTCAGATGACATGAAGTGATTATGGAAGGTCATGAGATCGAGTTTTAGTGGAGGCGATATTGACTCTTGCTTTGAGCAGCTTACGCTTATATTGACTGTTTAACCAAGTCAAGTCAAACATTTAATAATGGTCACATAAGCCAAGTTAACTATGTTATCAAATAGGACCAATATAAATATGTTTAATAAAATGAGTAAATAATGTATAATAATTACAATTTCAATTATGTCTTTATTTTAATTCCTTATATTTTTGTAACAGGAAATATCACGTATCGATAGCATTATGCTGAACTTATCCCACCAAGCCTCCGCCCAACAAATTAATTAATGAAAATGCACATATCGGATTCCACTCAATGTGGTTTAATTTGCATGTGTTTAAGAATCCCCGGCCTAAAGGAATATACTAATTGTTGACAACTTATTATATCCTCGCAGGAGTTGCCTAATCAAAATACACTTAGTATTGAAATTTCTATAAAATGAATACTAGTTTAGACTATGATTCTAAAGTGTAAGTGTGTAACATAAAAACCCACATGTAATATCGTATGTATATGGTACTTGTCACCTATAAATAAAATTTTGTGCAATATATAAACAATATATACTAAGGGATTGAATTGTACAATTTCTGGCCAAGATTACAATGTAGGCTTCACCTAAAATGCACCTTCTAAATTTTGATTAGGGCTGTATAATTATGAGTTTAAACCCTTGGCCTTATGCTTAAACAATTCAAACTCTTTTCAGATGTTAAACAATTTTAAAAAATGGTGATTTCTTCATAATTGTTGAGTGTTTTAAATTGGGCTTTGGCATATATTGGTCTTGGAATTTTGGGTAATAAGAGTGTAACACTCTGCTATTTCAAAAAAAGAGTGTAACACTCAACAATTATTACTAATAAATAACTCATTTTCCAAGTGATCTCCTGATAAACTAGGGTGCAAGTAAAGCCCCATATTTGTCCAGATGTCATGCATCATATGGATGTTCTTATATAGAATGATTATAAGCAGGCACAAGTCATTTTCTTCAATAAAATATTTGAATTTCCGCAAACACAGCATGTGGACAATCTCTTACTTATCAATAATACATATTCAATCTCAGTCTCCTCATCTATATATATACAGACACACAGAAATATTCATGCATAACTAAGACACAAACTCCCCAACTAACAATTCCCTTTATTACAAAACTTCCCCTTTCACACACACAAATTAAAGAAAGCTGGAAGAATGGGGTTTCTTGATCATCTATCAGACTTGTTTGAGGTTAAGAGTGGAAGAAAGAAAAAACGAAAACTCATGCAGGTTCGTTAACTTGTTATTAATAATATTTTTATCAGCAAACTTCCTCTACTTTTTTCTTTTTTTTTTTTGTTTGTTTGTTTGTTTAAGATTAAAATAAGAAACGTTTTCAAAAAAAAAAAAAGATTAAATAAGAAACATTTTACTAAGCTATTTTGCCAGTTTAAAATCGTATTCTATTTTTTTATTCATTTTTGAATGACGAGAGAAACTCGCAGTCACAATCGAAGTTGTGCACTGGGTAAACCCTGTCTACCTTAACTGGCAAAAGATCACAAGAAGGTAAGCTAACCTAAATTATCCATAACCGCGATTAGGTTGTTCCAAATTTTTTTTAAAATTAATATAGTAAACACTTCCATTAATTGGGGTGCCACAATACTAAATTAGAGTGTTCAGCCACTTGTTTCACCATGTTAACGTAGGTGAATAGCTTAAAAAAGTATAGACAACATAAACATAAATTAAATAGGATATTTTTACTTTTAAAGAAAAAAAATTTCGAACATATTTCTCTATTTTTCATTCCACGTTCAGGCAACCAGCTGGCTAATACTCTAGCTAGGAGTACGTACTGGCTCTCAGATTGTTCGGTGTTCTTGAGGGACTTCTCCCCGGATTATTTGTTACAGTTTTTTAATTGATTCAATGATTTTTTTTTAAATCCCGAATATATTTCACTATTTGGAGGGATAACATTTTGATTTCTCAATTGTTTCTAACTGTCAATGTAGTCCTTAATTTTCAATTTCAACCAATTTGATCTTCGAATTATTTAAAATTTTGTCAATTCAACACTTTCACGGACCAAATTGACTAAATTTTAAAAATTTAGAAATCATCAGTTTTATTCAGGGACCAATTGACAAAATTTTAAACAATTCGAAGATTAAATTGGTTGAAATTAAAAACTAGTGGCTACATTGATAGTTGGAGAATAATTGAGTGACCAAAATGGTGATTAACTTTTTTTTTTTTTTCGTTTAAAAGATGTATTAGAAATTTCTAAAATTTTCTATTTACTCAGCACGCCTTCTCTCGAGCGAGAAATATTTTTGTGTATATTCAAACAAAAGGTTTATTTTTTTAAAATTATTTTTTTTTGGAAATTATGGCAATATGCCATATTGCACTTGGAAACTCCCTTTTGTATAAGATAACATATAATTCTCACTTCTCAACCCCCCACCCCCGCCCCCTCCTTTGCTCAATTTATTATGTTTTCCCTCATTAATTTTCTAACTACATATATATGTCTCCCAATACAGACAGTTGATATCAGGGTTAAAATGGATTGTGATGGCTGTGAGAGAAGGGTTAGGAACGCTGTTTCTTCCATGAAAGGTTTGTTCAACAATCAAATTTGTACCACTTTATTTGTTGTGGCTTTGCTCTGATCTATTACCAAGAAATAAAGAAAGAACTTTCGATTAGAGCACAGTAGCGATTGCAAGCTTTCTTATAAAACAAAGAAATAAAGAATAATAAATAAACACTTTTTTTTTTTTAAATAAGT
The DNA here is from genome assembly GCA_002525835.2 of Ipomoea batatas. Lineage (NCBI taxonomy): Eukaryota > Viridiplantae > Streptophyta > Magnoliopsida > Solanales > Convolvulaceae > Ipomoea > Ipomoea batatas. The sequence goes on along the minus strand of CM008338.1, from coordinate 12,997,565 downwards.
ATCCAGAATGAAGGCATATGCATATATGGTTGATGCAATTGAAACTATTGTCTTAGCATGCATAACATACATAAGAGTTTGAAACTTGTTTTTGGGTACAAAGTAATAATTAAGTATTCAAGTCCCTAATCAACCGAGGGGGAATTTTCTTGTTAAGGAGCTTGGTCTTAAAGATTTCAATTTAATTATGTATTTTTTTAATACAATTTAATTATGTATTTGATCCTAAACAAATACATTACTTCAAATCGTTGTTAATTATTGGCCTTATTGACCACTTTTGACTCGAAAATAGCTGACGATTTTTTTTTTTGAATCCTCAAAGACGTCAGAAAGCACCTTAGGATTTTTCTGAGGTCGAAAATTTCAACTTTTCTTATAGTGCACGTCTTACCCAATTAATAGTCTTACACCAGAATAGAATTGTTCTAACTATTGATTAAGTTATTGATTATAATCAATTTTTAAATTAACATTGAACTTCTAAGCTAGTTTAGGGGCAGCGCAAAATAAAATCTAAACTATATAACAAAACACTAGTTTACTTATATAAAGATATAATATACTAAAACCAACAAAAAAAAATTCAAGTTACATATATAGAATGTGATCTTTAAATGCAAATCATTCACGACTAATCTTTGTTCCCTGTATAATTTAGGTGCAAAATCAGTGGATATAAACAGAAAGCAAAACAGGGTAACAGTATCAGGTTATGTGGAGCCAAAGAAGGTGTTGAAGAAAGTTCAAAGCACAGGAAAAAAAGCTGAGTTGTGGCCATATGTGAAGTATGATTTGGTGTCATACCCTTATGCCCCTGGAGCCTATGACAAAAAGGCTCCATCTGGTTATGTGAGAAATGTTCCCCAAGCTATTATCCCAAGTCCAAATACTGAGAGGTTCACCTCCATGTTTAGTGATGAAAACCCTAATGCTTGTTCAGTGATGTAATATATTTACATGTAGAATATTATATATGTATGTTCAATAAAAGTTCTAAGGGTGATATTAAAATATTTAAAATATAGGCACATCAATCTCTTCATAAGCCTTTGTTAGTTCCAAACAAGTTAAAGTCTAGAGATCGAGGGAATATGGGTTGAATAGACTTTTAAAATTTTTAAATTTTAATTAAAGAAGAAAATCAAAGTGTTTGTTGGGGAAGACTTGAACTTTCCCAGTTAAGTTTTGTGGCTTAGATTTGTTCTTAAGAAGTTTTGCATATATTTGTGTGTGGTACGGTGGGTGTCGAATCCAACAAATTATATATTACTTATGTTTATGAATTGCAATAGTTATGAGTAACGTTGTACCGTACCCACAAACATTTGTTAGAGTTAATATATTTAATAAAGAATGAGATGAGATTTGAAACTTAAATAGCAACAAATGGAAAATAATATCAAATAAATATCAATAGCAACTAGTATCAAACTCAAAGCATAATATCAATTTAATTCTAAGAAGATAGTGAGATTTATTTAGCTTAATTTATTTTATTTTTATTATCTATATAGTTTATGTTACTTATGTTTGAATTATTACTTTGTTGATTGTTGCAAAAAGGGTCTTTTGTTCCATTGTCAAAGTATTACATTGCTATTTATTAGAATCTTGAATCCGTAATTGTTACCACCCTAAGTGTTCTAAAACCTGGTAGCAAATAGCACAATTTAATTATATATTGATTTTTAGTTTGTGTTATGAATTGAAGATAATTCTAGCTTAAATGAACCGAGCTTGCGAGTTTGTAGGCCAGAATTGGTAGTCTTTCTAATTCGATCTAGGTTGTAGAGCTTGTTAATAACCATAACCAATTTTTATTTTTTTTGAAAATAACCATAACCAATTTAGTAAAAAAGTAAAGTAATTTTGTCTTGGAACTCAATGATCTGTATTGTTAGAATTAAATTGATTTTATGCCTTGAGTTGTATATTAGTTGCTATTGATATTTATTTAATATTTGATATTATTTTTCATTTTATTGTTGCCATTTAAGTTTCAATTCTCATCTCATTCTTTATTAAATCTATAATGGGATCAGAGAAGAAGTTGGGGAGATTAACAAAGCATTCAACAGATATAATATGGTGAGGAACAAATTAAACATACTACTTGTGATAATTAATCACTTGATCAAATGGAACCTGGCGCAAGAGCATGCTTGGACTCTCATCAATGTAGATGGCAGCTACAAGTGCTCTACTGACGCTTCGGGAGTTGGAGGCATCAGAGAGGGGAATGGCGTGACGGGTTCTTGGCCAAGGCAAGCACACAATGTGTGGTCAAGGTGGAAGCCATTGCTATTGCTAACGTTGAGCTGATGGGTGTGTAACGTTGAGCTGAAATCTGATGCAAGGGATGTTGTTAACTGGATCATTAGACCTGAAACTCTGCGAGGCCCTATCCAAGAGATCATTGAGGAAATTCATAGATGGCGAGGCAGATTTAGATCAATTGGCTTCAAGGCTATTTCGCGCAAATAGAACAATGCGGCTGACCGTCTTGCCGGTATTGGCACACTACAAGGGACTGATTGGATTGAACATTTTACCCCACCCCCGGGGTTGTTGGATATCATAGCGGATGACCTGATGGGTGTGTCCGTCATGCATCGAGTGGTTAATACAGAACAGGCTGCTTAGCCCGGGATCCCCCCTACTTTGTAATTAAAAAAATATATATCTATTGTTAAAAATAAGTCTAACCAATCGTTATTGATACAACCTTACTCATCACTATTGTAATTCATAAGAGTAAGTAATTTATAATTTGTTGGATTCGACACCTACCAAATTTTTGGTGCCGTTGCCGGGGATTAATGTCAAATAGATTTATTTTTATGCCATGTTCTTCTCATACAAGTCAACTGCAATACGATCCTAAGATTGAGAAGACTACAAAGAGGTTGAGAAAGGAGACTAGATTTCGTAAAAATAAAGTACTTCCATCAACATCATATCCCTTCAATC
>CM008338.1:12931962-12943428 GCA_002525835.2 Ipomoea batatas | reverse complement strand
CTTTTTTTTTTTAAATTATTTTACGTTGTATATATATATATATAGTGTTAGGGGTTCTGAGAATATAGATTGTGAAAAAAATGGGGAATAGTTTGGGTGGCAAGAAAACAACAAAGGTGATGAAAATCGACGGGCAAACGATGAAGTTCAAGACGCCGGTGTACGCCGGCGAGATTGTGAAGAATTATCCCGGCCACGTTTTACTGGATTCCGAGGCGGTGAAGCATTTCGGCGTCCGGGCGAAGCCGCTGGAGCCGCAGCAGGAGCTGCGGGGCAAGCGGCTGTATTTTCTCGTTGAGCTGCCTAAGGTGGCTGAGGAGAGGGCGGCGCCGGTTCGGCGCGTCCGGTCCGGTTCGATTCACATGAGCGCCAAGGACCGGCTCGAGAGCCTAATGCTGGCGCGCCGCTCCGCGTCCGACCTGTCGCTGATGAAGCCGGCTAGCATTCCGCTCGACCGGACGCCGCCGATGCAGACGCCGGAAAACGGCGGCGGCGTGCGGGTGAAGCTGCGGCTTCCCAAGGCGGAGGTGGAGAAGCTGATGATGCAGAGTAAGGACGAGGGTGAAGCCGCCGAGAAGCTAATGCAACTTTGCATTGCTAATAATGGCGCCGGCGCCGGCGCCGGTGGCTTTGCTACCAAAACAGATCAGATTCATCCTCAGCCGCGCTGCGATCAAGGGATAATCAAGAAAAGTTCCAAATCACGCGAGGTTAGATTTTTTGTTTTTTTTTTTTTCCTTAAAAACATCGATATAAATTAAATTTGGTGTTAGCTACGTATAACTCATAGTATAGTCCAAACCGTACATTAAAAAAAAAGTAATTGTAGCAGTTGGAACGGTACTTGCTACCGCTCCAATCTTATAAGTTTTAACCCAAAAACGATTAATTGGAACAATCAAACTGTTCCAATTTTACCGTTATCATTCTATCCATCTTAACTAACCCCTTTCCAAACAACAAAATATACTAGGAACCAGGGTCTACCTTGTATTATGGATCTTGGTCTAAAATAACAGTCAGATTTTATGTCTACAGTTACCATATTATGTGTCTTTATAATTAACGAATTATGTATTTATAAATAAATTGAATACACATAATATGCAGTTAACTGTAGACACAAAATTTAGATTTATCATAAATAAATATAACCAATTATGAAAAATAACATTAAAGTTGTGCGTAGTATTTACTTCAATCTCTTATTTCTCAATTTTTTATTTTTAAATTAGAAAATATACAAAATTTCTTTTGATTAGTTAAAGCTTATGATAGATTCATATAGTGTGAATGTTCATAATGAGATTCCTGCGGCTTAAACCATAACCCAAAAGTCAATTCACCATAAGGGGTGTTTTGCGTGATTGACTTTGTGATTTTTTTTTTGAAGAATGTTCCAACGTAGACCATACTCATCATCTTAATTAATATTCGGCCGTATTTTGATGTTTTTGACGAAAATTTGTGACATTTCATCTTCTGGAGATTAAAACGGTTATGTTTCGTCACACTGCAATTCCTTGAAGAAATCTTATCAATTGTCAGACCGTGTCTTCAATTTGTCAAATTTTGTTGCTTGCTAAAATAACAAACCCATTTTAAAACTATAGTCAAACATCAACTTGCCAATTTACCTTTCTATTCCTGTACACCACTTGTACGAATCATTTAATAACCATTTGACCTTAATATTCATTCCAAGAACTTGCATGATACCTACCGAGATGGTTCTTAAATAGGAACGTAATATTTATTGAGACATAAAAATTAGAAAAAATGATACTTTTAGTTCCTTAGTTATAAGCAAAGTATAAATTTAATCGTTCAATTATTTACGATGCAGATTTAATCTTTTATTTATTATTAAGTGACAGATTTAGTCCTTAAGGGATCAAATCAGCCACTTTATTAAAAAAACATATTAGTGGCGGAAATAGTTCATAAAGAACCATATTCGCCACTTTGACAATAACTGAATGATTGAATCTACACTTCAAATAAATAAAAGACTAAATTAACAATTTCATCATAATTAATGGACTAAAAATGTTATTTTCTCTAAAAAAATTATTATATTTTCATTAAAAAAAATTTATGTTTCAAATGAGACAGTTTAACACAAATAGTAAATAAGACATCTTACCAATTAAGAATTACTTTCTTTGTCATACTTATCTGTCTTGTTCATAGTGAACTTTATTTCATTTATTTTTCTTTGAAATATATATAATTTTAAATCATACTTTTATTATTATTTTCACGTAGATGCATGATACCCAATAGGAAATCAATTTATTAATTTCAAATACATTTACTCACATGTATTGAAAGAACCAATCTTTAATCTTTAATTATAAAGGTCAATGCATTATCACATGCATGAATAAATGCACACCTAACGACCACCAAAACACTGTTTTAAATTGGGAAAAAATATACATATAATTGCTCTTCAACTTCCCCCAAAAAAATGTTAAAAATAAATAAAATTGGGTTTACCAATAAGTTCATAGTAGATAGCATATACAAAATAAAATAAAAATAAAAATAATATGGGAATTGGTAAACAACCGGCCCACACTGTGGATATATAAAGTCCATGGAGTGGAACAAACTAAGTTTTCTATACACCAAACTAAACCAAACTTAAACTGACCTCATTACCTCATGTTTGAGTGGCTTATGATTAGTTAAGTCACTATCTCAACTACACTGCTAACAATATAATATGTTAAAGATTCCCTAATGAATACATACACACATATTTTATATATTATGGGCTCATCATATTATACTCATCGATCTATATTGAGTGATAATAATATAAACTTGGTTGGAATCATTTGTTTTACTAAAAAGGAATTAGGTTGGATTGGTTATTTAATTTGGTTTGTAATTACCAACTATTCATCTTCCTTATCAAACAATTATTGATTAATTGTACTATAAAATTTTATTTAGGAGTGATGGTATGTTACATTTTTTTTTTTTTTTTTGGAGATTTGGGACTCTAATATGATATAAAGTAGGTCAATTTTTAGTGACATATGCATGTGAATAATTCTTATTGAATGGATACGAATATTTCCTAAAGTGCAAATCTCTTAATATAATCTCGTGATTTTTATTTAATGAATTAGTCTTGTTACATTTATTTGTTAAAATTGCCTAAAGTGTAGGGCGGTAGTGAAAGGTTCAAAAAGTACTTTTAACTGTGTCTTTTCATTAAAAAAAATAAAAATTAAAAGGTTCAAAATCGTACTTTTAACTTTCTCACACATTTATTATTTTCATATTTATGAACAATACAAAAATTGACATTATTGAGTAATTACTTAAGAGCAAAAATAATTGTTCAAAAGAGGTGACTGAGTGAATGAGACATAATTCTCATACCAAAAAGGTTATTAGTTTGATTCTTGTCAACATCCTTTCGATCTAATTAAACAAACTTTTTGAAAAGTCATTTGGTTATATTATTGATTGGAGTAAGGTTGGATTTGTTTGTATTCATAGACAGAAAATTAGGTTTTGTTTTTATTGACGAATTTGCAAAAGATGTTGTCACGAGTTGGAAGGTTGTGTTCAATTTCAATGGCCCACTTGGCAATATGGCATCATTTGAGTAAGCAATAATTGAAGACCTCTCCCCTATCATTCACGTGATTTACAATAGGGTTGTTAGCCTTTGACCACGAATATTCACAATCTTTGAAATCGTCATTATTATTACCCCTTCTTTCACATGCATTTTCACTTTCATATATAATTCCTAGATAGTAGTCATAGGTCAACTTAATTTAACTTTGAATACATTTTTATCACACATTTTTAAAAAATATTTGAAAGTTTAATTTTTGAAACAAATTAAATACACTAAAATGGGACGGAAGTACTTAATATTACTAATAGAAAATTCTAGGGTTAAAACTCTTTTGGTAGAAATTTACTTTTAGAGTCTTACTTCTCCTGCTCTAAAGATTCGGTGGAAGTGGTTAATCGTCAAACGTAATTCAACTGACCAAATGTTCATACACTAATGCTCACAATAAGGTCAATTGTATACCTCTCTTTCTGCACTTTGAGGCTGTTAGCAAAATTAAACTATTAACACATTTTGGATTGATCAACTAGTTGAACTGTACCTCATTATGAAAATTTTAATTTATTATTGTTGTTATTGTTGTTTTGTTGCTAAAGATGAATATTTGTTGGTTGTGATTTGCAGAAGCGGGTAGGATTCTTGCCAGTTAGCGAAGGAGAGATCCGCCATTTAGCCGTTGCATCTTGACGACAATTCAAGTGCATTATCATACATTAATTAATTATATTAATATTATTTAGTACTCTAATGTTTCCTCTCCGAATTCCCTGACCAGAGTATACTCTCGGCTACTATGATGTTTTGTCCCTTCATCAATCTAGCTTGTAAATTAAATGCAAAAATTATGAAACTCTGCTGAGAATGGGTTTTTATTTTCTAGGTGAATTATGAGAGAGAGAGAAAAAGAGAGTTTTTGGAATTTAACTATTTCTCAATACACTTCTATCGGTCACAACTTTTTTATACCATGTTTTGTGTATCTCATTACTTTTACATTATTAAAAAAAATACAAAAAAAATATAATATTGTTCAATTTTTAAATACTTAATATCAATTCTCTACCGGAATAACTACTTCCCTTACAAGGAGCATAGCTTATTCCCACTAATTGAAATTTTAAAATAAATTATATAGAATAAATATATTTTTCATAATCAAGTGCTGCTCAACACATGCCAGTGTAATATTGATTGTCAACATTAAGCGCTTATCAATATGCCAAAAGTCATGCTTAGTAGTGAATATGCAACTTTATTTTCTTATACTTATATAGCACTCAACATTAAGCATATTTTGATAGACTGGCCAAATATTGGACTCACCCTATGAAAGATAGTTTTCTTATATATTATGCAAAATGCAAATAATCATCACACCATATATGTGACTACTCATTTATGGTTCACAATAATGTAAATGTATAACATTGATTATAAGTATAGTTTTCCAATCAGATCAGAGTTCTGTATTACATAGACATAAAGCAAAGACCAATGTGATGTTGGCATTCAATCAAATTTCACAATTATGATGAGTTGTTGTATTATTGGAATTCAGTTGACTTTAGCAAATATGATACGCAGGTTTTCTTTGTCTGTTGAAAAATCATTGCAAAATAATATATTTTTTTTATAAATTGTTAGAAGTGTCAAAAAACTTTGAACAAAAGTCACAAGTTAGTTGAAAAGAAACTTAATTAACGGCATAATTGACAGCAAAAATGCACCAATATGATTTTTTTTTTTTAAAAATACAATAAAAAGTCAAAAAACTCATAGCAATTATGTAAAGTATAGTGAGACCATTTCAACTAAATTGACATGAATGAAGAAGAGATTTGATGGATCACTATTGACAAAAAATAGAAAACACTTAGCTCCAATTGAAAATAGTCAAGCCGAGACTACAAAAAGCCTTAAGCGGCTCCAGTTTAGGACTCCGGACATTGCACTAAATTATATTCTTGTACATGCATGTAAGAACATTTTAGATATTTTGGATTAAATTTGAGATTACCATTAAAGTAAAATACATGTGTAATCTTGTTTATTTGGTTATAGCAAATTCTTTTCATTTTTCATTTCAAGTTTTCATTTCCCATGCATTAAATTAAAAAAAAAAAAAAAAAAACACACACACACACACATGCTTAAATTTAACTATTTTAAAATTTATAAAATATTAAATTATATGAAATTTGGGTAGTTTAGTAAGTACTAAGTAGGTGATCGAAAGTAAGATAATTAGATTTGTATTTGTTTAAATGAGTCTATTCATAATATATCTAAATTTCAGGGTATTAAAGTTGTATGTATGTTAATTTTTTGTAAAATGAAAATATGATCTTTAAAAAGTTTAATATTTAAAAATATTTTAAATAAAATGTAGCAAGTATCAAACTGAAAAGTTAATCGAGATATATATTTAATACAACTTTATTTGGTCGCAGTACACAACTTATTAATTAATAATTTATGTTTTATACAATCTGAGGGCATGATAGAGTTATTTAATTCGATAATATAATTAAAATTACATCCAACACTCTCTCGTTCTAATTCGCTGCACCAAATCTTCTTGTTGTGATTTATCTGTCTTGTTTGCGAACTATTACTCAAAATATAATTTACTTTATTTATATATATATATTTATATATATATATATATATATATATATATATTCACATAGTGGTGAGTTTCCCTTATCACCAACAAAAAGAAAATTGCACACAAAAGCCTAAGAAATCAAGATATATCCTAATAATATTTCAAATAATTAGGATATATACTGAGCGTATTACACGCTAGCTCCGGACAAAAGAAAGCGACATGCAATTAAATAAATTAAATTAACAATAAATAATGATCATGATACATGCATGATGCATGTATCTGATCTAATGATTTATTTGTGTTTACTTTCACGTACTACAAATGCCATTGGCCATTGCACGTACTAATTAAACAATATCAATAATAGCTGGGAATCTCAAGAGAATCAAAAGTGTTGTGAAAATTGTTACGGGCTTGGTGCCTCCTACAGTTAGGGCCTGCTCAGGACACCTCATGGCCTAACAAAAAAAAGTGTTGTGAAAATAGGACAAGAATAATGATCAAGGTAAAAGAAAAACTAAAAAACCAAAAAACCAAAATTAACTTATACAAGTATATTTTATTATTATTATTATTAACAAAAAAAAACATTTCTTCAAGCACAAAGAGTCAACAGTCACCTTCACTGAAGTTCAAACCCACTCACTTCCATATAAGAGTGCAAACGGGTGCCATTAAACCACAATGTTTTAGGCTTTTATCTTATCTTCTACTATGCAATATGCTTATATAGTTATATGCCTATATGACTTTGTTGTGGGCAAGCTGTCAAAATTTCCCAAGGCCCAAGCCCGCAGCCCACTTCAAAGAAAAAAAAAACATAAAACCCAATTTACTTAACAAAAGCCCGATTCTAATTTGATCAATTGTTATACATGGACCAGAGTCCACATCGCATTGTGGATCTTAATCCAAAAATTATCTGATTTGTCTATAGTTAATATATTGTATTTTCAGTTAATAAATTATCTTCCTATAAATAAATAAATTAAAGAAAATAATTTGTTAATAACATATTATGCATTTATAGTTAACTTATTATCCGCTAGTAGTTAAAATATTATCACTTTTATTTATTTACAAACACATAGTCTATTCACTACAGACACATATTTTAATGTCGTTTTGAACTTGGTCAATGATATAATTTGCATACTTGGATAGTCAGAGTCGTGAAATGCAAAATAATATATGAAAAGAAATTATGGATATATAGGGTGCATTTAGTTTATTATTTATGTCTTCCATTTTTTAAAATCTTTTTTTACAACTTTTATTTTTTCATCAAAAAGATGATGGCAAATTGAAAAAGTATTCATCCACATTTTATTTTTTTCATATTACTTTTCAAATTACAAGTTATTTGAAAAAAAAAAAGAAAGAAAAAAAGAGTAGAACTTGGGAGCCCAAGTAGTAGTATCCATATCCATAATGTAAAACATGTATAAATCGAGATGCAATTTTAGTGCGGAAACCCGAAAGGATGAAAGCATATGCCGGCAAATTTGACAGTAGACAATGCATCAAAACATATTCATACAAATAATCAATTTTATTGACACAAATAATGAATTTTATGCATACAAATAGTGGACTTAGATTTACTTCAGATTAATTTCTAAGTAAAAGGGAGGGGTGGAGTGTGCCAAATAAGTCAACCTATGCTCCACAAATAATGAACCTCATGTACAGCAAAAACGAGTCTAGAATATATGTTTAAGTAATCAACCTTCAATCAATTTGTATATGCTCAAATAATAAACCAGATGCATGCAAATAGTGAATCTTATGCATATAAATAATGAACCCTCAAATTATTTTTATACTGTTCTGTGCACATTCACTACTATATATTCATTAATCAACCACAATATGCTCATAAGGTCACTACTACATGTTCATAAAATCACTATTATAACATGTTTATAGAATCACTACTACAAGTCCACACAAATTATTAAAACGATATATTGAAAAAATATATCAACGTGTCATTTAAATATCTCAAAGAGATTTTTTTTTTTATATATTGGTTTTATTTATATAGAAGAATAAGAAATAATATATTTAACTGATAATTAATCATTTGATTCCATTAGTATGAACCTGCACATTATTTTTATATATGTACCTAAATTTCTTATAAACCTACATCATTATTTTATGTACCTAGGTCCATGATATAATTTGCTATACATGTCATTAATGTATTGAATTTTTAATATTTAATTATTACGTAAATTATTTATAAAATTATACTATAGCCAATCAATTTACGGGTACTCAATGAAAATAAAGAATTATCTCTTTTTTAAAACTGACACATCAAGAAGCTAAGTATTGGAAAGGATATACACCCACATTAAGTATTGAAGTACTTTTATTAAAAATATTTAATGACGATAATGACAATTGGAAAGGATATATACACACAATAAGTTAGGTTAGTTTTGAGGCTGTAAAAAGCTCCATGCATCAGGGTTTGGTAAGGCTCGAGCTTTGCATGTGGTTGGTACCAAAAGCAAATATGAACGGAAGTCAAAAACGAAATAATGTTTAAATATCTTAAATTAATTTCAATGAGATTAAATATAATATTTACGATGAGGGATTGTTGTAAAATGTAAAATGATATATAAGAATATAAACGCATAATTTCAATGAGATGAAATATAATATTTATGATGAGGGATTGTTGTAAAATGTAAAATGATATATAAGAATATAAACGCATTTCAGTGGTAGGATGATACAAATGCACACTATGTAATATTTAATTATCTATTTTGTGCTTTAATTAAATGAGGGAAACTTAATTAGATCTTAAAAAAAATGACAATTCCTAAATAGTCTAATCTCAAGCAATCCTTTCGAAGGAGCTATATATTCGTTTGCAAAGGAATATCTCAATCTAGGAATAAAAAAGTGAAAAATCACCACCTTAAGTTGACTAAATACTGCAATTAGCATATGCCTACATACATAAACAAGTCCAAATATGGATCACCGAGAAAATTGTAGCTAACAATGGTTGCCTTAATTAGATTTGGCCTACCTAAACAAGTCATGATTGGCCTCTTAAATGTCGTTAACCCCAAGTCAAAATACTCACGTGTTTAGGTTACATCCATAGCACAGACCTGAAAAACTTCACACTAGCTAGCTTGGCCGCAAGGTAACTGATCTCGTAAAATTTATCACAAGAGATCAATGATCGAGTTTCATCAACAGCAGTATAAGAGCAACTTTTTAAGATGAGGCTTACCTACTATTCCAGTCTATGTCTATAAATATATATATTGATGACGAATTGAAGCAAAACCAAGAAAAAGCTACTTTAATTTGATCATTCAGATTCAAGTCCAGCTACCTAATTAAAAAGGTACTTCTTTTCTTCTCTTTATTAATTAGGTTTTCAATTGTATATTACTCTGTGGGGTTCTGTTGATGGTAAATTGAAATCTTGTTTTTCCGATCAGATCAGATCTTGAAAAAGTAGTTTTGCATCGTAGTCGCCGGCAAGCTTGGTTGTAGTGAGGGTTTCCATGTTGTGCTTGGGGAGTTTGCAGTCCTCTGCAGTTTGCCTTTGTTTCATTGTCTGTTCGACCTTGGAATCTAGAGGTTTATTCATTAGCATATATAATTATATATTTGTTTGTTTTTTTTGAGTTACAGAGAAAAATCACAGTCACTGTCCAAGAGTGTAGACATGACAAATCTTACCTCGTGAGTCGTGACTATAGTCAGCATATGACCACAAAGAAATAAACCAGCCTTGGTTATCTATAGCTGATCGGCTTAGCTCAAACCAAAAAGATCAATAACATTGTAGTTACCAAGTCAACAACTTGACCAACTTAGTTGTGATTACTCCCAATTATATATATGTTTGTGTATATGTGTATGTATATATTCTCAAATACCTTTTACTATTTGTTGGGCGGAGGTCGGGAGGGATTTGCTCGGGCTGTTATAATATCCAACCTTATTATTATTATTTTGAGGTCGAACAAACAATGAAACTGAGGTATAACAAGCAATGAAGGACTGCTGATTTGCCAAGCTTTGTATGTAAACTGCCACTTATATTTCAACATCAATTCAAATATCACCCATATAAGCTGATGCCTCTCAGCAGGTATGTATAACATATGTAGCAATCTAATTCATAGCTAGTAAGTTGTGTTCAATCAAATTTTATAGTATATGTTAGTTTTATTACCAAAACAAGAAAAATAAGAGAACAACTATGATATGATATTACAAATCCAAACCTTCGAAATTTGGGTTCCACCGATGCATCAGCCTAACTGAGGTGAGACCACGGTTCTGTAGTCAAGAGAGAGGTCCAGGCTGCATCAACTTGACAGGTAACTGAATATATAGTTGTTAGTTTATATTTATATAGAGCGTTGTTGTATTGAGAAATGCATGAGACTAATTAAATATATCATTTTCTTTCCCTTATACATATATCTTCTCTTATGAGTTTTTTGCAATTTTGATCCCACGAGTATTGTGGCACTAACAATGTATATTCATAATTTTCAAAACTTGTATTATTGGTCCACAAGTATCAATTTCTAGCACAAACGGTCCTTTCAGTGAAATTTTCGTCAATTTTTCACCGGTCCCTCAGTGAAATTTACGTCAATTATATTTTTCACCAGGAAAATTATTTTTTCCCTTTATAATAGGGGTATAATGATCTTTTCCTTTTGTGGAGATTTCACCGGAATCATTTGTGCTAAGAAATTGATACTCGTGGACCAATAATTATGCAAGTTTAGTCTTGAAAGTTGTGGATCAACATTGTTAGTGTCACAATACCCGTGTGAGACAAAAGTGTGAAAAGCTCATTCTCTTCTCTTAAAACTGCACATGCTAAAAGTATGTCTGTTTATGTGTTTGTGCCTACACCAGTATTATACATTGAGAGTTGCTTATCAATACATCATATCAATTGAGTCAACATTAATTAATATCTGTTACGCATGTTTTCTTATCTGTGTTGAATAGATATAGGACTACAGATATATGGCCGTCAAGTTCAAACACATTCGTATACGAGTTACGTTGTTTCAAATTGGAGACATGGAGGCATTGGAGTTCATGTTTTCCAAAAATCTTTTCTTTTGTAGATTTGGGAATTACTTTTGTAGGTAAACATGTAATTGCGCCCTAATTCCTCTTTTATTCACACGCAGATCCCAACTTCCATTTTTCTTTATATGATAGAATTGCC
>CM008338.1:12864897-12876045 GCA_002525835.2 Ipomoea batatas | reverse complement strand
AAAAAAAAAACTTTTGGCATGAATAACGTGTTGAGAATATATAATATATAAACATGAGCTTAAGCTAGAGGTGAGAATAGGTCAAGTCCCTTGTAGGAATTTTTGTCCGAGCCTAATTAAAGGCTAACTCGTTTAGTAAAAAGATCAAGTTCGAGCCAATTTCAAAAGCATATTAAACTAAACAGGTTAGACATATATATACCAGGCTCGGCCTTCAGGCCTATAGACTTCGCGCGCGCGCACACACATATATATCCTATTTTATACCTAATATATATTGTATATTTTATACCTAATATATATTTTTATATTTACAATATAATCCGAAGTATATATATAATTACCAAACTCTAACCCTCCCTTTCCAAAATCTCATTCTAAATTATGGTTTAACTATAAACATTACTCCTAATCCTGTTTTTTTCCTGTTATAAGTATTCTTATTGTTTAATTTTTTTTTTATTAATTGTTCTTACTGTCATAATATTTCATGAAGTGTTGCAACTTAATTATATGAGTTGATTGTTTATTATTTATGATATTATATAGGATAACAAATAATAATACAAGTGAATTTATTTCTAAACAAGTTAACGAACATACTGAAGTCGTGACTTGTTTTATTTTATTTTATATTTTAATACTATTATGTTTGCATTGTGGTAATATGCTTATATAATTATGTATTACGTATACTTTTTAAATTATATATTTAGATATACTTATTAAAGTTTTAAAAGAGTTTTAACATGTTGGCTCAAAGTATACTTTGAAACTTTTTTAATGGCCTAAATATTAAACAGACTTTTAAAAAGTCACCAATTCAAACACAACCTAAATGTTATCCATAATGGATTGGTGAAAAGACATAATCAAACATTCAAGCACCAATAGAGTGGATTATAATTGGTGATTATTATATACTTATCTGTTACTTTCATTAGATCAATTTAAAGATTTCACTCTTTTGGCGTCCAATAAGGATATTGCTTCTCTACAAAATTTGAGTGGAACAAAAAACACCAATTATTCCAATGAAATAAGAATACTTAAACTGCATTTGCAAGCGTGATTAGCGCAATTGTTGTGATCTATTGTTAATTTGTTATTGTTTGTGTAAAATATATTAAAACATTAATTGTTGTACTTATTTTATTAATTAAAATTGGTATATGTTAGTCCCAGGGATTTTAGTGTGAGTAGGACGCTAACTTTAGGGATGTCGAAGTTTTCTCAAATCAGATACCTGTATTTTCATGATTATGTCAACACATATGTTGCTGATATTAAATCGATAATTTCTTAAAAAGTTAATTCTAGTGAGGCTCTTGTCACAATTTCAAATTTAGTTCTAAATTATCATTTTTATTATTTAATACTCTAATTTATCATATTTCGAACACTTTTGATCCTTCTAATGACTTTTTCAGTAAACTCTATTTTAGACAAGGGTATTTTTGTCACTTTATTTTCTTTTCACGATGAGTGTTAATTTTAGCAAAAGTCTATTGTCTTTGATAACAATTTCAAATTTAGTCTCAGACAATTGTTATTGCCATTTAACAATCCAGACTATCATAATTTGGATACTTTTTGTCCTTTTGATGACTTTTTTGGTGAAATTAATTTTAAACAATGACATTTTCATCTCTTCATTTAAAAAAAGAATATATTTTTCTACGCCTATTTTTTTTTTTTTCAATTTTCATCACTTCAGCAGTGATCACGCGGGCTACACCATCTCCTTCTCTCGGTTCTTGTCTTCATCTCCTTCACTCCTGCCCCAAATCGTCGTCAATGGTGATACTGAGTACATTAGGACCTCCTAGTGTGAGGGAACATTTTGCAACACGGTTGGAAAGCTCAGGATGACACCACCCGGTTGGCTTCTGTTTGATTGCTATTATTTTAGTCCATGATTCTGTGAATCATCTAATGAAGCAATAGATCAAAAAGAAAAAAGAAGAAAAAGAAAGAAGTCACTTCTTTGTCATTGAAAAATACCTTTTCCAAAAATATGATTTCACCGAAAAAAATTAAATAACCAAAAGTGTTCAAAATATGATAGTTTAGGCTGTTAAATAACAAAAAACAACTATCTAAGACTAAAATTAAAATTGACACCAATAACAAGAGACCTCTGATAATTGAATTAACTCATAGGAAAAATAAAAAAGAAAATAAAATAAAATTGAAGAGACAAAAATACCCTTGCCTAAAACAAGTTTTCACTAAAAAAGTCATCGGAAGGACCAAAAGTACAAAAGTATCCAAAATATGATAATTTAAAGTATTAAATAACAAAAACGATAGTGTAAGACTAAATTTGAAATTATCAATAAAGGCAAGAGACTTACCCTGAAATTATCTCTTTTTAAGAAAAGGATTTTCAATACGATTTCTGAAGAAAAGAAATTAAACTAGGATTTCTTAAGAGAAGAATTTTATTGTTTCAAACGGAATAATATTAAAGATTAATTATAGAACAAACGTATAGAAATTTCAAGCAATATAGACAGAATGGAATGCTATCAAAGACCTTGTGGTCTAATGGCATCTAGTGTCCCCGTTAACACTCCCATATGGATGATGGAAGTGGGTTCGAGCCTTAGTGGATGTAACTGTTGACTCTTTGTGCTTCATTAGGTTAATAAAGTGGCTATGAACAGATACTACATTGTAATAGACTCTTTGTGCTTCATTAGGTATGAACAGATACTACATTGTAATAGACTCTTTGTGCTTCATTAGGTTAATAAAGTGGCTATGAACAGATACTACATTGTAATAGAGTTACCGTAACCTTTTTTATAAAGTTGTTTTACAATGTTAAATTTTAAAAAGGTGGTAGAACTTGTTTTGTAATTTATTTAACTTTGTAATTGTAATTTTCTTTTTTAGAAAAGAGGTTTATCTTGAGAAAAACTTTAAATAGGTGGTAGAACTTGTTTTGTAATTTATTTAACTTTGTAATTGTAATTTTCTTTTTTTTTTAGAAAAGAGGTTTATCTTTAGAAAAACGTTTTGGTTGTGATCCTGCAAATTAGGATGGGTTAAAGTACTTGTAAGGTCTCTGTACTGTAGTGTTTTGTTCAATTTAGTCTCTTTACATCAATTTTGGTCAATTTAATCCCTATATTTTAAGATTTAGAACAATTAAGGACAATACTTAACACCGTTTATTTTTTCCGTTAAGTTTGTCCACGTGGCGTTGAAATTGCCATGTCACAATTTTGTGATGTGGCATAAAACACACAATTTTGTGATGTGGCATAAAACTATAAAATTCGGCCCAAAATGAAGCAAGGTTTCAAACCTAAGACCTCTTGTCTAAACAAAGGACTCTCTACCACTACACTACACATTCCACTTGTTTTATATTTGTTTAATATATATAATAATACTTTTCTTTTAAAGTACTAACTAAAGTTTCAAAAAGGAAAATGGATTCACAGAATCAGATCACAAAAGGTAAGACTTAGCATCCTCTTTTTTGTTTCTCTGGTACGAAATTACACAGAAACTCAACCCTAAAAATTATGGATTCAAGAAGAAGAAGAAAGAATGATGCAATTGAAGAAACAATACAAGGTATGTCATAACTTTAACTCTTTAACTTCAAATTACATTTTTACATCACTTCATGATTGTTCACATCATCTATGGAAGTTTATAATTTTAGTTTTTTAAATTTGTATTGAAAATTCATAATATGATATAAATATGAGAATCTTATTATAAATATGAAAATCATAAAATCCAATATCATTGAACATAAATTTGAAATTTATAATTTTATTTTATTTGTAGCTTTTGATATGCTTAATTTAGAATACTTATATGTATCCAACTAAAGTTAGAGTTTATAATATTTCAGGAACTGAAACTTTGAAAAAAATAGTATTTGCTTTCATCATGGAGGAATATTAGTTTAAACGTTAGAATATTTAAATGGAAAAGTGAATGTTCAAACGTTAGAATATTTAAATGGAAAAATGAATATATATACTCCGTACTTTATTAACTGTTGCTACATAATTTAAATTTTGTTTTGGATCAGGGTCCATAATGTAAGGTAAATCGTACCTTGTGTGGATTATGGTCCATGGTATAACAATTGGGCAATTTATATCGTAGACCAGGGTGCACAATGCATTGTGCACCCCGTACCAAAACGACGTCGTTTTGGTTATTTTAATTAATGTTTTTTTTTTTTTTGGAAATCACGTTTCGCGTTTCGGCTGGTCTGTGTATTTGTGTTAATATTCTGTATATTCTTTGAAGACATTATGCGTATTGTAGACTACGATTCTGTGTATTCATGTTAGGGGTAGTTGTGACGTGTTTTGTGTATTCGAATGTTAGGAGGATGATTTCTATGTACTTGTATCAATATTCTGTGTATTTCCTCAAGTCATTATGTGTATTATAGACAAGGATTCTGTATATTCCTGTTCGTGGTACTTAAATATAGGGGTGATGTGTTTGTGTATTTGGTGTTTTCATATTCTGTGTATTCTTTGAAAGCATTCTGTGTATTGTAGACTACAATTCTGTGTATTCATGTTAGGGGTACTTAAACATAAGTTGTGACATGTTTTGTGTATTCGAATGTTAGGAGAATGATTTCTGTGTAGTTGTGTCAATATTCTGTGTATTCACTTAAGTCATTCTATGTATTCTAGACAAGGATTCTGTGTATTATAGACAATGAATTCGCTGAAGTCATTCGCGTCTGCGTCCACTAACATCGAAATGACGTCATTTCGGACCAGGGTCCACGATATACATACTGTGGACCCTAGTTCACGATATAACGATTGTAACAATTGTGTGAATAGAGTTTGGGCCAAGTATGACATCACATCCATTATTATATATATATGGGTTGGCCCATTAAGATGACATCTTTTTAAACTAGGTCAGCAACCTAGCTTAATGTACGTACTGGAAGAATATTACTCCAACAAGTTTTATAATCCATAAACATTCATCTCTAACTCAAACACCACTCTAGTTGTAATACATCAAAGTTTTTATGCGTTTAACTAAAATAATATAAATGTGATGGATATATTAAGCATGGACTCAAGCTATGAAGCAATCTGATCTGGGCCGAAACGGACCAATATGAGAGAAGACGAATCGACACGGATGAGACCGACCATGAGGGCGGCCCGAAGTGGATGATGCCGACCTCGTCCATGGTGGCCCGACCCGATGTGAATGGGTCAGATCGGCCCAATGAAGTCAACCGGGACAAGTCATGCGACTCAGTCAAGCGGAATTGTAACCACTTGTCCTAAATAGGCAGCACCCGATTCGCATAGGCGATTGCCCGGAGCTATCTATAAAAACATTGTATTTGTCTTCTTGAAACATCTCTTGTACTCTCATTGAGCAATTAATATAATTATAAGACTCTATGGATCTTGTGGTCCAGTGGCATCAAACCCTTCCCTTTATATGGGAGGTGGTGGGTTCGAGCCTCAGTGGAGGCAATAGTGATTCTTGTGTTTCAATAGGTCTAGTTATGAATAGATATGCATTGTAATAGAGTCAGTAGTATTAAAAATATAATTAAGAGACCATTTGTCTCCTTTAAACACTCCTGTCTTTATCTTTTTTTCATTTCATTCTTTATTCTTTAATTAATCTGATTAATTGGTTCGGATCACCCAGATTGATTTTCTCCATCAAAATGTTATCAATAATGAATTGGTGCAATGATAGAATCAAACACCAATAGCATACAAGACTTTCCCATGGACTGAAAAGTTTCACATTTGGCGTATTTCACATGTGGCCTGAAATATCTACACATTAAATTGAAGAAATAAAATGTTTAGTTAAGGTGGAAATATCAAATATGGATTATTTGGTCATTAATATATACTTATCTATTACTTCCATTATATCGATTTAAAGCTGGGAAAATGTCAAATTTGATCCTTGATTGAGTTAATGATACAGTCTCTCAGTTAGAATTGCATGGACTTTTTTATTCCTTAACTATGAGTGAAGTAACTTGTTTAGTCCTGACGTTAGATTTTCACCTCAACCTGACAAAAAACTCAAAACCCCCTCTATTATTGGAGTGGTAAAATAGAAAATTAACATCTTATTCTCTTTCGTATATTGAAACCACTTTCACCTCATTATTTTCCACTCCCCAACCATCTTTTTTTTTTTTTTTTTTTGAAAATAAAGAAGCTAATTCATTAATAATAGGATGAAACGTTTACAATAAAGATCAATGGAATGGTCAAACATTCCTTACAGTCAGACATAGAAACAACTTCCCTAACATAGAAAACTTGATTCGCAGACTGTTTCACAAATTTGAAGCTGAAGGACCTTAAAGCTTCTTTAATGATTTTGTCAAACGTACCCAAGACTGACGCATGTTGAATAGTCTTGCACACCACCTGAGTATCTATTTCCATTCTTCTATTCATTGACAATATCTCCATCGGGCTGAACTGCATATCATAGTTCATATGAGTTTCTTTTTCATTGTCATATTTGTCACCCAGGATGAGATTCACGTACGCTATGACTAGTTTTATCGTTTCACACATTATGAAAAAAGAACTAGCCAAGTAAACGAGAGGAAGAAACTCGTCAAAACAACGAGAGGAAAAACAAAAAAACTGCAAACAGAATTAAACGAATAAAACAAAGCAAATGGAAACAATAGTGCGAACATAAGAGAGTGACCGGTAGCGGTGAAGATGGAGGAGAAAACTGTGAATGCAGAAAAGACAATGAAGGTGGACGCTGCTTAAGATAGAGATGACAGCAGGGGAAGACGATCGGACGCCGCCTCCGATCCGCTCCCTTCACGGAGGCGGCGGCCGTGAAGAAACCAAAGATAAGAGAACTTCAATACGTAGCTCCACTCCCCAACCTTCTATTTCAAGGTTTTTCAATTTCAAAAGTATTTCAATAACCCTTGTAGGTCTTGTTAGAAACCTGAGTCTCATATAAGGAGCTTGAGACACAGTACAAATAAGTGAACACTTGACCACCGACTTCAGGCATGTGAAATAACTATCCTAAAAGTTTATGATTTCTCTTACTAAGCAATAAGGGTTATCAAACCCCATAACTTTTGAGATACATACAAGCAGTCAAATTTCTTAAGTTGCTTTTATGAACAATTTATTAAAGAGTAACTTGAGAATTTTAGTATATATGTAAAAATTATTTCGTAAACTCTAGTCAAGAATTATATATCCTAGAGACATATCAATATAAACTGGTAGCAAACATTTTTAATCTTTCTGTCAATGTTAATTAGGATTCTCAAAATCAAACTAATAATAGAAATAAAGTAAGAGGGACCCTAGGCTGTAGCAATGAAAGTAACATTTGAACTGAGAAGGCCAATATAGAAGACGAATGATTAGTTGAGTTTCACACAACTAAGAATCAAGTCACTACGGTGCTTTAGTGCCGTTGGCGGTGTTTTAGTGACTTTTGTCACTGCTTTCTGTCGGCCACGCCGCTGCAGGGTGCTCCTCCGCCGTGTTTTCTGGTTATTTAAGGTATAAATTCTCTTCCGTCCCTAGCCGTTAGCGGCGGCGGGCGGCGGAAGGGCACGATGCAGTCGCCGGATGACACAGACAATCCGACGACAGACGAAACGATGAACGCGGACGAACAACCAACGAGATCTGCCAAGAAAGTGCGAATTGCGAAACGTACCTTTGCTGACATGGTATCCTCTCAACTCCCGCTCAATACGAATGTCGACTCCAGGATTGAAACGCACGAATGGGCTTTCGAAGACCCAGAGATCGAGTCGGATGCAGAGATGGACGTGGCCGACAAATCCGATGGAAGACCGAGAGTTGTCTTCTCCAAAGAACTTCGCAAGGAGTTGTGTAGCGAATGGAAGTTAGCCCTAATCATAAAATACTTGGGCAAGAACGTTAACTTCAACGTATTGAACCAACGACTACCATTGATGTGGAATTTGCAGGGTCATCTACACCTCATTGATATAGGGTTCGGGTGCTTTGTCGCTCGGTTCGACAATAAAACCGACTACCTTCACGTCCTTCTCGACGGGCCCTGGAAAATCTTCGATAATTACTTGCTAACTCAACGATGGGTTCCGAACTTTAAAGCCCGAACAGCAAAGTTTGAGAAGATGGCAGTTTGGGTGCGTCTACCAGAGTTATCGGTCGAATACTTCCGGAANTCATCCTTTCGGACTAAGAGTGGAGATATAGCTGAGTTGGGCTCGTCAGAGGCCGCTATCGCGCACTCCCTCACTTCCATTTGGTTCACTAACTATTCCGGCCAAAATAGAAGCAAAGTGTGAACAACATCATCCATACAAACATCAATCCTACTTCTACAATTCTCAAAGTCATAAAGCAAAATTTAATCATCAATCAATAGTTTAACAAGGGCACACACACCCAAACTATTTTACTCGGTCATGATGAACATTCAAACAACAAAGCAAAATACACAATGCAATAAATCTCAAGAAACAATCTAAATGAGAAGAGTATTTTACCCAAGGAATGGTGAGTTCTACATCTTCAATCCATCTTCATTAATCTAAGAGATCTTACTCTAATCTAATGGGAAAATAGTGTGTTTTTCCTCCCTAAAAGGGAAGGAATAGAAAGAGAAATCAGATCTGAAAATTGGAAAAGAGGTCTCCCTCAAAATAAGAAAGAAGGTTTTAAATAGATGTCCAAAGAGTCGAAATTCCACTGTTGCCCTACTGGACGCGTCCACGCTCGTCACCACGTGTGTGGCCCCGCGTGGTAGCTTTTTGGAATTATTCCACGCGTGTGGTTGTGCGTGGCAGCCTCCTGCTGGTTGCTTCTTCGTTTGTTGCTTCTTTTTGGTCCAAGACTTGCTATATTCTGCGGAAATGACTCAAAACACAGCCTTCGAGTTGGATATGCCAATTAGGTGTTAATTAAAGGTTTTATCTATGAAAGATGATCACAATTGGGTGCTGAAACAGTAAAATGTTATCTAAATATGACCCGAAACTTAACTATTTTTGGCGCTTATCAAAGTTTCCACACTTAAACCTTGCTTGTCCTCAAGCAAGCATACTATCAATCCCTAATCATCTAAGCGCTAAGAACAGTTAAGCGAAAGTGGGTTAATCAAAAGCTTTGTATTCAGGTATGTTGGAACAGAGCGAGTGAAATTCCCTTCACTATCTACCAAGACTATTAAGCTTAGGTCAACCAAATGTAAGGAATATACTGAGGAAGCAAATGTCTTTAAGGGTAGGTTTCAAAAATGACAATCACACTTTTTCAATCATGCAATCATTGGAAATTCGTCTTTGATTTTATTGGGGCCTAAAAGCCGATCCCACTAGTGGGAACGATGTGCACACCCTAACCAAATTTTCCACCCTTACGCCAAAGCCCCTATACTGAAATTTAGATGAGGGCAGGGACATAGACCGCTCATCGCCGTGGCTTTGGGCGATCACTCTTTCTTCTCAACCCCCTCAGATCTCATCTTCAGGCGACCCGGCTTCACATGGATCTCCATGCTTTTTCAAAGGTCAGTGCAATGGGTGCCCAAATCCAAGCGGGGTGGCTCACCTCTTGTTATTTTTCTCATCTTCTAGAATCTCTTTGGGACAACCGACTTCACGTGGATCTCCACGCTTTTTTGAAGACGGTGCAATGGTTGCCCCATATCCTAGCAAGATGGCTCATCTCTTGTTTTATCTCAGGGAGTGGCCATATTGAAGCCTTAAATCAAACTTTCACCACATCTTCTCCTCCTACCTTTTTCTTGGGGTTAGGGAGTTTTTTCACTCTTAAGCTCACTGTAGGCTCCCCTTTTGCCCCATGTCCTGCCAGATTTAGTTCATTTCCCGGGCTTCACCAATTTTATCTTTCTAAAGCTTAGGGGGTACACACTCCCACTTCGAGTGATCCTTGACTAAGGTCTCGACAAAATAGAAGACGAAAAGCATGCAAGCATTCAGAATTTTCAAATTTTTGTGTCAAAGGTAGCTTCCAAAGCATATTTCAAAAATTTGTTTGGCATAAAATTAAGAGTCTTCCTAGATAGTGCAGACAACAACACACTCTCTAACCTATTACCTTAACAACTCAACTGATTACCCGTCCTATGCAAAGCATCCTTTCCACACTTTAAAAGATAACATCGCCCTCGATGTTTCCATGAGGAGCGGTGGAAAAGGAGCTGGGTCAAAGAATTAATTAACAAGAAGCACCTTTCCACACTTTAAAAGTGTTTCCTGGGCTTGGACAAATCTACTCAATGTTATCACCCAAAAAGATCTTTCATTAATCAAAATCATTACTCAAAGAACAAGAATATCATACCAATCACTGAACAAACCATTCTTCTTTCAAAAGGGAAGGAAAGATATACCTTGCGTATCAATTCTTCATTTAAGCATTGACCGTCCCTTTTCCTAATCAAAATATCCCACAATAGATTTTGTCAACAAAAGGTGGATAGTAAGAAATGTACCTCATTTTGACCATTTAGTTCCTTGGTTCAATCTCTTCCTTATTGAGCTTGGGGTGCCTCCCAAGAGCGCCACGTTTAACGTCCCTGGCTGGACGAAACGTGGTAAGATCAAAGACAAAAGCACAAACATAACAAATACAGATAAAAATAAAATAGTGTTCCCATGCAGATTCTCAAAGTTCAATCAAAAGTTACTTAAGGATCCAAATTTTCATAAAGGCAAGATTCCATCTATTGTCATTCATAGCCCTGCATTGGGCCCTCTCCTTGCAAGTTCTTCTCGCAGAAATGCAACCTGCATGCTCAATCCTTCGATAAGTTCATAATGTCTCGCGTCCCTCTGCTCCAAGAGTGATTCCTGTTCCATGTGCAATTCATACTGGAACCTTTGCATCGTTTTCCAATTGGTGACTTTTGTGAATCGTGCGGGAGCTGTTGGTAGTGAGGATGACGGAATGGGAGTTGGGCTCTTTGAAGATCGTGCTATTGACTCATTGAAGATTGAATTACTAGGGGATAAGACTGGGGGAGAATTATGTGGCTCTTCTAAAGATGTGTGAATTTGCTTCCCAGGTGTGTGAGGTTGTGGAGATGTCGAGGACGAAGGAGGAGGTGGTAGGTCTACTTCCAACTTGGGTAACATAG
>CM008338.1:12746587-12760928 GCA_002525835.2 Ipomoea batatas | reverse complement strand
AAAATACCGACACCAAACAAGTGTCATGAGAATGGAAGAAACAAGCACTACATTGACGTATACTATTAGTTTTTGAGATACCAATTTGAAAAGAAAATAAATGAGCTATCTTGCAAGTTTAAATATCAAGTAGCTGCCAAAGACCTTGTGGTCAAGTGGCATTCGGGACACGAGTGGGTTCGAGCCAAGTGGCATCTGGTGCCAATCAGTAGTTTTTTTTTTTAATCTAGTTGCCTTAAACTGAGCTACAAAGATCCTTTTTCTTTAATGCAATCAGTAATTTTTCCAACACGAGTAGCTAAAACACATCAATAGTCCTACCTGTATAGATAAAACTCAGAAGATGATACCTGCATTCTAAGCCTCTTGGGAAGAAATTGGCCTCTTCACTTTCACAATTATCTCTCTCACTGCAACATAAGTTTCAAAAAGATGCACCTAATAACCTATTTTGATTGCTCAGAAGATGTCAAGTTATACTCCGACTTCATATGAACTCTCCATTGCAGTTCGTATTTGATCTGATATCGTTGTGTATAGATATTTTTGTGCTGCTTCATCCAGCCCACCTTCGACGGTTTCGGGCCACTGATCATCACTTAAAATGTTGACTCTTTGTACATTGATAGTGCAATCTGCCTTAATTCAGGAAGGTCAAATTCTATCGGCTTGCCCACAACTATACCCATCTTCTGATTACACAAAGGAAAAGGCGGTCTTCTGCCAAACATATAATTTTCAGGCATAACCTTTTCAAAGCCATGATGAATAATTGGTAGAACTATCGGAGCACGGGCAATGAGACTGGCAGTTCCCCACTTTAGTCGTCTTATGGGTGCATCTTCTTGGCATACCTTTCCTTCTGGGAATGTATGCAACCAGGCTCCATCACTCAATCGGTCAAGAGCTTCATTCATATGCTCTTGATATATTCCACCTCCTCTTTTAATAGGTATGCATTTTCCAAGGCGGAAAAAATATGACAGCACCGAGTTTTTAAAGCATATATCCTCTGCTGCCAATACCCATCTTGCCAGTTTTGCATCACAAGTCGGAAAACCTTTGAATCCCCACATTACAGGATCATCCAAAGTGGACATGTGATTGCTGACGGTGATGAGAGGGATGCCGGGAGGACGAGAGCGGACGAGGCGAAGGAGGGTGTCGGCGTTGTGGACAGTTGTGGTGTTGATCAGATTGGCCACGGCCTTGGAAAAGCAGCCCACGGCGGCGATTACCATCTTTCTTGGAACGCCGCCAAGGTGGTTTGGTCTCGCCGCCCACTCTATCGTCCTCCCCATTTCGGTACCCTCCGGCCTCCGCCTTCCAGTCGCTTCAGCAGTATTATGGCTTTTGAGTTTTTTTTTATCTGAGGGGAATTAGAGCCAAAAACCAAAAATTTTTGCATAGGTTTTATAGTTTAGGATTTAAGGTTTAGGTTGCTCAATATATAAAGACTAAAATATCATTGTATAATAATAATATAATAATTATAAGAAGGAAAAAATGGTAATTTATCATAGAATTACAATTCTACCAATGATAGAATTACAATTCCAAAGGGGCCCTAAGAATTGCAAGTTCATGATCGCAGGGAATTGTAATTTCATGGAGTTTGGTAAGAATGGAATTACAATTTCATCCTTCCAAACACCCCATAAATGGTGCAGTCTCGTAAAATTAATCCAGATATTTTCAGTCGTTATACCGTGGACCATGGTCACAAAACAACGTTGTTTTAATAAGTGGGAGAAATGGCTCCCGTAAATCTCCGCAACTGATAATACAGTTTATCTCAAATGATACTGCCTCACATTTTTTTATTTCAAAAAAAATAACAATTTCACATATTTGAGTGTATAATGTCAAATAAACTGCAGTTATATCAAAAAAGAACTGCAGTTGTGTTGAACTGATATTGCAGGGTGGAATGAGAATGATTATTAATAGTTGGGGAAGAATGGAGGAAGGAAAATGAAACACTTATTAGTTAATAAGGGTATACGTTTTTCAATTAGTGGGGTGTTTCAAACTCATAATAGTATTCTAAAAACCCGTCAACCAAACAATAACAATCACTTTGATACACATAACTTATACCAAAACCTGTCAATCAAACATATACCCTCTGTTTATGTGTAATAATTCACAAATTACACATGAGATGTAAAAGCGTAATAAATTAATTATTAATTATTTATATTTATGAGAGAAGCCAAAATCACAGTAATCAACCTTTTTTGTACGATCA
Source organism: Ipomoea batatas (assembly GCA_002525835.2). Lineage (NCBI taxonomy): Eukaryota > Viridiplantae > Streptophyta > Magnoliopsida > Solanales > Convolvulaceae > Ipomoea > Ipomoea batatas. The sequence continues at coordinate 12,758,677 of CM008338.1, read as the reverse complement.
TGAATCAAAAAGTGCATTAGAAATGAATATCATTCATTTTTAGTCGGACCAATTCCGCCTACCACTCCTGGCCTATTATTCATATGGCAGACCAAAGGCATCACAGAATGGGCCACCGGCCATGCAAGTCACAGAATCACACATTTTGCATGTCTTCATCCACATGCATCCACTGGGTACTTGAAAGATTTGTATAATTATTACATTGAATTGCGTTCACAGACAAAATCATTGATTGATATGTGCACCCCACTTCCGATCATGAAGCCATTTATATTTTGATCCAATCATACCTAATTACAAGTATACACTTATTATTGCTGTTTGAAAAAAAAAAATTGTATACCCATGTATTAGGAGCGTTTTGGACCATAATTTTCATGCAAATGCAAGAGAAAGTCTTTTATATATTAATATATTTTACAGTGTTCAAAATGTGAAAATAGGTGGGATAATTTTTTTTTAGATAAAATGAAACAGAATATTTAGAAACAATGTTTAATTAAATAAAATTAGTTATGAACAAATACTACATTGTAACATATCGCAGAGTCAGTAGTACTCAAAAAAAAATTAGTTTGGAAGTTCGTAAAAATATGTTGTAATGTTTTTAGAATAAAATTAATTTTTTTATATTGTTTTTAAATATTTAAATAAATAAATAAAACAGAAGCTAAGACATATTAATATTTAATACAAATTAAAAGAATTGTAGCAGTATTGAAAAAATGGTCAAATAAATCCTTGAATTTTATAAAAAGTAATTAGACTTCTAAACTTTAAAAAGTAATAATTAAATACTATACGTCGAAAGCAAATTTTGGGCTGACTAGTGCGGGGGCATGGTCAGAGATCACAATGGTAGTTGGGTCGTGGACTTTATTGTTAAAATTGGGCCAACATTGAAATGGATTCGGAGGCTGTCATCGAGTGCACGAACGCTGATCCGGATAATGTTATGGAAGAGGAAACTTGTTAGGCGTTTGGAAAGAGTGAGATTCTAGCATGTGCTTCGTGAAGGAAATAAATGCGCAAATTTATTGGCTAAATTGGGACAGGACGGGAGATGTGGTACGGTAATTTTAGAAGACCCTCCGGATATCATTGAGACTCTTCTCCAGACAGACGTTGGTAGGGCAATGTCTCGAAGAATCACCTAGACAGGGCGGATGCTCCTGCCGCAGATGCGCGCACACAAAAAAACATGCACCATGAAATGAATTAAAAGATGAATCATAGTAATGGGTCGAATGTAAGTTTTTATTTAAATTTTCACATTTAATTTATTTATTCAAAAAAAATTCCAGTAAATGACGCATTTGTGGCTAGACGTCCAAATCAAGGTTAGTAGATTTGCACAAAACCGATTTGCATTAAGATTATTTAAGTAAATGGAACAAACAACCCAACACAACATCCATTCTGGATTAACTCTATTTCGATTGATACACGTAACAATTCGCATCTACATCTTGCATGTTTGTCCACTTATATGCACAACACCATAAAAATCTTTTTCTCATTAATATTATATTCCTTGGTCGTGTTATTAATAATAATTTCATATATCCAATATTAAATTAACCATCACTATATCGTGAATTATGATTTAAAACGAAGTCATTTCAAGATATCATGGCTAGCAAATAACAACCATGCGTACTCTTCATCGCTCACTACAACTATGATGCACCTATGGTGTAATGTTTATTTACATTAAATTTTATTTTTTTATGAACATATAAAATGAACATTATAAACCTACTAAATAGTACTGTAAATAGAAATACATATGATGTACCCTAGAGTTCAATGTTTTATGAGATTATAGAACACATATTATGAACATATATAATACAAGATAAATATTACGTAGTATTAAACATGATGCACTGGTTGATCCCGGAAGGATTGTTATTATCAAAAAATCATTATAATCCTCCTTTGACTAGATTTAAGATCTCAAAATGTCGAATCCCTTAGGCCTTAGGCCGATGCATCTTAAGTTTCAACAACTAACGCACCTTAAGAAGGAAAATCATGTACCTAAAGTTTTAAACCAACACATACACTTAAGTTTCAACAACGCATCTTAAAAACAAAAATCACACACCTTAAAGACATCTTAAATTTGACTTATTAGATGCAAAAAGACCAAATTGTCATGTCATTTTTTTAATCATTATTGATCTGGACGCTTATTTAGGCAAAATAAATGGCTCTCATTTAACCGCCCACGCGAACCTATTTATATAAATATATACGATCTGTGTTTCTTTTTATTTTTTAATTGATTCCTCCTTTTTTTTGTTTAGTTAAAGGAATGATTTAACATTTGTCCCTCTAGAAATTTTGTTCTCATGGAATAGTAATACGATGCATGTCGTAACAACCCTTTAAATTATTGAAAATGAATATTTGTGGTAACTTGTATCTTAGCTTTGCCAAATTTCCATAAATTCATGGAATTTTACGGTTAGAATTGGACCACTTTATAGTGACTTGTGAGCTTATTATATATGAGTTCAGTGATCAGAGATTCAGAGGCTTTACTCTTCCGGTCCCTCCCACGTACCCTTCGTCTACGTGCACTTCCGTCCCAAACTTGACAAAGCTTGTGTATGTCAGCAGAACTTCAACTCCTCGTAATATCAGACAGACAGACCGACCGACAAAGAAGCAAGAAGCCAAGAAAAGTAGGTGTGAGTTAACGTTTGGAGCGTAACGGCGGTGACGGAAAGATGACCATTTCTTCATACGGCGACGGAGCCAAAGACTCTCTTGATTCCGACCATACGCGGCTTCACGAGCTCGGCTACAAGCAAGAGCTCAACCGCAACCTCTCGTGAGTAAATAAAGCTTCGTTCTTTACGCTCAATTTCTTTTATCCATTTTGCTTTATATATCTTCTTCAATTCTAGCTTAATGGGTTCTTGAACTTTGGGTGCAGGGTGTTGTCGAACTTTGCGATTTCGTTCTCTATTATATCCGTGCTTACCGGCGTGAACACCCTTTACAGCACTGGGTTGAATTTTGGCGGCCCAGTTTCATTGGTGTATGGATGGGTGATTGCAGGTACCTTCACCATGTTTGTGGGGCTATCCATGGCTGAAATTTGCTCTTCTTATCCCACCTCAGGGGGTCTCTATTATTGGAGTGCCAAGCTTGCTGGTCAAAGTTGGGCACCTTTTGCTTCTTGGATCACCGGCTGGTAATATTTCCATTTCCTTGTTTAATAAAAATAGGCTAAAATTGCTTGCATGAGCAGCTCAATTAGCTCCTGGTGAGTAGTAGATTGTGAGCAAAACACAAGATCAGGAGTTCGGGAGTTACACACGTGGTCGACTCCTGTGGGCACCAAATACTCTTACCTAATGAGCTGTTGAATTACCGTGATTTACCCTTTCACTATCGGTCAAAGGAAATTTTAGTCTTTTGTGGGCAAAAATAGGCTAAAATTGCTTGCATGGGCAGCTCAATTGGCTTCTGAGCAGTAGATTGTGAGCAAGACACAAGATCAGAGCTCGGGAGTTACACATGTGGTGGACTCCTGTGGGCACCAAATCCTCTCACCTACTGAGCTATTGAATCACCATGATTTACACTTTCATTATCCCGTCAAGGGAAATTTCAGTCTTTTGTGGGCAAAAATAGGCTAAAATTGCCTCCATGGGTGTTGGTTTCTGAGAAGCAGATTGTGAGCAAGACACAAGATCAGACCTTGGGAGTTACACACGTGGTGAACTCTTGTGGGCACCAAATCCTGTCACATAATGAGCTGTTAAGTCACCCTGATTTACCCTTTCACTATCCTGTCGGGTGAGGACGAGGAAATTTCACCTTTTGTGGGCAAAAATAGGCTAAAATTGATTTTGTTTTCTTAGCCTTTTTTTTTAGTAAGTCTGATGGGATGAAAGAGGTGTGGTTTGAACTTAGGCATACTAGGAAAGGGTAGCTTACTATCAAACTATTGCTTGAACACCAATTAGATATGCTTTTGTAGGGTACTCATTTTTGTGCTAATATTGCAGTTCATAACTAGTCTTTTTGGTAGAAAAGATTGCATTTAGGCCTTACCAATTCTCTAAGAAAATTTTCCTTTCTTTCATCCCCTCCCCCATGCAGGTTCAATGTTGTTGGTCAGGTAACAGCTCAAACAGCTACTTCACTTACAAAATTACAAATTCCCGTGTCTAATTCAACTCTGTATGCTTATCATTCTGGAAGACCGTAAAAGTTTGCTCTAACCACTGAAGAAATGTTTGTTTACAGTGGGCAGTGTCAGCTAGCGTAAACTTTTCACTTGCACAGTTGATTCAAGTGATGGTTCTCCTTAGCACAGGAGGAATGAATGGCGGTGGCTATAAAGCATCTAAATACATAGTTATTGCTATACATGGTGGACTTCTTCTATCACAGGCTATCTTGAATAGCCTTCCCATATCGTTGTTGTCCTTTCTTGGACAGATAGCTGCTGCGTGGAATATATTTGGTACATAGAATAGAACCAAGCCTGTTCTGTCCACTCGAGTATGCCTTAGATTAATGAAAATATATTTTGGAGCTCTAACTGTAGTATAATTGTTCAGGTGTCTTTCTTCTTATGATTTTGGTCCCGTTAGTTGCAAAGGAACGAGCCAGTGCCAAGTTCGTGTTTACACACTTTAACACTGACAACGGGGTTGGAATCCATAGCGAAGTGTATATATTTGTCTTGGGGCTCCTTATGAGCCAGTTTACATTATTGGGCTATGATGCATCTGCCAATATGGTGAGTTGTCTAGTTGGTAGCATTTCTCGTTTTTCTTTTAGGGTGTGTTTGACAAGCATGAAAATGACTTCTGGAAAATGTTTTCTGAAAAATGAGTCATTTTCTATAAAATATTTTCCTTTTCAGTGTTTGGTTGCATTCCAGAAAACTGTTTGATTATACTGGTTAACCTTTAAATCGTGAACTTATAAAGCATCTGTTGATAAAAAGCATGCCACTCTAAATAGCATTCCTAACAATTTGTATTGTATGAACCATTGTTTACTTAAATAGAGTAATTTTCTATAGATGAAATGTGAAATTGATTCCTTATTCTGAAAACCTGTTATTGCAGACAGAGGAAACGAAGAATGCTGCTAAGAATGGGCCGAAAGGAATCATACTTGCCATTGGCATATCGCTTCTTGCTGGATGGTGTTACATACTTGGTATAACTTTTGTTGTTACCGATATCCCACATCTTTTGAGCCAAGATAACGATGCAGGTGGTTATGCTATCGCTCAATTGTTCTATGATGCGTTTAAGACTAGATATGGCAGCGGTGTTGGTGGAATTGTTTGCTTAGGTGTTATAGCCGTTGCCATATTCTTCTGTGGAATGAGCTCAATGACTAGCAACTCGAGGTGAAACTTAACATACTACTAACACAAATAGTTCTTTGCTAAGGCCTAAGAGACTTTAACCTCGTAGGATATTAATCAAAATCATTTCAGGATGGCTTATGCATTCTCACGAGATGGAGCTATGCCATTTTCAGCATTCTGGCATAAAGTAAACAAGCAAGAGGTTCCAATTAACGCAGTCTGGGCATCAGCTCTAATCGCATTTTGCATGGCACTAACGGTATGAACTCTTTCTCTGATTTTCACGTGTTAATATGCAACATTCTCATACATACACTATGAATTTACTACTGTAAAACCCTGCAGTCTCTTGGAAGCATAGTAGCATTTCAAGCCATGACATCAATAGCAACCATCGGACTTTACATTGCATACGCTCTGCCATCCTTTCTTAGAGTGACTTTGGCCCGGAAATCTTTAGTGCCAGGCCCGTTCAACTTGGGGCGCTATGGGGTCGTCGTAGGTTGGATTTCGGTCTTGTGGGTGGCTACCATTTCTGTGCTCTTCTCATTGCCTGTAGCATATCCTATTACACATAAAAATCTGAACTACACCCCAGTAGCAGTAGGAGGCCTTCTTGTTCTGGTTGTCTCTTCATGGATTTTTGGTGCTAGGCATTGGTTCAAAGGTCCTATTACAAATATTGATCACTCTTCAAGTGGAGATGCATAATTGTAAGACGGGAGAAATCTGTAGTCACTACCAGAAGATTTTTGCATATACACAATGTGGGAAATTTATCATTGATTCTTCCTCACTCTCTAGATTTTCTTGTGTTACATATTATTCAACAACCCTTAATCACCAAGTTATTATATTATAATTAAATGTTCAATTTGTTCTTGTAGTCTTTTGTTGGTTAGAGTCACAATGTGAGATTTATACATTCTTAACTTAAATAGTGGTTGCAACTTGGGAGTTTGTTTCGTCATAAAAAAATATTAAATAATTTTTTATTAAAATTTGAAATGATGGATATCATTAAACTATAAAATTTAATGCACGGTAAATATCATAGAAAAATGGCACTTCTCTCTAGTAAATATGAAATAATTCATTGCTAGTAAAATACTTGACATATAGAATAAATTATTAACTTAAAAAAAAATCATACAGAATATATTATATAGAAAAATCTGTAGCATATGTGTAGAAAGATCATAGAGTGGAGAAATGGCCTCCAAAGCAATTTAAGGTAGGTAGAAAACTCTCATACTCATCTATATCTTATCTATGAATAAATTACAATTATTGATATTGCAAAAAAACTAACATTTCAAACAATATGCTTTAAAAATTTTATATTATGATTTTTAAAAAAATAAATATAATGTTAAAATTTTAAAAAAAAATATTACAAATGTCTTTTCACATTGCAATATAAGTTACAAAGTAATAAAAATGTACAAATTTTAGGTATGTTTATATTGAGTTTTTGAAAAATCTTTGTAATTCTACTTGTAGATTTTACTCATTTGATTTTAATGCCAACATTTTATGAGAAAAAAATAATATAAAATTGAGCTTAAACATTACAAATTTAAAAATTTTAGTGGTAAGAATTTAAGTTGTCGTTGTGGAAACCACAACAGTTTAGTGGTAAGAATTCTAAGTTGTGGCTATGGAGATCAAACCGATCTCTCTCCCTTACGATTTTGAAGTGAGAGTCTTCCGTTTTATAATGCAAGATTTTGAAATGAGTTATATCCTTAGGATTTCGAATTAGTCAAATCTATTAGAATTTCGAAGTGACTCAAGTTAAAACAGGATACAGATATATGGGACATTCTCTGGGAATGCGCAGTCAATAATGGTCCAATTACGGCCAACCAAATATCCTGAAAGTAACTAGTGGAAGAGGATTGATGACTATCGGGGACCCATACAAAGAAAGCAAGACTACTGCTTGGGCTCAAAGGGGACTAAACCCAACTATTTTAGCCCAAGAACCAATCAGACAGAAATCAAAAGGGGCATACCCCACGAAAAGACAATAGCAACTAAAACATGCCAATGCGGAAGCAAGAAAACTGGACTGCCACACAAACAAGAGTAAGTCAAGTTACAACAATATTTCGAAGTGAGTAAAGTTACAACGACATCCCTAAGTTACAACCACATCCCTTAGTCTTTTGAAGTGAGTCAAGTTACAACGGGCTCTTTTTCTTATGAGAACGTGTCTTTATTTCTTGATCAATTTTGTGTGTAGAAAACTTCTTTTATTTGAGTTTACCTCATTCCGTATTGGTATTTTAACTTGGGCTACTAAACCACTATATGAATCAGAATGGTGGAATTCGCACTAGAATCAGTATCCAAATCCAAATGGTTGAAATTTGTACGAGCCCACCCCGGAGACTCTCATATGGTGCCAAATTTAAAAAGTTGTATAATGCAAAAGAATATTAAAAGTAAATGCTTTAGTGTTGTAAATGGTCTATAAAGTTCTCATTCATTATTTAAAAAAAAAAAAAGACATATACAAATTCTAATGAAAAATAAACTCTTTATATTTGAAGAAAATAAATTCGTTAATCTGCTTTGCCATTTTATATTCACGAGAAAAGTTATTAATACAAATTTCCATAAGACATTAGAGGTTTCAAATTTAGTATTTAAATTTTATTCGGAAATTAGAACAACCTTTCTCAAGCTTAAAATCCTAACACTTAAAAGGAAAAGAATGAACCAATTGTGCAAAATAAAAGCCAATATTAAAAGGATATCCTTAAAAAATCAAAAACCTTCTGTAAGGGCAAAAACTCTTCCTGCCAAAGGTGGAGGCAATGTAGAGATAGCTTCAAAAAAATGCTTACGCATCTGAGTCTGCGGAATTCTCTAGCCTCCGTCCACGACCAAACTCATAAACATTACGACCTTTAAAAACGTGTTTTCTTCGAAATGGTCTACACTACATTCGACTCCCTTCCCATGCACCCTACCCCACCTAATTCCTTCCTTGCCGCCCATCATACATGGCATTCCTGAAACTTCTCGCTCGCCACCACAACCAACTCTCCGCCCAAACCCGTCGTCTCTCCGTCGCCGCCGCCGCCGCCGCTCTCCCGGACACCGCAATCTGGACTCCTGCCCCTCTCCTAACCGTCTCTCCCGCCGCGAGGTCTCTCTTCCACGTCGCAATCGACGTCTCTGATTCTCCCGAGCTCGCCGTGTCCCACACTAGGGCTGGGCAGTATCTCCAGCTCCGAGTCCCCCGCGTCGCCAAACCGTCCTTCCTTGCTATTGCTTCCCCGCCTTCCCTCGCCGCCGCCAGGGGCGTGTTTGAGTTTTTAGTGAAGAGCGTTCCCGGCTCCACCGCTGAGCTTCTATGTGATCTCCGACGAGGTGATATTGTGGAGTTGAGCCATATTATGGGGGATGGTTTCAACATCGATCGGATCTCTCCGCCAGAGAAGTTTCAGACTGTTCTAATTTTTGCCGCCGGATCTGGAATCAGGTGAATTATTCGTTGCCTTCAATTTGAAACCACTAGACAAAGTTCTTAAAAATTGAGCTAAGATTGTTCTTAGGGATAAATCTCCGCGCAATTATTTATTTTTATTGTTTTTGCTCAATGATTTTGTTCACCCTTTCAGCATGCCAAGCAATCGGCCAGAAAAATACCTAGTTAGTTAGCTAAATAGATAGGATTGGCCATATCTGTATAAGTGCAGTTATATTTGTATCTATATCTGCCATTTCCTTGTCTATAGAATGAGCATTTCATGATGTAGGCCAGTAACATATTCATATGTTAGTTCAAGAAATACTTGAGATGTGAAAAGTTATGTTTTTTCTGTATGAGATTCACATCTTCAGTTGCAAAAGGATGTTGACTTTAATTTGAGTAGATACATGTATAGTTGTTTATTGCAATTAGAATTGTGAAAACTAGTCTGTTGTCAAAATTTGCTACTTTTTATTTTGCATAAGCAACAAAATAGTCCATTGTTGAAATCCCTTCATCAATTATGTTCCTAAAACAAAAAATGAAATATCTTGATGATTTTGGGAGTGCCAATGGAATTATCTGGCTTATGTATTATCTTGAGTTGGGTAAATTCTGACTTATGTACTGCCTTGATAACAAAAAGTCTGGACCTTGATTAACTTTCACTTTTATTGAATTCTCTACTTCTTTAAACAAGATTCATGCTTTTCATGGTAACAGCTGGGAAAAAAAATTAGCAAGGAACTGTTTGAATGTTGGTGAGCGGAATCGTTAGGAGAATAGGGTGGCAAGAAAAATGTTTTACTCATGGAAAAAAGATGGAGTTCCTAGATGTTTTGAGTTGTATAGAAGGATAATAGGTCATAGAGGTTCATGATGCAGGCAGTAGAGTGGAACATGTGATCATTTTGAGGTGAAGAAATTTGCCAAGCCACTAGTAGGGCAAAAAAGTCTAAGAGTAGTGAAAAAAGCAACTAGCTTTAAAAAGAATAAGTTTATAGATAGTCGGACCGTAAAACTAATTCTAATCCTACTAGAAACCATAAAAGAAAAAAAGCAAAATACTATCACTCCTTGTATTGTGCTTCTAAAGTCTAAAAAGAAAGAGCCAAGGTTATCCCTAATCATCGTAGAAAAATAGCATAGATTCCTTTTATGATCTTGAATTTTCATATCTTTGCTAAACTTGATAAATTGATTAAACCCCGTTTCAAATCTCTCTCTCTCTCTCCCCACCTACCTTCCTAGCTTCCCTGGTAATTTACTCTTCTCTACCTACTTGTTGTACACAGCCCAATTCGATCTTTAATTGAGGCAGGGTTTGGTGCTGACCAGAGATCTGATGTGCGATTATATTATGGTGCAGAAAATCTAGAGAGAATGGCCTATCAGGTACTTCCTTGGTGCTACTTACCATTTGGATAATTCTGTTTTTGTTTGCACCATTTTTTTGAGGTTTTGTATCTTTCATCTTTAATAGGATAGGTTTAAAAATTGGGAAGCTTCCGGAGTTGACATTGTACCAGTATTGTCTCAACCTGATGACACTTGGACTGGAGATTGTGGATTTGTGCAGGTAATTGTCATGTATGAAGAATATATGCTTGCATTGTCTTTTTAGCTGGCTTTCTTTGTCCGATTGCTGTTATAAACTTATAATGAATGTTATGCTACCCGAATGGCCCAGCAAATTTAAGCTCATTTTGGACAAACAGTTTAAGTAAGTACTTTTCAATAAGCTCCATCAAATATGATCTAGGCAACATAAATGGGCTTGACATTTCAACTGGTTTTTGAAAAGCTGTTAAACTTAAATGGGTTTGGAATTTCAACTTGTTTTGGAAAACTGTTTTCTAGATTATTTCGACCATTTCCTTGAAGTAGTTTATCAAAATAAGTTCAAAACAGGTTCTGAGAAGCCATAAGCTGTTTTCAAAGCTTATCTAATAAACACAATAAAAATGAGTAGATAATACAAATAAGCTGATCCAGACGGGGATTTAGACTTGTGTGATTTGGGTTGTGTTATGTGTTTTCTATTTCTCTATTCATTTTTTTTAAGAAACATAACATTCTGATGCTGTCACTTTTGCAGGCTGCATTTTCCAAAGCTAAAAGAACTTTTAGCCCTCGGTCCACTGGTGCAGTGCTTTGTGGACGAAGACGAATGACTGAGGTTTGTAGTTGTTTTATCTCAACTTGAAAGCTCTAAAGGATCTTCCTAAATATTTATAACTCAATACCTGTTTATATTGATTATTGAGGTTTCGTCTTAAGACACTGGAATTCACACTATCCGAAGTGTCTGAAATGTTCCTGACACTCATTCCTTTTATAGCAGTCTGTTACTCTGTTTTACATAATCTAGGATTCTTGATATCCTATGGTTTAATTAATATCAATCTGTAGAATTGATTATTTTTTCTTACTCTAGTCTTTCTTGATCTGTGTATGATTTTATTTATTTTTTTTGGAAAAAAAAAATTAGAACATCAAGTTTTCTTCATTAGAGTATAGAACATAAATTAACAACAGTTAGCTATTGAGTAAGAATGTTGTAGCGTCTCCTTAATGCTAGTTAGCAGGTAATAAAGATTAGGATTCAAGTTCGCTTTCCCATTGTGGGGCCTTCACATATCTTTAGGTTTTGGAACTGGAATTTCATGGTTGTTGGTAAGTGCTAACATGGATGCTTGCTTGATTGTTTGTTTGTGTACTTCATGTGTGCCATTTTATGTGACATATTGTTGGATTAAGAAGAAAATGAGATCAGGAAAGGGAGTTTATTTCTTAAGAGCTGCCCATGTAATGGTTTTGGGTATAGTTTCTAAACTCATGAAGTAAAAACTTTAGTCATAAAAAGATTAAAAACTATTTGCCTCTTGCAGGAGGTTACTTCTGTTCTTTTAGCAAATGGCGTCCCAGCTGAGAAGATTCTAAAGAACTTCTAACTTGAAATCGGAAACAGTTGCTTGTATTATATTTCTCGCTCACAACAAATCATTCAATTTGACCTGCTCTGAGGAGCAAGATTTTGCAAATGCGGTATACAACACCTGAAGTCCTTGCCTGTTGCCTTCTGTAGCTGATGTACTGTACTTCAGAGGAGAAAGAGTAGATGAAGTTTTGTAGGGAGGTATGTTGTGCTCTCAAATTATTGATAGTAGCTTTCTCATTTTTCCTTTTTTGCCATTATTTATAATTACTAAAAGTGGCTATTTGGAAAGATGGTGCCCCAATATTC
>CM008338.1:12727814-12746297 GCA_002525835.2 Ipomoea batatas | reverse complement strand
AAAAAAAAAGAAGAAGAAGAAGAAAGGGAGGGGGTGGGGGGAGGGGAGCCACACGGCTCCCCTTTGTTTCATTCAATCAGTTTGCCCAGCGCAGGCAGTGCGCTGGGCAAACTGTTAAGTTTTAATTTATTTATTTTTATATATATAAGGGCATTTTGGGGAATTTCCCCAAAAAACCAAATGCAAAACGCTGCTATATGCAGCGTTTTGTATATTGGCGGTTTGGAGCAAATCCGCTGCTCCAAACCGCCATTAACCAAACAAGGTTTTCAGCGTTTTGACCATGGTCAAAACGCTGAAAACGGCGGATCCGCCAAAAATTGGCGGATCCGCTACTAACCAAACAATGGACTTGCTGTTATTATACTTAGCTTATATATATATATATATATACCACTAAATAACTGCTATTCTTAACCACCCCACGCCATAATTCATTTCACGTACGCCCATACTTTTTTTTTTTTTTTTACTTTCTCTCTTTACAAAAGCAATGTTTTCTTCTTTAGATCTAAAACTCGAACGATTTCGATTCCAGTTTTGATTCAGTACAGTTTTTGCGGGTGTTTGAATATGGGAAATCTCGTTCCGTGCTGCAGTTTAACTCCAAGAATGTGCGCCGCCGCCGCAAAGGCGGTGAGGGTGATCGTACCGGGCGGCGGAATCCGGCAGTTCTGTGAGCCGGTGAAGGCGGCGGAGCTCATGCTCGAACACCCCGGCTACTTCTTGATAAACTCGACGTCCATGAATGTGGGGCGGCGGTTCTCCGCGTTGTCGGCGGATGAGGATTTGGAGATGGGAAATGCGTACGGAATGTTCCCGTTGCGGCGCGTGAACTCGGTGGTCACGGCGGCGGACATGGCCGTGCTCTTGGAAATGGCGGCGCCTGACTCCACCGCCAAACGGATAGTTGTGAGGGTGTCGCCGGAAAATGGGTCGTCGGAGGTGGAGGCGGCGCCGTCGACGTTGGATTTGGTGTTCGAAGGGTTTGCGGAGCAGGAGTTGAAGTATAGATTATCGTCGTCGCGGTCAAAGCGGCCATTGTTGGAAACAATCGTGGAAGAATCGGTTCCCGCTTGTTAGTATAAAAAATGCGCAATTGTCGGCACATACTACTCTATGCAAACTTTATCTTATCTATGAATTTATCGCTCATAAATGGTTACTTCTGATGTGATAATTGTATCTTTAGATAGTTGTTAAATGTTTGTGATATGACATTTTGTTTTATACTATGTAATTCCATTACTGGATGAGGTACAAATATAAATATATTTTTGAGTTAGACCCGATTTGGTCACTCAATTTTTAAGATTTCACCTCTTTGATTTTTGACTACTTTCAAACTTACTCAATTTTATCCTCAATTATGTAAATTTTTACCTAAAATGGTCCCTCGACTATTAGGATTTCATCACTTTCATTATCAACTATCAAAGTTGCTCAAGTTAGTCCGTAACTATGCAATTTCTTTTTACCTAAAATGGTCCATCGATTATTAGAATTTCACTACTTTGGTCCCTCGACTATTAGGATTTCATCACTTTGGTCATCGAATATGAAAGTTGCTCAATTTAGTTCCCAACTATGCAAATGTTAACCTAAAATGCAAGTCTATTGTGGATTCATAGACCTTTTTGGAGAGTAGAGGACCAAAGTTGTGAAATTCTAATAGTCGATGACAAAAGTGGTGAAATCTTAATAGTCGAGGGACCATTCAGGTAAAAATTGCATAGTTATGGACTAGTAAGCAACTTTGGTAGTCGATGACCAACGTGGTGAAATCATAATAGTTGAGGGACCACTTTAGGTAAAAATTGCATAGTTGGAGACGAAATTGAGTAAGTTTGGAAGTCGAGAATCAAAGTGGTGAAATCCTAATAGTCGTTGGACCAAATTGGGTATTAACTCTATATTTTTTGTATAATGATAATAATTGTATTAACTCTATATTTTTTATGTTTGTTATTTGCCCTTTTTAATGATGAAATACTTGCCAAAGACCTTGTGGTCAAACGGCATGAAGTGATTCCCCCAAATGGAAAGTCATGGGAGCGATATTGACTCGTTGGGGGTGATATTGACTCGTTGGGCTTCAGTAGATTGAGAAAGTATATATGGACATTAGATTATAACTAATTAATTAAAGTCAATAATACTAAAAAAAAATGATGATTATAACTAATTAATAAATACTTTTTTTTTCAAAAAGAATTTGATAACTGAATTATTGAAAATTTTTATTGAAGACATAGTCTCCGGACCTAAGTCAAATAAATTTTGCCACTTTGGTAACGGCAGGAAGGGTCAAAGAGGGCTTGTGACTTGTGTGGACATACAAAAATGATGAAGAAATTGCATAACTATTTCAGACATCTTTTTGTGAAGTTTCTTAGCTTCCACTTCATATTTACTTTTGCAGTATGGCACAAGTCCAAAAATTATTCAAATTAAATTAAAGCTGCGATGATTTGCATAAAAAGAGGATATAACTTTGTAAATCTCACACATATCATCTCCACCTCATACTTATTATTAGAAACTTTTAAACTTCCAATCATATGTTTCATTTCATCATAAAGTAAAAAATAAAAAAGTTAAGTAAAGCGCGCAATTTATAATCTCATCTTCTAATTAAGTAACCTTTGAAGCAATTGGAAGTAGTAAATTCTTGATACTCTTGGTGGATAATGATTAATTGATACAATGCTCAAGTGTGAACATTTTCTAACGCGTTTGGTCAGAGGGAATTACAATTCCATTCTCACTTAATCTCCATCTAATTTCGAAGGCAACTAATTCTTTCATTTGGTCGGAAAGAATTGCAATTTTACAGAATTACAATTCTTCCCTCATTTTTATGGAATTAGAATCCCATGCCCCCCTATGGGATTTTAATTCCATGGATTTGTTGAATAAAAACGATAATCCTAAGAGAAAATTATTCCACTATTTTTTTAATTTAAAATAGATAATGTCGTTCTTGAGCAATAATCATTCTAGCCAACCTCTCAAGTATTTACATTTGATATGTGTATATAGCGTATTTGTTTATATTTTGAACAACAAAATTTTCATCTTGTGCGTTGATGGTGGGTGTGTTGTATAATGTTCATTCTGTGCATCGATTTAGATTGCCCAACCCCAAGGGATCATGGTGCCCACTGCGCACAGGGAGCCCCCTCATTGATATGTGTATATAGCTTATTTGCCTAAATTCTTAGATGTCCACTGCGCACAAGGAGCGAGCCGCCTCATTGATATGTGTATATAGCGTATTTGCCTAAATTCCGATTTAAATTGCCCCAACCCCAAGGGATCATGGTGCCCACTGCGCACAAGGAGGCCCCCTTAACTTGAGAGGTTGCCCCCACATTACCGCTAGTGAGACTCGATCCCTGGTCTCTTCTCCCAAACTTCAGACTAGTTGAGCTGCCCACGCGGGCACATCCATTTTTTCCTTATACATCTCTCTTGTTGTTGCAGGGTCTTCATCACCACCTCAACTTCCCTATAACTCATTTCTTGATTAATCAAAGACCCTTAGCTTGTTCAAGTTGTCCATGGGGCCTATTTTAAGGACAAAGACGATGACCTAGTACGTGTCCCTAAAAACGCTCATTGCATGCTTCTAGAAGGCTGTGATATATATCGTTTGATCCATTCAAGTCAGCTAGCTATAGCAAAACATTATTTGTATTGACTTCATTGCTCATCCAAGACTTGCTGACTTCGTTATATCAGTAGACTTGACGATGGATGCTTATACTATGGAGTGGTCATATATGCTCATGCAGACATGCACTTTAATTTTAGAAATTGCTAATTTTCGTCAAATATTTTACTGACCGGTATAAAATACAATAACAGTAATCATATTGGTTGTGATTTTTTAATGAGTTTTTTTTTAAATATTTTTTATAGCTTTAGCAGAAAGAGTGAGAGAAATGAAAAAAAAAAAAATCTTTTTTTTTTTTGAATCAATGGTGTTGCCCTAAGTATCATCATTACTTCATATTTATTGATTATTTGTGAGTGTTGAGTTTTCCGGATAGACGTGAAAATCGGAATGCGTAACCGAGGATGGGCGGGGACCCTGCATATTGGTAGTTAGGATCGACTTTTTTGACTCTTTGAGGCTTCAGATCAAATTGGTCCCAAGCTGCAATCTAACATCCTACGGACGTGACCAAAGGTTCAAATGTCGTCCCAATTGAAAAATACTCCGTACATAAACTCCCACTTGTTACTTTAATAAGGGTGTCTTTAGAAAGAAGGAAAATGACGACTCCTGGACAATATTTTTTGAAAAATGAGTTATTTTTCAAAAAAATGAGTCATTTTTCGGAAAATATATTCATTTCTCGTATTTGGATATATTATGAAAAATTGTCTTTGTGTGTTTGGTTCATTTTCTGAAAAATGAGTAGAATTGTATAATTATATATTTTTATTATTTTATTTAAAATATTTATAATAATATAAAAATAATATTTTTAAGTAAATAAAATTATTAAAAAATAAATAAAACTTCCCCCACCTGGTTTTCGGCCGAAACCAGTTGCTTTGGCTTCCCGGCGGAAAACCAGAGCAAGGCTTTGGTTTCCGGCGGAAACCAAAGCTTGTGATGATGCAAAGTATCATTTTCCACCATTTTTTGGCTCATTTTCGACAGTCAACGGAAATTAGCCAAAACATGAGAAACTCAAAAAATAATTTTCATAAATCATTTTTCAGGTTTCCAAGCACACCGTACCCTAAGTTCTACTCCATCTCATTAAATTCTTAATGTAGGCACTTTTTCTGAAACTCACATGATCAAAAATTGAAAATATCCTATATTTTTTTTAATATGTAAATGCAAGAGCATAAAACACTTCCAGTATGCAATAGGCAAACCCATACATTCAGATAAGGGCATATGTGCAACGGGTAGATCAGTCAGTTTCTAGAGGACAAATTGTGAATAGGATAAGGGCATATGCATTGTGAGGGCCACTGGTCATCTCATCTAATGAGTCACCATAATTTACATCTTCATAATCTTATCTTGTTGGGCCTGATGTTGAGCAGCTTGGGAAGAGAGATTTCGGTTTTGGTCAAGATAAGTGCATATTCAGTAATATTGCATTTAATGTCGTCAATGACTGAAGCGAATTTGTTCAGCCGAATACATGCATGCATGCAACTTCGGAATTTGCAGTATAATTGAATTAGCTTTAATTGGCAAACAAATTTCGGTGAGCCTTTGAACTGATGGTATCATTAAACTGCACTTAAACTAGCACGCTGATGCACTAAAGCAACGCTTGGCCTGCATCATGGACGGAATGGGACATTTAATTTGCTTCAAAATCCAAAGCGTTCCCCTCAAAATACTCGCATGCATGCTTCCATTATATGCCACTTAACACATCTATATATATCCCTCCCTCAATGTAACATATTGCACACCATTCTCACTAGCAGCTAAAGAGCGTCCTAAAATCTTTAACCAAACGTAGAACATTTAGATCATCACTAGTTTGAGCATGGGAGGCGGTGGAAAAGAAGGTGGCGGTGGCGAAGGAGGAGGGGCTAAAGGTGGGGTTTCTGGAGGAGTCGGTAGCAAGGGCGGCGGCACTTCTGGTGGAGTAGCCAAAGCTGGCGGCAATGGGCCAGCTGTGGTGGTTGCTCCCGGAGGCGGAGGTGAGCGTGGCCCAGGAATGATGGTCGCTCCCGGCGGAAAAGGAGAGCAAATTCCCAGGGACGCTTTTGAAAGTAATCCTAAGGGCTACTTTGCTGGTCTGCATGCCGCTCAGAAGGAAGGCTAATTAACAACAATAATATTATTATTATTAAAGTTTGAGGTCTTGTTGAACTAGAAGATGACTGTACTAGTTATGGTTTATGAAATTTTAATGTATTTTCATTGAGAAAACATATGGTAATACAAAAAAAAAAAGTATTTCTTATCAACAAACAACCTTAATTTATTACTATTTGTGTGCCATATATACTTTCATATTTGACTTGACGCTCTGATTTAAGATGTTATATTTAATATATTGCCTAAGTAATATATTCTTATTTTTGTCTAACATCTATACACATGTTAAAACAAAATGTGTTTGCCCAAATGAGAAAGTTGCATTTTCACGCGTAAAACCACCTTCTCAAAAAGGTCACAGATTTGATCCCCAGTGTGGGTGTTGGCTCATTGTGAAAAGGGTTTTAGCACTGGTATATCCTATATGTACTCCAGTTTATTTGAAGTATCCCAATGGTGTAAGGCGGCCGTCGACTTTGAAAATATCTTTAATCTCTTGTTTCGGAGAAAGCACCAATCATCCTGAGCATTTTTTTCGATCAGAATAGTGGAATGGAAGGTAGTAAAGGAAAAAAAGACTCCTTTTCCAATTGCCCCGCGAATACAGGTCTTCATAAAGGTTCTCGAGATTCTCAATTGCTCTTTTTAGTGGGGAGTAATAGTGCGGAAGGGAGCGAGACCAAGCCGAGCCACTAGGAGAGTAATAGTATTCAAAAAAAAAAATTATTCTGACAAAGTATTTAACTTAATCATTTTGGGCAGCAGACCTATTCCAACTTCTAAGAAAGTTTTACTATGGGATACTTAAATTCTACTCCATCGATTATTATACTTCATGATGTTACAAACATGAATAGGACATTTTCATTTTGGTCCAAGAAATGTATATCCTAGATTTTATGAAATGGAATAAAAATTGGGAGTACAATAATATTTTCCTTCTAAGATGGCATGAGGGGTGATTGCTAAAAATAAGGGAGATACACATTAACTAACACTAACATCACAACATAAATATTTATTGATATATGTGAATTCATTAATTTTTGTTAAAAGTTAATACTTTATTGAACAAAGAAGATGACACTATCGTATTGAATTCACTCTTCAAGAAATTACTTGTCCAAATTTTTACAGTACTGTCCACATTGACATATGTGACCCAATTAAATTTATGATGATTATATAATCGATCCAATTTACAACAAATAACGTAAACCCAATAGCTTTAAATAAATTTGTAGCATATATCATGTCATTTTTTGTCAATGTAAATATGTAAAGTCTTTGGTCGAATAAAAAAAGGCTCCACTAGTCAAATTACAACCATAATTCCAAGAATTATACAAGTTCCAATACTCTGGAGATCAAAAATTGAAAAACTCAATGAAATCAACACTTTGTATTGCAATCTTACCGTTTAGGATCTTTGGATCCAAAACATTATATTGTTCCAAAAAGGTTGAATCCTAATTTCAAAGAACACACCCCGGAGGATGTATTTCTTGTAACTCTTAAACACATACAGAGGCTAGACCTTTGTTTACTGTGCACAAAGAGTCATCGCTTTGACAGGTTGCTCGTTACTGCCGCTGGTGGATAAACTCGATTCCAAGTTATTGTTCTCAAACTTCACCCCTGGGACCAACACAGCTGCCCATGCGGGCATTGAATCCAAAACATGATCAACTCTAGATTTTGATAATAACTATTTTGGTGAGGTTGCATATGCAAGTAAAGATCAAGAAAATTAAAATCAACTAAATTTTATAATAAAACACTTAGAAAATCAGACTCTCATGTTTATCTGTTTCTTAATTTCAATCAAATGGTAAACATAAAACCTTTTAACACAAATTTAAAATTTCCAAAAATTATAAATTATTTTCGAAAAAAATAATTTCATATCTTCCTCTCATTCTCAATGATCAAATATCAACATAATTAAGGGTATAGAAATTGAAATAGTTATACCACATAGATTTAATATTTCTACAAAAGAATTCAACAGATACATAACCACAACTAAATTAAAATTGCAACAGATTCACATAACAACAAAAATGAACTTTGCACCAGATTCACATGAGTAGTGTTATAAATGTCTTTAACACATGCACCTGAACATCAGTGTCATCTGCACTTAATACCACTTAAATTTAATACTTGTTTGAACTAAATTAGAATTTAAGAAAAGAAAAACATGGTGAAGCAAATTTGTTCAGCGGAATACATGCATGCATCTTTGGAATTTGCAGTATAATTGATGAATTAGCTTTAATTGGCAAACAAATTTCGGTGGGCCTCGAAACTGATTGTATCATTAAACTGCAGTTAAACTAGCACGACTATGTACTAAACCAACGCTTGGCCGGCATCATATATGGACGGAATGGGCCATTTAATTTGCTTCAAAATCCAAAGCGTTTCCCTCAAAATATATCTGATCTATATATATCCCTCCCTCTATGCATCATAATGCACACCCATTTTCTCTAAGAATTGAAGAGCATCCTAAAATCTTTAACCAAACGTAGAACAGATAGATATTCAGTAGTTTGACGATGGGAGGCGGTGGAAAAGGAGGTAACGGCGGCGGAGGAGTAGGGGCTAAAGGTGGGGGTTCTGGAGGAGGCTCTGTAAAGGGCGGAGGCGCTTCTGGTGGAGGAGCCAAAGGTGGTGGTGGCGCCGGCGCCGACAGTGGCATCTCCTCCAAGGGGAGTGGCGGAGGTGAGCGTGGGCCCGGAATGATGGTTGCACCCGGCGGAGGAGGACAGCAAATTCCCAGGGATGCTTTTGAAAGTAATCCTAAGGCCTACTTTGCCGGTCTGCATGGCGGTCAGAAGGAAGGGTAATTAAGATGAAGAAGAAGCAAGAAATAATAATAATATTATTATTAATAAAGTTTGTGGTCTTCTTTTTAATGATGTATGAAATTTTAATGTATTCTCATTGAGAAAACATATGGTAATACAAAAAAAAAATCCTTTCAACCAACAACCTCAATTAATTACTGTCTTTGTGTCATATATATTATAATAATGTTAGTTTGACTTGACACAGCTCAAATTTAAGATGTTATGTTTATTATATTGACAAAGTAAACAACCTTACATTTGATTCACACATTTAGTCCATAGGTATTTAAACCCACTAATTAACTTAATTAATCCAAAGGACCCTTTTTTATGTTTTCCACCTGAGATATATGACCATATATATATATATATATATATATATATATATATATATATTTGTGTTTCAATTATATATTGTACCAATTACAACAAATATTGTCTGGCCACTGACTTTAAATAAATTTGCAATATCCAGTATTACTTTTTTTTTTTTGTAAGTTACAAATGCAAAAAAGACTCACGATGATGAAAGGTGTGTGGATATAATTAATTAATTAATGAATTTGAAGATAATGGACATTCTAGTTATATATAATGTTGCCAACGTGCCGAAAAAAAAAATAATAATAACTAACGCATTTGAGAGGTGTATTTCTGAGACTGATGAAGCGCATCTCTCAAATGCTCTTTTCCTATTTTTGTCCCAATTTTAAAATCTTCACGTTTTTGTCCACTCCTCTGTTTTCCTTCACATTTCAGTCATCGACCTCAAAAACAATATGGCCAGCAAGGGAGGTCAAGTAAAAGAAGCCAAAGGGGTTGTTGAGGGGTACGAGAATCACTACCTAAATGAGCACGTCGCACAAGAAATACCACTATTGATTTCTTATTTGTAAATTCTAACAAGTCGTATAATTTATAATTAGTTGGATGGGCATGTATCGCTTTTTATTTTGAAGTTACGATATTTTTCAAAGCATTATGTCAAATCTTGAGAATTCATTAAAAAATTATGAGAAAAAAAATATTACTTTAATATAGTATTGACACCAATGAATTTAGTGGCGGACTCGACCACCACTAGTTGAGACCTATAAGGCTACAACCATAGTGAAAGGGAAACGGATTAATTTTTTTTAGACATAAACATATATTTGAAATGCAAAAATATTCATCCTTCCTCGAGTGAATTCAATTTGTTCCTCTAATAGTCTAATACATAAAAAGTTGAGGATTTTGGACTCATCTGCCCACAAGCATTTTCCTACCAAAACCATCATTATATTTAGTTCTCACTTACACCACACACAATTGAGTCAAATAATGCAGCATATAATAACTATCTATATTTATTATTATTTATTTATATTTATAAGCCAACCGATTTCATCCCAAGTTATTCAAGTGAGATCATTCATTTCAAATGGTACAATATTTAATAAAAATTAGTATAATTAACATTACTCGTTAAGAAAAAAAAATGTTTAATTTAATTGTTATTTGGGGGGACAATTTAAGTTAGGGAGATGTTTAATTAGAAACCAAATGCAATAACCAACCCAGCTTTCCTAAATATTTTTTTTAAATTTAAATTTTCTAGTAATCTTTTCTTTTCTTTTCTTCTTCTTCTCTCTATGGAGATCAGCTCTCATTTCATTTATTCATTGGGTTAGTTGGTGACGGGCAAGATCTTGACTGCATGATTATATATATACATATATATCATCAAATGCACTTTGAAACTTTGTTTAGTGTACTTAAGAATGGGCAAATTATACAAAATTGCATTACTCAATATTCACAATTTTTTAACTCTATATTTACAATTTTTTTTATATAGATTCAAAAATTGTGTTATACTGTTGAATATAGAGTTTTGATACTGTTGAACATAGAGTTATATATACAATTGTGAACATAGAGTTATGAAATTGTGAACATGGACCCAGGTCCACCTTGCAAGGTGGACCCGGTTCCCTGGCATAACAACCCATAAGAATGACCGTAGTTCGGTTTTGGTTCTGACCCAGTTTAGGGTTCCGCTTTGCATTCAAACATTTTTTATTTTATTAATTTATTTGTTGTAAATTTTATTGTCAAATATTGCTGTATAGAAAATTAGTGTGTATATGATGCATTTGTCAAATAATATTAGGGCCGATTCCAGTAAATGGTTATTTAGGCATGCAGTGATGCACTATGTCAATTTTTACGGCCATCACATTCTGTAGTCATGATGAAAGTTGAATATAGTAAACTATGAGTCAGAGTACATGTGTAAAATGAATCTTTGTCAATAACTTTAATTTTTCTTTGGGGTTGCACCCTTCCTATAATCGAAAAAAAATATGGGCGTAACTTATAATTTAATTGTGAAACTTTGAACAATTTACTATAATTTAAAATGTTGAACTAGATAACGTAACGTTTGGAAATAGCATCACTACTTTATTTATCTCTCTTTGTCATTAAAAGACGTTACATGAAACATGTATATTCAATAATGGTTAACCTCGCAATGCAAGCATTCAAATTAAACTGTAGAGTGCATTTGCTTGAAGACTGCCCAAGAGACCTCAATCTGTTGTTTTTTTCAAATACTATTGAAATTGGGGGACTTAAATTTATGTAAGCTTTGTGCTCCCATATGTAAATGAATAATTAATTAAAATTTTAAATTTGCATAGATAGCACAATTGATTCTCAAGTGGTAGATTATGAGTGAGGATACATGACAACAAATCATTCGCAAATTGTTATACCATGAATTAGGTCCACCTTATATTCTGAACACTGGTAAAAAAATTATGTGTACTCAGTTAACTGGTGCAAAAATTATATGTCTACTGTTAACATATTATGTGTTATCCACTAATAAGTTATGTGTCTATAAATAAATTGAAGATATATAATATGTTAATGATATACGTATATTACGTGTAATATGTTAACAATAGACACATAATATTAATATTATTTTAGATCAGAATTCACAATATAAGATGAGCTCTGCTCTGTGATGACGGGGTCTTTGAGGCGAGAGAATTTTGTTTTATTTTTAAACGAAAAATTCTTGCAAATTGTACTTAACAAAGATTTCCTTTGAAGTGGAGACACGTTGAAAGGCACAACACCTAAGAAGATGTAGCGGATCAGTTATATACAAACATAATCCACTAATCAACAACGCACACATTCTCTTTTTCTTTTATATGTACATGAATCTCGTGCAAATTGACGCCCAATAACAGCGACATTCTTCAATCTCTTGCTTTCTTCCAAAACCCCCCCAGGTTTCTCTCAACACAGAGGGATAGATAGATGCAAGAGCTTTCTTAGCTTTAACATATCACATATCAGCTCCCTTTCTTGCAAGTTTCTCTTTTCTTTCTTTCCTTCCTTTCTTTTCTTCATGACTATATTCTCTTAAATTCCCAGACCTTAATAGCTTTGTATTCATTCTAAAGATCGCTTTTTGGCATCTGGGTTTGCTTCATTCCCCTCCTTACTTTCCCCTTTCTTTTATCCAACCTTTCTGCCCATGTCTATCTAAGCCCCGTATTCTTCAAAAGATCACTTTTTGTCTCTCTCATTTCACCTTTGCTAATCTTGAGGTTGGTTCTTTTTATCTTGCTCTTGTGATTACTGAATTGGATTTCGTCATTTACTTTGATTGTTGTGTGTTCTTTTGGTTTAGTTGGGAAGTTTCTTCAGAAGATGCCTTTATTTTGTCGTTTCATAACATGTTGTCTTGCCTTAATTGTGCTTGGTTCCTTGTATCAGAATCAGAAATGTTTGTGTTTGTTTTATAGGGCTGTTTGTATCAATGCTTTTCTCCCTAAAATGGACAGTTCATTATTATTATCCTTATAAGTATTGAGAAACAAAATATTCTTCACATGACAATTGTTAATTTGTTTTTTAAGCTTGTAGGGGCAGAAAAATATAATTTTGCTAGTTGTCTGCCTGAGGATTGTATGTAACAGTGTGATGGGTTGCAATTTCAGGAAAAATCGAGGAGGGGTTGTATGAGGCATTATTGGTTGTATTAACTTTATTGCGTCTAAGAATAGCAGATATCTTAGTTGAATTGCTTGCTTAGGATGGGAGATCACTTTGTTTTTCTGGTTGACCGTTTGCTCACCGAATCGACTTTGGAGGCTGCAATAGAGAGCAGGAATCAGAAACAGTTGACCGTTGAGGATATGGCAATAGATTGCTCTTCTAACAAGGACTCTGAGGCCGCTACGTCTCTGAAGAAGATTGTTGAGTGCAGGATATGCCAGGACGAAGATTTCGACTCGAATATGGAGACCCCCTGCTATTGCTGTGGTAGTTTGAAGGTTTGTGGCATTCAGTGATTTATGTTATTCTAGTTTCGTTTTCAATTAATGCTTAGCTAGGGGCTGTTTGTGTTTTATACTGGTTTTCGATCTCTGTTATGGTGATGGTAACGGATTATGCTTCTGAATGTGTTGCAAGTAGAAGAGATAACAGAAAACAGGAAGATATATATAACTTATCTCAATCTAATGTTCAAATACTCGGTGTCTGATAACCATTGGAGATTATAGGTTCTTAACTGCTTCACGCTTTTACCTGTTCTGCTTTCAGTACGCACATAGGAAATGTGTGCAAAGGTGGTGTAACGAGAAGGGTGACACTTTGTGCGAGATATGCAACCAGGTAAGCTACACTTTTAGTTCTGTATTTTCTTTTGATTAGAGCAATTACCGATCTGAATGTATTAGTTTTAACTCTAAACAGCGTAGTAGTTAAAGCATTGGCCTCAGAGTCGGTTCTTGAGATCTTTTATCAATTTATTACTTGAAGCTGTATGAGAGTCGTATATACAAATCCAGTGAAAAAGTACATAAGTTGTTGCACTTTGCGTTAGTTTCTAAACTCGGGTTTCTTTGGACTGCAGCCTTTCACGCCTGGGTATACAGCGCCACCCCCAATTTTTCGTCTCGGGGGAATTCCAATGAACTTTAGGTATTTCGTTCATCTTATTCTTCCATGTACCATAAAAAAAAAATGCATCTTACTATTTAAGACTGAAGTTACTAATTTTCTGTCTCGAGCATGAAGTGTATCGAGAATTAGAACAGCTGATGTATGCATGTGATTTTCCTATCAGGGGAAATTGGGGAATTGCGAGAAGGGACTTGAATTATGCTCATCTCACTGCAGTTGTTTCAGCTGATCGGAATTTCGTTGATTCTTCCCATGATGATTATGCAGTTTCTACGTCAAGTTCAAATGTGATGTGTTTTCGTTCTATCGCCCTAATAGTAATCTCTCTCTCTCTGACTATAAGAGTCCTTTTTATTTACTTAACCCTAAACAATACGGAGTAATAATATTTGATAAGTAACATTTACGTAATCACAAATATGGCAATCTGGTTACATTTTATTTGAGCATTTTAATTTTAGTTTATCTTAGCCATCTCCTCTTATATGCAGTTTATGGTTCTTCTAATTCTCCGTCACACTCTTCCAATCATCAGTGTTCAAGCAGGGGATTATCCGTTCCCCTTAATCATGGTGAGGTACTAAACTTAAACTCCGGTTAAACGAAAGGTGAAAGGTTGCTATACCGGTGGATTATATTCTTATTCCTCGTTTCTTATGACAGTTGCTACTCCTAAGAATTGCCGGGGTGGTTTTTCCTATCTACATTATATTCAAAGCCGTGACTTCTTTCCTACACCGCAGACAGCAACAGGTAATGTTATGGCCGCCTTTTTTTTTTCTCCAGAAAAGTATCTCTTTTTGCTTTAATTTGCATTTATATCTATTCATTCTTGCACGAACAGGCTAATCAATACACTCCTCCCTCTGATGAAGAAGCTGCTGGCTAGTTGTGATCGATACTAGTGTGTTCTTTACGAAGGTGTCGGGGTTCTTGATAACCATCCCGGGGTGTCTGCAAACACTAGTGTGTGTGTTCTTTACAAAGGTGTCGGGGTTCTTGGTAACCATTCCGGGGTGTCTGCACCATTGATCTCATATTGTTACCATACAACAATACTTCAAATTGTGAATAGTTTGGAATGACAGAAGTGACAATGTACATCAAAATCGAGAAAAAAAAAAAAAGGGAAAAGAAAAAGAAAGTTATTGGAAGTGTTGAAGATTCTAGCTTGTTATAGAGAGATTTTAGGTGAAAACCAGTTGGAACTGTTATTGTATGTTCCATTGATCCTGTCTGTATAGTGTTTTTACAAGGAATGAATGTAAACTAGTTTTTAGCTTATGTACATATTCTACTTTCTTGCATGTTATTGTGAGCTGCAAAATGAAATGATTAATGGCTTTTTTTTTTCTCTTCTTTTTTTTTTGTTTTGGTTGCTTGTTGTCTGAACGTTATAAGTGGCAATACAAAAATATGGTTTTCTAACCAATGTGGAAAAATATTATTGATTTTTTTGTGTGATTTTATATTAAAGTTCCGTTTCATATATATTTAGTATATTGACTAAGTAATATATTTTTATTTTTATTAGACAAAAATAGATATTATGTTTTTGAAAATTGACAATTTTTTTTATTAGGAGGGAGTGACCCTAGGTAGGGGCAAAGAAAGATGCCTTCTAATCATTGATAACACATTGAGGCCTCGTCACCTCGAGAATATTCTCATTGAGAATTTTTTGATGCACCCGTTGGGGAGCATCGATGAACTTGAGTCCCCTCTCACGCAAAAATGAGTCCCCTCTCATGCAAAAATGATTCTTTGACAATTGTTTTGAAACATTTTATGTTAATTTTGACATTCTAACGTAAAGTAAAAGGTCGATGTCACTTGACTAAAAAGGTCAATTTTAGCTTGCCCAGAGTGGCAACAGGCAAGTATTACACTATCACAAATTCACAATAAGCTCACAATTACGGATAAAAAGTAACTTGCAAGAATTGCATTACTGTGCTTTTACTAAACTTAGAAGCTCAATCCATGATATAAAATCCCGACACGAAAAATTCTGTTATAGTTTCGTCCAAGCTACAAAATCAGGAGTAAATCTGTATGGTCCATTTTGGATAGAATTTTCCAATGAAAAATATGTGTGCTGCAAGTCAATAAAACTTACAATCCCTTGCTTTGTACTCTGGGCATTAGTTTCTTGAACCTTACTTTACAGCCAGTGTATTAGCCCTGTAATCTTTCCAGCTTTCCTTAGGCCTGAAAAGTGAAAACATTCGTGCACAGAAAATAATAAGCAATGCCAATCTCCCACAAATACAAAACTTGTTATAACCCCCTCCCATCACACATTAATTCATGCCTTCATTTCATCCTCTTGTATTTTTTTTTTCTTTTGGTGAGTTTATCAGCTCTTTTAGATCAGTTAGAATAGGTCCATCGCATCCATAATGATCATATATTTTTGAAAGAGTGCAGGTATTTATACTTCCGGGTCTTTTGCCGTGATCGCCAGAAGCAAGCGAGCGCTCCAAATGTGCAACTGGCCACACCAATTGCAAATGCAGCCCCAACCGGTACGGCTACCACATTTGCTGAAGCTACCAAATCTTCGGAAGTTGCTTTGTCACCGTCGCCTACTAGAAGTTCCTTGTCCTTGTTGTGAGTTACGAGTGTCTTTCCATAGTAACTAACCAGGAACTTGAAGACCTCGTTGTGATCCCATTTGATCCGGTTATTTCCATCGCCATTTTTGCTTTGGCGAAGATAGCAGGATGGACAAAGCTGTTTCGGAGGCCAGATAACCTTTGGAAATTTAGGATCGCCTGTCCCTAACGAGGCTTCTTGTTTCATTAGTCTATCATTCACGTTGTTGTGCGCTTTCCACAACCACAGGACGTAGTCTCGGGCAGTCTTCAATGGACTAGAAACACTGCACGTTTGGAACATTTATATAATCTTTAGGGATTTGAACATGTTCAAACAATAAAACAGAGAAGAATTAATCACGTTTAGGGTCATTGGACAAGGGAAAGGAAAAAACATCCTCTGTTAGCATTTTACCTTGAACACATCTCGTGAAAATGCTCCCTACACTCATCACATAGAAAAAAGTTGTGTATGAAATCACAGGTAGATTTAAATGCCATCTCACTTTCTCCATCCTCCACTCTTACAGAGAGCGAGTGTAACAACACCCACAACCCACAACTGCAAACCAAACAAATGTTTAGGGTTATGAGGAAACTGCATAGAGCAAAAATCACAGTATCACAAAGTATTTGCACCCCAATCACGCCATTGCAATAAAATAAATAGTTGTTTCTACCGACTTAATTTACTATCTTGCCTTTTGTATCATGCATTTTACAACAATGTAGTAGGCATAAAATTTAAAATGTGAGTGAGTTTAATCAACAAATAAGTGCCAGGATTATGGCAGGCTTCAAGATTACAAGCATTTGAATATTGCACTAGTAAAAAGGAAAGAAATTGATTCATTTAATGAGCAAAGAAGTGTTTCCTTTTTAATCATGCAGTTTTAGACTCTTAGTTGACCACTTGCCCAATAATTCTTGTTTTAAGGCAATTCTGAAAGACAACAAAGAGAATAGTATAGGAGGAAAACAAGCTACTTAGACAGGGAAAGGATAGCCTCCACTATGCAAACAATAATTGCTTAACAAGCTCAATCATTTCAATTTCTCAACCGGGATAAAAATCTGTTTTGCTAAAAGTCATTTGAAAATTTCAAGTTGGCATTACCATTCATAGTACTCAGGTACACGTATGCCTAGAATATAATTCTCCTCAATGTCTCTTATAGCGTATAATATGGCCTAATACTTGGCATCAAAGAACATAGGCTAACTTTACAACTAAGGACGCATCCAAGGAATTATATGGCTTAATGGTTCTTTAACCACAGTCCACAGTGTGCATATCCAACTTTGGTGAGTACAA
The DNA here is from genome assembly GCA_002525835.2 of Ipomoea batatas. Classification (NCBI taxonomy): domain Eukaryota; kingdom Viridiplantae; phylum Streptophyta; class Magnoliopsida; order Solanales; family Convolvulaceae; genus Ipomoea; species Ipomoea batatas. The sequence goes on along the minus strand of CM008338.1, from coordinate 12,728,738 downwards.
ACAACTAAAAACACATAAATTTCAAGAACAGAGTATATGAATGCCATGTTACCTGAAACCTCTAGTGTCATTCATACTTCCATGACAAAACATCTGAAAAAATATAAGTCACTCTTAGAGTACTAGCATCAGAAACTCCTCAGCAAATAGCAACCTCTAAACAAGAAATCTTAAATGTGGTACATCTCATCCTTTCAAAGAAGCATGCATGTAGATAGTTAGTCACTTAGTCATTGAAGATTTGAAGATAATTCTTTTAGGCAACCAAAGAAAAAAAAATCCTTCTCTTTTTCTGCTCACATCCTTGGGTGGGGAGGGACTATTAAGAGGAGGTGATAAAGGAAATCATCCATTAGAAGCCTACCAATGAGAAACTGCTATGGATAGACATCTAGTGATGGGACCATTACTTATGCACAATAAAGCAAATTATAGCATGAACTTAGCTTCACTTTGCTTCATGTGCCATCAACTACTCTTAAATAAAAATCAAAATTTACACCTACCCAATTTCCACGAGGAACCTCTTTCCCGCAAATCTGGAATTGTCCCAGCACACCCTTTTTGGTACAGTCGACAGTTTCATCTTTGTTCTTGGACAATGCCTCAGATGAACATATATCATCAAAGTTAACAAGAATCTCTCCACTACCCTTACGGCATCTATATCAAGAATCACATTTCCAAAGGTGAAAACAGTACAATATACAATATAGTAAAGGATAACAGGAAAATAGAAAATGCAAGGTGTTTACCTTCTAGAGGGGTGATGAGCCACCAAAAGTTGAAGGAATGTTATTAAAGATGCTTTTGTCTCTGATTTAATCATCTGAATCAATAGGGAAACCAAAATTCACGGTAACCAATAATGAATAAAGGAAAATAAATTATATTAAAAAAAAAAAACAAAAAAACACACACACG
>CM008338.1:12703309-12713618 GCA_002525835.2 Ipomoea batatas | reverse complement strand
GAGACATCAACGGTGAGGATGAAGATGGTGTATGCGAGCTCCAAGGATCGGTTCAAGACAGAACTGGATGGGATTCAATTTGAACTTCAGGCCACTGATCCTAGCGAAATGAGCCTTGACACCATTAAAGCTCGATGTCTCTAAATCCTCATCCTCTATCATATCATTTCTGCATCAATTCCCATTTTTTCATTGCGTTAATCTTGTTTTTCCCTTCTTAATTACATTGTTGTTCCCTTCTTGATTAGCTTGTTGTTTTTCCCTTTTTAATTTGAAGTTATACACTTATACAGAAAACTGTACGTGTAGCCTGTAATCTGTGAATCTGTGATGTAATACTAAAGCATCGCATTTCTCTCTACTCTTTGAAACCCAACAACATATTTGTTGTCACTGATGCATAAAACCAAACATTGCTGTGAAATAGAGCAATCCCAATTAAGTTAGTCGGGTGTCGACTTTACAAGATGTGAAAACAATCTGTATTCATGTATATAAATGTACAGGTATATATACTGTACAATGAAGAGAGAATAATATAACTAAGTAGACCAAGATCGATGAGTATAGAATGAATTTGACGTCGCCATACCGGAAAGTTGATGGCAGTAAGCCGAGTGGGAAAGTGAGTAGGGGCATTCAATTGGATGATATGGGCGGTTTTTGTACGTGATGGCCATTGGATCAAAGGGAAAAAAATAGAACTCGTAAGAGTATGAAGAGGCGGGAAAGTGAGTGAGTAGAGCATACAATTGGATGATAAGTGATAGGGAATATACTCTTGAGTATACCGCCCTAGGAAAATTATATGCCTGTACTATACAGGTATTGGCTCATCCCTATATAAGGGACCTTAGCCCTTCAAGTGGGGGACTTTTTCCTCTCTACTCTCTCCCTATAAAGACCCTAAAAGGCCTAGCTCTCTCTTCTCTCTAAATATTCAAGGTTAATCAATGAAGGAGATAGATTGAAGGCCAAATTTATGATTTACACATGCTTTACATACAATTCTGCTACATATTCTAGATACTCGCGTATATGGGAGAATTAACCATATCAATATGGGTGGTTTTTGTGATGGCCATTGGATCAAGAAACAAATAGGAGAACTAGGAGCAAGAAAAAAATAGGAGAACTAGGAGCATGAAGAGGCTCTTGATACCATATAAGATGCGAAAACAATCTGTATTCATGCATACAAATGTACATGTATATGTACTGTACAAGGAAGAGAGAATGACATAAAAGTCCTAGTCTAAAGAAACATAAATATAACTGAAATAAACTAAAACAAGCATAAATATAACTGCTTAATATACTTGATAACCACAATATTCTAAGTTTGACTTTTAGTAGGAGCAGCCTATTTGGCATTGTTGGATTGAGTCGGTCAACCATGGGTAACCTAAACTTGTTTACCTCTTTGTGGTCCTTTGTCGACTAGGATCACAAAACGAAACTTACCCAGCTCACACTCTCGGATAGCAGCTGCGAGTTTCTCTTGTCATTCCAAAAAATAACACAGCTTTGTTTGACCCAAATCCCGAGATGTATTGCAATGGCTATTGTTTGTGTAGGAAAAAGAATGAAAACTACAAAATTACAAGTTCGACTCCTAAGAGACCTATTAGCCTTCTTGATTTGAACGGATCATCTATGAACAATTTAAACTAGTTTACCTCCTTGTGGTACTTTGCTGGCTAGATCAAGTGATATGACAAGAGTCAAGAGTGACCCGTGTATTTGAAAGGCAACCTAGAATGAAATGAATTCTAATGCCATTTTCAGATCTCCAAAGCTAAGATAGATTAAACATTGCTCAGCATAGAAACAGTACATACATTAATAGTAAGTTTGATTCATCATAATCCATATAGCGCTATCAATACTACTACTGCTACTGCTACATTTCTATGTCTTAGGTTCTTGGTTCTCCCAGTACTTCTTCTCCCAATGCTCTACTTGTTGTATAGTAGAAGCTTTTTGTCTTAACAGCGAATCGAGCTCAGACTCATAGAACGGAATGGGAAGGAAGCACGGGTTTGTGATTTTTGGTCCCGACGCAAAAGATTCTAGCATGAAATCCTTCTGCAATCCATCTGCAGTACACGCTATTACCTCGGAGCAAAGTTCTCTTGCATTTTCAGGTATACTGGGCTTGTACCTTAGCAGCTTAGCGTATTGGTTCAAGAGATGAAACATGTAGTCGTACACGTAATCCATCTTCAAATCCTCTTCGACAAAAGCACTTGCAGCGTTACCAATCTCCTGCGCCTAATAATTAAGTAATGAATCAATTTAGTACTGCATTGTGTTATGGAATATATATTTGGTATATGGAATCTCTATAGATTAGGCAGTCTTAGGGATTTAGGTAGGTAGGCATACGAAAACTTGTTTCCTGTTTGTAGTCTTTGGTTTTGTATTCTTTTTTCTATACAACAATATGACAGTATAAGACAGCATATTAAGAAATCCTCTGCAAGCTGCACTATTATTTATTTTCTTGAAATTATTTAAGTGTACCTTTTTCTTGTGGCTATTGCCCCAGTCGACTGCAAATTTGATAGACCTGCATGTGTTGTCGTCCCTAATAGGCCAGTAATGTTTTATGGGCATCAAACTTCTCGAGAAGAACTCGTAATAACGGGGCTTGACTAGTAACGTGACTGAATTACAAGCGAGAATGTTCTTTTGGCTGACAGACCACGCAGATCCTTCGATATAAATTTTGTACCTGCAAGAAATTGTTGGGTCACATTCTGCAGAACTGTTGAATTGCCAGACAGTATGGATAAGAGGAATCGGGAAAACCTTAAATTTCTGAAACATGTTAAAGTGGCAGTGTGGGGTAAAGGTAGTCAAAATGGCCTACCTATGTTTACACTGTTCTGTCAAGTCTGTGTTGTTGAATCCTTGTTCAGTTGCTTTGTCCCAATCCTGTAATATGATCAGATTCCTCAATCTTTTCGAAGTTCTAGAATCCATTAGTTTTGTTTTTTTGTCACTTCAGTCCTAACACTTTGGCAGACACCATAAAAAATCGAATATCATTAAAAAAAAAAGGAAAATTTGTATTTTTGATTCTCCAGTCATACCCGTAGTACAGATTTAGTTCATGAGTTATATGCGTGAGCATCTTTAACCCTATGCACAAAGTGGCAAGTTTAATTCCTGAAGGACCAAATCCACCACTGTATTAAGTGATATGTTAGTGACAGAAATAGTTCCTAAGGAACTAAAATCGTCACTTCTCGCATAACTTAGGGGTTAAAGATGGTCACGCATATAACACGGACCAAGTCTATACTACGAGTATAACTGAATAACCAAAAATGCAGTTTTCCCAACTTTTATAGCTATCACATGAACATGAACCAACAATCAAGCAGCATCGCACCATAACCAAAACTCAAAGAAGTAATACTACTGTTCTGCATTTACACGAAGATACATTTCTTGCACGATAGTTGCTAGCCTAGTAAATGGGTAAATGACTACAAACACTTTTAATTACACGAAGGCGAGCATAATGCATTATTAAAACTCACCAGAGTGTAAAGACGGGCATTCCAGTCCTGATTATCGGAGACATTGCACTTGAGGAACTTCATCCTTTTTTCACTAACATCGGGATTACCTTTCCAGTAAGCATAGGGCTCCCTATCTATCCATGCTGACTTTCTGTTCCCCGCGCTTAGGTCATTTAGCAAGTCATCCCACGGCCTTAAATTGATTTCAGGCCTACCATTTTACGACAGCAGAAAGTCATTTAGTTTCACTATCTCGGCTACAATCATATGATTTGGTTAAACATGGCACTTACCATCCCCAAAAGGACCAATCGGGGAAAGCTATATCCAGTGTCTCATCATCCCCACAATATCGAAACAAAGGCGGTGGAGCTGGAGAATTTGGGCCTCGATAATCGCTCGATTTGATGATTGGCCAGTCTACACAATCAAACATCAGGTCTAGATCAGCCACCCTACCAGGGTACCTTCTTAACAACTGTAGAATGCCCCATAGAGTGAAAACGTCCCTAGTTTGGAAGGCCTGTTTATATGTCTCTACATATGCCCTGCCGTTCAATATTACCAGCCTGAAGTTAGCGGTCCGGTTGGCTCTCTCCACCATTTCCAAAGTTATCCCCGTCTCCCTCCAAGGTTTTAAATCTTCATAGATCCACCGGAAGTACTGGGGACAATTATAAGCGATATCCGGAGGGGTTTCGGGAGGAATGTGGAAATCTGGTGGGTAGTACTTTTTAGGGCATGATCTTGTGAGTTTACCATAAAAGCAACTTATTGGAAATTCCCGGGTATCAGTAACAATTTTCTCATTTACCTTCAACGAAAACAAGAGGAAATAGTTAGCTCTTAGTAAAATATATAGTCATCCAATATCTTGATCAATTGCCAAAACAGCATGGATAAGGCAAAATTTTCTGACAGAACTGTTAACAAATTATTCTTTTGAAGATTCATTAATATTCTCCACTTTCAACTGATAAGATAAAGTGTTGGGCAGAGGCCGGTGAAGGGCCAAGTCCAGCACCAGGTGGCTAGGGGATTGTTGGGTGAAGGCCTGAAAGCCCAAGCCAGCACCCTGCCACTCGAAAATGTGGAAGTATAAAGAAATAAAGTTGCGTCTTCGCTATTAGCTATAGCTTTTGGCATAAGCGCATGATCATAACATAAAGCGTAATCAAGTTTTGATCTATACTACCAACGATTATGTAAAATCACGAGAAAACTTACGGTTTCAGTTGTGCCTAGCATTGCAGCCCATATGTATAGAAAGAAGCCGAGGAGAAAGATGAAGGCGACACCAGAAATTATAACATTAGGCTTGTTTCCAACATAGTGAAGGCGGAACCTCTCTGCACTATGATGTCTATCACCTCCGTGCCTATGATGCCCCTGCATACTATTCCCCAACCGTGTTCTCCACCGTCTCAATGGGGCTACCCAGCAGCACCAATTACGTCAATTCAAAGCCCCCTAAAACGACCCTGACATCGAAACACAAACCATAGATAAAAAAGCCTTAGTTGAAGCCTGTTTCTTGGCTGATCAATTTTTACTTTCTCTTAGGATTAGTATTCTATTCAGGGTGCCATTCTTCTTTGTATTATCAACATTTCAATGAATTAATCATGTAATTAATCAAAGCCTGTGTTTTACTTGTTAGTTACCTACTAAGTGTTCTTGATCTTAATCATTCTTGAGTAGAAAAAGGCAAAAGATTCAATTTCCCAATATCAAACATAAGTTTAGGATAATACATTAATCATGCAAGAACAGAAGATTTAAGGTGACTTAAGTCTAGGATAATATAATCCAATGATCATGCAAGAACAGAATGTTGAGCATATAATATATAAACATAAATGTGCAATTCAACTACCTTTAGTTGAGATGGAACACATGCTTGAATTCAGAAGATCAAGGGTTCTTAACTTTAGGATAATACATGTCTGATCTATCATGCAAGAACAAAACACCAAGGTTTAACCATCAAGAATCACATATAATTTACTTGTTAATTTCAAGGATCTTCAAAATACCCTCTGTCATTCACAAACTGCACTTTATTTTTCTGGGATTTATATCAGAAACAAACAAATTTCAGGATAAGTGAATTAAAAAAGAAAAATTTAGGCTTGGGGTTACTCAGTTTCTTCTGATTCTGATGGCTCATGTACAGCATTCTTTAATTAGCTGCTTCTGTTCTTCATCTTTCCTGGCCTGTCTTCTGTTTGTGTTGCTGGACAACAGAAATTTGATCCTGGGAAGTCGAGAAGTGAGCTATTTTACCTCTGTAAAACCAAATAATTCAGTAAATTTTTCTGAATTGTTAAAAATTACTACAATTTTTACAGATCTCTTTCTCCGCTTGTCGGTAAAATGGGCAGATGTTTTTATGGTGGCCAAGCAATCTTTAACTATAATCTTGGGGTTGTACTGGTTTGTAGGCTAGTAAAAAAATACAATAAAATTATATTTTTAAATAAAAAATACTTGCAAGAAAAGGGAAAAAAAATAATGAGATTAGAAATAACCACAATTCAGTTCAAATTGAGTTGGAATCAAAATTGGAACCATACATATGGTTTGACTTTCGGTTTCTTTGATTTACATAAGAGTTGGCATGGAGTAGCTATTTGAAGATGTGTTTTTAATTAGGCGTCTTGTTGGCAAACAACTACGGAGTACAAAGGAAGGAAACTCATAAAGCCATAACTGATTAGTTCAAATTAAAGAATTCCAATAAGTCGCTCTCATAAGAAGTCAAACTAGAACCGTCAATTCCAATTATAAACAAAAAAAAATAAAAAAATTACATTCAAGCTTTTTTTTTATTTTATGATTAACTTAAAATTCTAAATGTTTAATTTTAAAGTTGTTTTAGAACTAATAACTCTTAAAAAAATCAACTTGAATCATTTAAAAAAATATAAATTGAAAATCTAAAAAAAAAATAAATAAATAAAAAAAGCCAAGAAGACTTTGTAATTTTTTACATGCTATCATGCATAAATCAACAAATTATACCGTGGAACATGATATACTTTGCATTGTATATCTTAATCTAAAAATAATCTTCAAATTCTGTATCTATAGTTGATACATTTTGTATCTACAGTTAACAATTTATGTACATGTAACTATCATATTATATGTCAATAATTATCATGTTATTTATTTACATCTATAAAAACTTTTAACTGAAAAGTACAAACTTTTTGTATAAGACTTCACAATGTAATATGAATCTTTGTCAATGAGATATTACGAACTGCTTCTGGTTGAGACGTCAAATCAACGTATGGGAACAATGCAATTAAAGAATGCAATTACCATTTGAAGGCCATATAGTTTAGAGCTAAGCTACGCATTGACTTTAATTTGTATTTACATACTTTTTGTCATACTTTAGTTAACCTATTCCTTATTGGGTTAATCAAAACATCAAATAAAGTAGTGATACACATCAGCAAAATTTATCTAATGTATATTTTGTATATTTTTTAATATTGATTGTAAATTTTTTTCGTAAAAAAAAAACTAAATAAAAGTGATTTATAATATATATTGTATTGTCATTTGTGTAGTATGTAGTAAGTATATGATAATAGTTACAAATAATATAATATAGGAGAGTTTGGATTTGGCACCACATACATTAAAAAAAAATTGATGGAAATATTTTTTAATTTATTGAAAAATTCAGCTATCCGAAGGCATGCTCGGGATGAAATCTGTCTTGCGCCCCTAATCATCAGTAAATCATCACAATGAGATAAATAAGTTTAAGATGCTCACAACTAATCAATTTAAACCAAGAAGGAAAATAAGTAGCGCCCAGATGGAATCGAACTTGGAATCTTGTGAGTTGTTTTTTTTTTTTTTTAAATAAATTATGGGTTTTAATTTCAAGTATAAATCTTTGTATATATTTGTGTTAATTATCTAATTTATGTTAGGCCAATTATATTAACACCAACGGTCGCAAAATGGTGTGGTTCATCTTATTAACATGTATTGGTGCTAATTAATTATATTTATAAATGATCAAGGGGTGACAGCTTTCTTGAACCACATTAGTTTGAAATTGAATGAAAATAAAATAATTTTTTTGAGATGTATAAGTTTTTTATAATCTTGAAAGTCCCAAAACACATTATTGACAATTGTTAAGTTATATGAATATTTATTTCGAACATCATAATAATGATGATGGTCACTATATATATATTTAATTCAACACAAACAAGATTGTCATCCTCACAGCATATTATTATTACATGTTACCAAAGTTAGCGTCGAGCTCATTAACATATTTTATTAATATTATATTATTTTCCTAATGTTAAATATTTGTTAGCATTATATTTTTCCGTCATATCATATGTTTATTAATATTATATATATTTTTAGTTGAACCCAATTTGAAATTTGAAATTTGAAATGGAGCTACTTACTAATTATAAGTATATATGATCTATAGCATATGATAATGAAAATCATCATCATCATTTTAATTAGTAGTTCAATCTGCTTAGAGATCATACAAATCATTATGCCAATTAAGAATATGGATATACAGTCCCGAAATGAGGAATGACCAAGTAGGTGAAACATAATCATTATTGTACTTAAAGATTACAAATTCGATTCTTGTTAGCACTCTTAATTTTTATCAAGTTATTACACAAGGGTTGCCCTCCTAATGTGGTGTTAATAACACATAAGACATTTTAATATTAACATATTATTTGATCACTATTTAAGAGTGTGTATGGACTCACCTTGTGACCCTAGCATGGATACCCGCAACCATATGCACTATCCAAGTTTGTACACGGAATAAACTCGTAACCCTCACTGGCAAAAGACCTCATCAAGTAAACTTGTTTGGATTGCCAATTGTTTACCGATTCAAACCAATTAAAAAGTCCAATAAACAACGCAGGTCTGGAGTTAAACTTGAAACTTTATAATTACCAAACCAACAATATAATCGGATCAACTTGACTAAGATTGCCTTCAACATAGTATTTATTCTTAAGTGTCGAAATTGAAATGGGCAAAATGTGATGCGGGGCTTGGTGGTACAGGCCGGCGTGATGAAGGGTGTGGGCTCTTCCATTTCGAATTGCAAATTAAACACAATAATGGCTGTTTTGTGGTCTCATCTGGTGGCGACCTAAGTGAATTAAATAGTACTTCGCACCACCTTTCTTGTTAAACATAATTATTACCAAAACCCCAAAATATGGTTATCTGCAGTAGACCCCATGACCTCTCATCCTTCAATATAGTGCCGCTCCCCCTTTCACATCTGATCTTCATCCCAAAAACACTAGCTAGCTAGGGTTGATCTAGCTTCCAGCCCACAACAACATTAATTAGATCACAGCAATTAAGTTTCAGGATGTCTGTAAGTGCTCTTTTTAGTTTGTATGTGTTTTTGTTTTGTTCAATTCGCAGCAATAAAATGCAAATGTGAGTGGATTTTCAGTGTTATATATATGTATTTTGCAGATGGTGGTGGTTAGAGTTCCAACCCTTGATTGTGATGGTTGTGCTGCCAAGATTAGAAAAGCTCTTCTCAAGCTTAAAGGTAATTCACTCATTCCATTTATGCCCGGGGTTACATGCGACTGTTGAGATAGTCTTACATTGAAAAATTAAAAATAGTGAGAAAGTTCAATTTTTGTTGACGAATATTGTTAGTTTGAGTTTAGTTGAGTTCTTTGTGTGCGGAAGTAGTATATTGATATTTGTTGAGCGGAGGCCACTAAAGACCAAGTCTAGCTAGTACGTACCTGATGGTGGGAGTTGTTGGGCTGAGGCTGATAAAAGACTTAGGGCTAAGTCCAGCACTGCACCTAGTGTCTCGAATAGTGTGATGATAGTTGCTTTTTTGCTACTAGTTATAACTTTTGATGTAAGTGATAATAAACCCGTGATCCTGACAGTATTGAGTCTTGAAGTTATATTAGTTCAACTTACCTTCTCATGAGTCAGAGTGTAAGTTTAAGATAAAATAAGATGATTAGTTCAATTTACCACCTCGTGAACTCAGATCGACTCAAAATGGGGAAGGGGGTATCCTTTGTTTTGTAGGGGTGGATGACGTGGACATATAGATGGATATGAAGAAGATCACGGTGAGAGGATACGGTTTAGAAGAAAGGAAAGTGGTGAAGGCTATAAAGCGAGCAGGGAAAGTAGCGGAGCCATGGCCGTACCCGGTGGGGTCCTCACATTTGGCTTCCTTCTACCGCTATCCTACTCAGATCGCCGCCCATTACTACCAGTCCATGATCTCCTCCTCCGCCGACTTAGCCGCCCCCACCGTTCACGCCTTCTTCCACACTCCGGCACTTTACTCCGTCTCGGTGGCGCCGGACGAGGCTTTTGCCTCTCTCTTCAGCGATGATAATCCCCATGCATGCACCATTATGTGAAGTATATTATCCTAAACTAAATCATTTTAATTTTTTTTCAGATCATTTCAATAGAGTTTAACTCTTATTGGGAAAACTATTAAGTTAATTAATTTGATTTAAAAAAAAATATGAGTAGAGGTTTGTTTGATCGTCCCCCAAATGTTATCATTAAAAAAAACATGTACATACCAGAAAAAAGATATATAAGTTTGTATCATTATGAAATTAATATTTCATACACTAAATTTTGTGTTTAAAAATTAAATGTACTAATATGTGCAATAATTTACTATTATTTATGTCGCTATTAATAGTGACAATGTATTTCTCTACATCGGTGAAATATTA
>CM008338.1:12685354-12695527 GCA_002525835.2 Ipomoea batatas | reverse complement strand
AGTTTCCCCCATTCTTGCCACTTTCTTCTTGAGATAAGAGTGCCAGCAGTTCTTGATCTCATTATCTGTCCTTCCAGGCAAGTGCTGAGCAATTTGTGACCACCTGGCGATAAAAATAGCGTTGAGCATAATATATATAAAATAATAAACGTGCAGTCTCGCTAATGTATCATTTAGCTTGTATTAGAGCCTTCTATAATATGCTCATATAAATGAAAATGACCATTCTCCACACTCAAAAATCTTTGACAGAATCTCTCTGCAATGGAACATTTACATTTGTCTATTTGACCTCCTATAACATAAGCCTTACCTTACTTTATCAACCTCTTCCCTGCCTATGTAATCCAGGAACCAAGTTGCTTGGTAAAATATTATTAATATACTTTATTAAAGTAAAAACCTTAATAGTATCACCTACCAAAACTTATTGACTCCTCAATTAGGGAAACCCAAAGGGTAGTGATGAATGCAGTAAATAATACCAAAAGAGTTTTTTTTTTCTTTCTTTCTTTATTTTATCTTCTTGCATACTATGCTGGTCTACGTCTCACGGGATGAAACTAATTCAACTGACCTCGATCAGGCCTCGTTCGGGGGAATAACTCTCTCAAGGACGTTGCTAATTTTCTTTTTATGCACTGGTCTTGCTGGCGCGAGGGCGGTGAAGGGCCAAGTCCAATACTAGGTCGCTATGGAATTGTTAGGCAGAGGCTTGAAGGGCCAAGTCCAACATCCTATTTCCCAAAAATGTGGCGGTATAAGGAAATAAAATTGCTTCTTCGCTACGAGCTATAACTTTTGGTGTAGTGATAAGCTTTTAATCCTAATTAACAAGTAGTATCAGAGCTAAGACCAGCAAGTGCTGGGAGGAACTTTTGGTCTGAGACTAGTGAAGGGGCAAGTACAGCACCAAGTGGCTACGGGGCTCTACTTGGAGAGCGTTGCTTATTTTCTTTCTTAGAGTGACGAGAAAAACTAGCAACCACTATCCGAGAATGTGTATTGAGTAAATTTTGCCCGCAACTACTATCCGAAAGTATACACCGGGCAAACGCAGTTAACAAATGACAACATGGAGGTAAACCCGGCCCCTTCCTTGCTTAACTAATGCAACATAAGAGGAAGAAGCAAAGGTTGCTTACTTGTTGCCTAACATGCCATGAAGGGTCAAGATTGTGTCTTCCTCTTGCAGGCTAAATGATCCACGCTTGAGTCCTGGCCTCAAGTAGTTAATCCACCTTAATCTGCAACTCTTTCCATTTCTCTTCAACCCTGCAATCACAGAAACAGATGAGAAGTCAACTCTCATACTCTTTGGACATTCAACCTGTCCCTCTCTGCTGAATATCTCAGTCATGCCAGAAAATGTTATTCAAAAGAGTTCAAAGCCACACACGTAATCCACCGCCTCTATTCTATTCTATTATTTCTGTCCTTCCCACTTTTACTCCTTCCTTGATTACTTTTCAAGACAATCATCATGGTAACTCATTTTATCCAATCATCATGAACCTCAAAATCAGATGTGGTCTTCGTAAAAGCATTGATAACAAGGTTTGTTTCATACATAGTTGTAACTAAACAATTGGAAAAAAGGGTGGGGTAAGGGAATGATATTTTTACCTCTAAATTATATTGATATAGTTTATTTTTCTTCTCAATTATAAGTGTATCCACATTTTCTTCCTCAATTATCCTTGACCTGAATAATTTTACCTAAACCTATTAAAACTATTAAATATCAATAAGTAGTATGTAACTCTAAAATTTGAAGGTTTTTTTGGGTAATTATAAACTATCATCCCGTTAATTATCATCCCAACCATCGAATAACTTGCTCTCTCTTGTTACGTGACTTTTTAAAATTACATTTAAAAAAATTCAAATTTTAAAGTTCAAAATTTCTACGTCGATATTTAGCAGTTCTATCAAGTGTTAAGTAAATAAAATTAGTCTATTTAGCTCTTTAAGGATAATTGATGAGGAAAATATGTGTATTTTGACCTCTAAATTATACTAATATAGTCTACTTTTCTCAAGTCTCAATTATAGATGTATTCATATTTTTTTTTTAAGGGAAAACAAGTAAATCTCATTAAACAATAATCAAATTCGAAATAAAACTAGATGGGAAAGAGTCCCACAACCCAAAAACAAAAGAGGAACCAGTTGTCCGTGACAACCTTAATTGTCCTCAAAGTGGGTAATTTTACCCAAATCCTATCAAAACAATTAAATATCAACAAAGCCCGCAATCTGCAACATAAAATTTGATGGATTTTTATGTAATTTTAAACTACTAACTCCTTTTAATTATCCTTCCAACTTTTGAATACCCTCCCTCATTAAGTGACATTTCAAAACTACGTGAAAGTCTTTCAAATTTTAAGGTTCTAAATTACTCCATCTATATTTAACTGTTTTATTAAGCATTAAGTAAAATTAGTCATTTAAAGATAATTGAGGGGAAAATATGGTGTCTAGAGAAGAAAAATAGAATATATCACTATAATTCAGAGGTCAAAAATGTCATTCTCCTTTTAAAAAAAAATAAAAAATCTTACTTTTAGTGCTATCTTATGCATTTCAATATTTGCTATGATCAGCTGAAATTTGAGAGATTTCTAAGCTGGCAAAGAGTATGAAATGACACTATATATCTTGATCCTTCAATATAACTAGCCAGCTTCTATATATATAACATGGCAAATTAACTCTAGTTGTGGTGCATGGTGAAGAATATGAACAGTTGAGATGAGAGAAGATGAAGTAAAATTACCAGCATTGATGGGCACAGAGCTCCAGCAGCCATGGCCATGCTGGAGAACATAGTTCCTAAGTTTGTGATCCTCATCAGGAGACCACAACCCCTTCTTGTGCTTCTGTTTTGGCTTATTCTCTGCAGGCTTGCACCCCATATTCAACACTAGGAGAGAGAGAGAGAGAGAATTGTCAGAGGCTTTTTGCTTTTAATTTGCCTGATAGAGAGAGAGAGAGAGATATGGGGGATAGATGGAGAAGACTTGATGATGAGATGAGCCGACTTGGGTTTTTAAAGAGTGGATTAGCTGACACTATTTACTGAATCATCCCGTCAGTTCTCAAGTTCCACCCCTTCTTATATAGGTTGCATATAAGGGGTTTTTATCTTTTCTGATGGGTCAAGATCTTTTAATGACTCTAAGTTTTCAGTGCAATTCAGACTCTACAGTGCTGTTAAAAGTTGACTTTAAGGTGATAGATTAAACTAATAACTGAGCTAACCTCGCAGGGATAGCTATGTAGTGAATTTTAGTAAAGAAAACAAAAAGAGAAGAAAGAAGCAGCAAAAGTTAATTAAGATTAACCCCCAATTTCCCAACATAAAGGGTGGGAGGTGAAAGTGAAGAATAAAGAATTAAGGTTTGTACAAGGATGGCATTGACTAGGATTTAACAGACAGGCCAGGAGAATATATTATATTAAAGCATTCTTTGAGAATTCCCAGAGAATCCTTTGGAAGACAGCAGCGCTAGAGACAATACTCCTTGGATTGTGTCATTCATCAGGCTTACACCTACTCCATATACCCACCACCCCCACCCCCACTGTTTCTTCATCAGGCGGCTTTGCATTTCAAGCACTGTATGTACTGGATGGGTATTACAATATGTTTTTTCATCATCATCTTTTTTGTCTGTTTATGTGTGCAAAGTTGAGCTTTTAATATTGTACATGAGTTATTAATTAATGCCAAGCTTAGTTATCCATTAAGGTGATTTTTTCAAATTTAGTCTTCCACAGATAATTTCACCCTATTTTTATCTTAACTTTTATAATATTACCAAATTTAGTTATCATTCATATAATCAGTTGATAGGGTTGGTACGGTGATTGTTTTATGACAAAATATTAAGTTTGATAAAAACCGTGAAAATTACAATCCAAATATAATGAAATTATTTGTCCACTAAATCTGAAAGAATCACGTACGAGAACTATGCATGATATATATTAACTTTATTAACCTTAACTAATAAAGGATCACAAAGAGATAAAATAATTTAGATTGTTCATAATTGACTGACTCAAACCAAGAAGATTAATAGGCCAATTTCACTGAGAAATTTAGAACCTTATGATTATCAAGTTAAAAGCGTAATTAATTTGGTTGTAAATTGCCATAGTCCATAGATGCAGAAGATTCAAACTAGTTTAGGGGGAGTGGATCTGTGTAATTATTCCCTTGTATTAGCCGACGTGTTTGACATTGTTTGAGTGTTAAACCTTAATAAACACCTCAACATTATTGGTGCATTTTCATCCTTAATCACCTAATTTCTGACTCTTATATTTTATGGAGTACAGTAAGGTTTAGGTATGTTTTACATGACTTTTAAGTTAATATCTCCATATATCTAAACACATGTGCTAAGTACATATTGTTTCTTATTGTGTTTAGATAGACTTAAGAAGAGATGGGAGTATAATTTTCAATTGTCACACACACACACACACACAAGAAAATCTCAAGTAACCCCAAAAGAAACGGTCAAGCAAGGGGAACATGATTCTCATACTTGAATGTCACAAGTTCAATTCTTGTCAATACTCTCTCTCTCAGTCGAACTTGTTACATTGCGAGTTTCTCTCGTCTTCTTCATAGTGCAAAGATTAGAGTGAGTTAAGTCTCAACAACTCTAACTAGGGTCGAGTGAGGTTTGTTATTATTAATGACATAATTTGGAGTTAGACTCCTAGAACCCTATTCACTAAGACACATCCGACTATTTACCTTATCTGCAAGACCCTAAGAGCAACGCAAGTAGGAATCCTCAATGTTGGAACTTGGAGTTCGATCTTGCTCCCATTTTTATTATCATTTTCTTATAAATTACCTTTTGATCTAAAAGAAATATATACTATATTAAAATGTAATTAAGAATAACATTTCAATCCGATTTATATATTCTTGTAAGTATAAAGTTATTAGTTGATTGGATGAACAAGAGAAGAAGCAATAATCAATGGAATGATTATTGGTATGAATCAAACTTTGAATTTTCTTCTAGAACTCGAAAAGCAGTTCAGGGGGAAAGCTTCTAACGTATATTAATTAAGTTAAAACTCCGTTGACTGAATTTATTTTTATTTTTGTTTTTATTTTGTTAAATTATTGGTAGAAATAAAAATAAATCCCAGTGGAAATTCCACGATATGTATTTTTTATTTGTACATATTGTATATTGTGTATGAACCAACAGCATTAGGTCAAATTGTCAACCCCATTTACTAATGGTTGTAAAAACATTAAAAATAAATTAATTAAAATAAATAAATAAAGTATTCTCCTACTCGGTTTTTATGTGTATTGCCCAACCAAATTACACAATAATGAAATGACAACTGTTGGGGAAAATGTGAAAATAGAGTAGCAAAGTAGTTGAATGTGAAATTGAATAAGAAAATAAGAAGAAAAAATTAGCTGAAGATATTATTTTCCAAATCTTAGTTTTAAAGAAATGCTCGCAAAACCCTCAAAAGTGGTAGTCGAGTGAGTGAAATATGATTATCATATTTAAAAATTATAAGTTCGATTCTTGTCAATACTTTTATTAGAGCTATCAGTACGGACTAATTAATAATAACGCTTTATCAAGTCTATTAATTAGAATAATGTCCTTGTTTCCTGTTCAAACCTTATCACAAGCAAACAATTTAGGAATGAGCCGGTTAGGGTTTGAGTTGCCCTCATTGTACACAGGAGCGTGTAAAATTTGATGTGTGGTTCTGAACTTAGCGTAATTAATTTATCATCTGACTTAAAAGGTCATAACTAAAGGTGGCAATGTGAAGAATGTGAAGTTGTGATCACCTAAGTTTAAAAAATAAAAAAAGAGTTGAAAATCTGAGTTATAAATAAATAAATTATATCATCCATTAACGTTGATTCGTGGGTGAAGAAGCATGCATATGGTTGGTTGGAAGGATGAATATTAAATTAAGTAGGATTTGGAGGTATACAATTATATCCCATTATCCCCTAATCATTTGGCGGTTCTGATTTCTTTTGATTTCCACGAAGTAAATGTGTTTGTTAATTATTATTTCAAGAATCGCGTGTAGAGGGATGCAAAATCATTAATTCACACTAAAATTCAATTTTTATTTTTTTGGTTGAGGGGAAGTATGCAATTACTATATATTTAAGGGTGTATACTGGATAAACTTTGTTCTTGTGTAATAATTCATAAATCACACAAGAAGGGTAAATCATACTAGAAAGATTTTGAGCAATGAATTCGATCGAAAAGATACTGACAAAAATTAAACTTGTAATCTTTAGGTATGATAATTATGTTTCACCCACTCAATCATCCCTTTCGGAGATATAAAATTCAATGTTTGTCCTCCAAAAAATAAACATTTTTTGTTCTTATATTTATACACAATAAAAGTTTCAATTTCTTAATTATTGACCTACTTTTTTCATGAGTTAGCAATTTGAAATTTTTTTGCTTGAGTAGCACCCAGAAAAAATATTTAGAATGGTAAATTCTAATTTTGTCTCTGTATTTGCTAACATCCTCCATGCATAGGTATAATACGAATTGAAAGTGATGAACTTTAACCGTCTTTGTTGGTTAGGGATTAAAATTGTCACTCTATAAAAAAAAATTGAGAGTTAAAAATGCTCAAATAAACCATTTAAGAACTAAAATTATTATTTTGTATAAATATAGGGACAACAATACTATTTTTTTTTACGAATAAAATATAACTTATATGAAAGAAACAAATTGTAAAATATTGTTAGATAGAAGTCCAAGAATTGCTGGCTGTCGGTTTAAATGAAAGTCAAATTATGATCGATCAAGAGGTTGGCAATGCCTATCTTTTGCTATAATTGATTGGGTTATACGTGGAAAAATTCCTTCCATTAGAAAAACATGTACTAATAAGAAATCATTAACTCCCACAAATTAGTGATACATACATGTAATTCAAGTCTTTTAATATGATTATTCTAATGTTATATATATATATATATAATTCAGTTACGGTGCGGTGGGATGTCTCCCGTGCAGTGGCTTTAGGTGCGTAATTTTCTTCTTAAGGTGCGTGATTTGTATGCTTAAGGTGCGTAAGTATTGAAACTTAAGCTAAGGTTAGTGAACCTAAAGCTTGAGGTGCATGGTTTTCCATTTTAAGGTACGTTGTTTTCCTTCTTAAGGTGCGTGATATGTATGCTTAAGGTGCGTGAGTTGTTGAAACTTAAGGTGTGTCATTTTAAAACCTTAGGTGCGTGGTTTGTGTTATTAAGGTGCATGACTTGTGTACTTAGTGTGTGGTTTGTGTACTTAAATTAAGGTGCGCATTGTTTGTTCTCAATTGAATGTGCACCATTTTAAAACTTTACGTGTGTGGTTTGTGTTCTTAGGTTAAGGTACGTGGTTTATGTACCTAAGGTGCGCCATTTTAATGCTTAAGGTGAGTATCGTACAACCGCACAAAAATATATATCTGCACTTGATCCCTTCCATATATATGTATACTAATTATTTGTGCTCGAGTAAAAAATATAAAGTTTAAAAATTAAAAAAAAAAAGAAAAAAAAGTATTGAGATCCACACCTTTGTTAAACATGAGATGAAACTAATTTAATCAAATTTCAACTCCGTCAGGACAACTCCCCGCTAAAACAACCCAAGCCCCTTGATACTATATATATGAATCAACCTACTTTGGTCTTTTTTTTTCTTTTTTTTTTTTCCCTAAGCAGCGCTGCACCGAACCGGATCAAAACTACAACTTGCTTATCTCTCTTGTGTGGTTTGCGTCTTTGCGAACTATTACACAAGAGCAGAGTTCATATAGTGCATACCCTCGAGTAGTGGCTACAGATTTTCCTTGTTACCAAAAAATTTTTTAAAAATAAAAAATAAAAAATCTACAACTTGCAACCCTTCAAAATATCTTCTTTACAAGCCATAGCTAGAATGACTCTTATCTAAATTTAGACAGTAACTCAAATGTCAACTTGATCATATAAATATAACGAAAATTTTAAGGTGTCAATCGATATCAGTGCTTCCCATACATGCTACAAGCCTAAAACCTTTTCACCTGTAATTAGTTCAAAAGGTATCAAATTGGTATCATAGGCTTTCGCTATAAATATATATTAATTCTAAGAGCAATTCGATGTGATATTTATACAAATACACGCTCTTTATATAAAAATAATTTCGGGCTGCAAATTGTACCTATATGGTTTTGAATGTGAAATTCTTCCAAAATTTAAATCTAGTTTAGTGCGTCATTCCCCATTACTCATTATCAAGATATATAATTTATGGTCCCCTACGCTCTCCAATATACAAACATTTTTTTTTTTAGAATAATATACAAACATTATTAAATGTCGTTTAACGTTTAATTATGTACTTAAGACTTTGCTTTTTTATGCATCCATCCAATGCCCGGGACCATGAATTTTTGTATACAATTTGGGCTCAGGACAACAATAATTCATATTATAATTTTTTTAGTAATGTATTCATGGCATGATGTAATACAGAGAGGGAAAATTCTAATTATGATTAAGAAAATGATTAGGGAAAATGGATCGGAAAGTCGGTATGATTTATCCTAAGTAGCTAAAAACAGCAATTAAAAAAACAGACAACTGTGTGTTAATGTATGGACGACAACGAGGATGGAGAAGACCTTTTCCCCCCGGTCAGGAAGAATATAAGACAGCTAAGAGGACAACAAGTGGAGGGTAGATTAGGAATAATAAAGCCAAATAAATTAGTGTAAATACCTCATTAGCATAAGCACATTCGGTAATCCATATTGCGTCAAATATGAGATATGCATGACGTGATAATAGCCCAAGGCATCTTCAAGGACTATTAAACTCTGGAGCTTTAGGAAGAAAGACCAGGGATCGAGTCTTACTAGCGACAGACGACAGTGTGGGTGTAATATCTTAAAGTGAGGAGGCTCTTTGTGTGTAGTAAGATATTCAGCTGAGTTACCATGATTTACATCCTCTCAAATGTTCTGTTGGGCCGGAGTGTAGCGGACTCTTGAAATTGGGGATTTAACCTTTTGAGAAGAAAGCGGGGGATTTAACCTTTTGAGAAGAAAGTTTACAGTGACGAAGAATGGCTTGAGGGATACACATGATTGGAGGAGATTTAGATAAGGATAACATGGATATGGAAATTCTATTTTGACATTACATTTAACTATCTAAATAAATGTAATAATAGAGGTGTAATAATTACTATGCCTGGTCTTAAGTGGATTATTAATAATATATTTCTATATACAAAAAATCTTTTTTAAGATAATGATAATAATAATGGTTCACAATTTAAAATTACCCACAAGGTACACATTAGTTATCTTTGATTGATTTATTTAATTATAACCAATTTGCAGTAAAAAAATGTCTAAAAAAAAAAAGAGGAAAATTTTAAAGGATTATTATGACAAACGCAGCAGCAAGCTGATGACCAGTTGACCACGTATACACACATATATGCATACATGTATATTTATTTTTCTTTGACAAATGCATATATGTATTTTATATTTCATTTATTCATTTTGATTTCAATTTTTATTTATTACCATACAAAGAAGTTATTTTTTGCTTCAAATTCAAATCTATTCCAACGTGAAACGCCCCTATCATGTCATCGTCCATTTTGAACATATGACGATGAACCGATTATAAAAACAAAAACCTTTGGAAAACATAAAAGTACGTGTTAAGGGGTAGCTTTTATCCCACATCATCCATGCATCCACTGGCCACTATACTATTACTCTTTTACCATCTCAAAATCATGCATGCATCTTTCATGACAACAGCGGCTAAAAAACTTGGACTAAACCACACTCGTTGACTAACAAAGGATAATCCTAGTCTAAGTTAATCCACCCACCAAGTTAATATATAAACATAAATGTGTAATTCTATTATCAGTTTAGACTTTAGACTTTTAATTGAAATAGAGCGCATGCTTCAATTTAGTATCAAGGCCAACCCCGTGTCAAGCGTCACCCTATAAAAATAAAAAAACAGCCCACACGTGAAGAGACATTTTGAGCATATATATAATATATGACATAAATGTGCAATCTAACTATCAGCGTAGGTTTTTAACCAGAAGG
>CM008338.1:12466546-12479001 GCA_002525835.2 Ipomoea batatas | reverse complement strand
CTCCAACTCTTTAGAATTACAAAATCTCTAGACAATCTCCAACAACTCTTGGGTAAGGGTTCTGGGGGCTTAAGATCAGTCTAGCGTAAACTAAGAAACCTAATGTATTAAAATAAAAATAAAAATCTCTAGACAATCCCACATATTATCCAGTTAGAATTAACGAAGTATCACAATTAGAGCACGAAGAGAGAGAGAGAGAGAGAGCACTACTTACTGGGCACATTCAGCGAGTTTCCCTAGGTTCTGATTTTCTAAAATTGCCAAGATCAGTTTCTTATTGTCATCCAGATACTGCAAATAAGAACATATGCAAAGTTAACACAAGCGGAAAAACCAATATGATCAATCCGGGATCTAACAATTTGAAGTGCCACGGGGCTGGAGTAAACTACTGGGTTTCATATTAGAAATGACACTAGGAGTTCTGTATCATATTTAGTCGGGGAAGTCGCAACCAAGAGTGAATATACACAATTTCTCTAGTCATCGAAAAGACACAATAGAGAAGACATGTCAAAAATTGTTTGAATTGCATTTATAGCTAATAAAGCATTGAATATTTATTCAAAAATGGGAACTAAGGTCTAAGGTCACTGCAGACAACCACATTGGCTCATTCTTTTCATCTTCAAAACTGATTAAGTTTATCACAACCGTGTAAAAGTTTCTATAGAATAGTTAACCTATTCCTAACTTGAGTTCAGAAAGGTTGCTTAAGCGCAAGCTTAGGAATAGTAAAAGTATTGCTAGTTCCCTTCGAGCGTAAATGAGTAACATGAGAGGTGGTCCAAGTGACCTTTTAGAAGGAAGCCTCCCGTAAAATTCTTGACCTATGCCACATAAGTGTCACTAACGTAAGCTCAGTCATGTTTGTTCGGAACATGAACAGAAAGATTCATTAAAAAGAATTCTATAAGAGACAAAATATTAATGAATCAGTAATTTATTAATGAACTCTCTAAGTGCCACAAAAGGCCAAATATCATAATTGTTGGACACAACACGCAACTTGTTCTTCTCTTTTTCCCCTTTTTTTACAATATTTTAAGGTATGATACTCCTGAAACATAAGGGCTCAAACAAAACGACCTTAGCACTTCAGCAACCATTCATGTGACTAAATCCCCAAATTCATCACCTTCTAATAATGATCAAGTCATATAGTCTTGAAATATAGAAAGTAGAAAGCATAACTCTAGGTGTAACCTAGCCCATTAGTTAGGCTCATTATATCCTTATATAAGCATGTCTAGCCTTCTTAGTGTGTATGTAATCTAATGCAATCTATTATTATTATTATTATTATTATTATTATTATTATTATTATTAAAACATTTGTGGGAAAATTGAACTTTTGGTCCCTCAATTGTTATTCATTATGCATTTGTCCTTATTGTCAGTTTTTAGAAATCCAGTCCCTCAATTTGTTTCAAACGTTATCAATTTGGTCCCTCAATTAACTTGTCGTTAAACTTCCATTTGTTTTAGGATTTTGCATTTCTTCTTTTTTTTTTTAATTTCACATGCAACTTCCAAATTTCCTCTATAACCCTAAAAAGAACAGAAGTTTAATGACAGGTAACTCGAGAGCCAGATTGACACTGCTTGGAACAAAAGAGGGGCTAAATTTCTAAAATTGACAATAAGGCACAAAATTGCATATCAACAATTGAGGAGCCAAAAGTATGATTCTTCTCCCTACATTCATTTAAAAATATCCTTCAGCGCCTATTCCACTCATCAGACCTTTCAATCCCTCAATTTCAACATAGCATTAGAACCCAGGACTATTTTTTAAAAATCAAAAACAGTAATTCTTCCAGTGAAGATAGTGCTTGGTGCGACAATTCTTGAGTCCCAACCTTTTAAAGTGGCTGTCCATGTAAACTACCACCACCACGCACTCCGAAACCTCATTGTGACCCTTCGCTTAGAAAGCCCATTGCCAAAGCCTCCCTCACGAAAAATTGCATATGGGAAACTATCATCAGAAAGTGTTCATCATAATTTTCCTTTCACAACAAATATCAAAATAGATGAAGAAATTTACATTTTACTACCTAGTTACCTACTTGTTGTGCAAGTATTTAAGTGCTTATTTACTGTCAGCATTCACATCATCCTTTAGTTTAGCCTTCAAGGATAACTTACAAAGCTTTAATCATTATGTTACAACTCCCACCTCCTCTTACATACTTCATTTATCCTTCTCCCTTGAAAATAAAACAAGGGGCGTTGAGGCTCCTCCTTCTCTTTATAGAGGAGCCTCAACGCCCCTCTTTTGTTTTTTGGCAATGTGGGACAAAATTAAAGGGGAGCCTGCACGCGCCACGCAGGCTTCCCTTTGTCTCTTTTTTTTTTTTTTTTAAAGAAGAAAATTATTATTATTATTATTATTATTATTATTATATTGTTTCTATTTATTTTTATTATTATTATTATTAGTATTATTATTATTATTATATTATTATTATTATTATTATTATTATTGTATTGTTTCTATTTATTTATTTATTTTTATTATTGTAATGTCCTTATAGGTCATTTTACATGTTATGCGCTAAACCTAAACATCTAATTTTACCAAACATCATTTTACAAATCGCTGATACAATCTGGTGGTCAAACCCGCTAACCGCCATTTGCCAAACAAAGCCTAAATTTGAAAAAAGTTTTGTCTTTTCACATTTATAGTACATAAATAATGTTTCTTGGAGCCGACAGTTCCAAATCTCATTGAGCTACCATCCTTGTTTCTACTTCCAACATATGCTGCAGAGCTAAAATAATGCTCAAGCGCAAAAATGCATGTTTCAAACATGGAAATCATAGAGCAGAAACAACACCTTAATTAGTTCAAATCTGCTTCTTTTCATTAGAGATTAAAAAATGTAAACATAAAAATAAAAAAATACAATCACATGCTAACACAAATTTAAAAAGAAAGAAATCAAGAAACTTGCACAGACATCCATCCCCTACAACACTTTGAAAAAAAATGCATAAAACTTAAGAGCTTTTTTGAAAAATAATAATAATAATAATGATGATTATAAAAATAGTGTTAACTATACATATGTAATACCTTTTGAATCTGCTCAGTGGTGATATTGGCGGGCGGAAAAGAATGCATGACTGGGATCATTGGTGGTGGTTGCTGCATCCCTTTTTGCTGCTTAAACCCTCACTCTAATTATCAACCTTGAAAGTGCCTTCAAATTCAAGAAGCCTATTTCTGAGCTCTGAAAAAATCCAGCTTAAAAAAAAATTACTGATATGAAAAAGGTTTGAACTTTGGGGTGGAAGAAAGATGGGTAAATTGTTAAAGGGATAAGAATCAAAACAAAGAGTTCTGACAATGGGTACTGCCCTACTGGGTAGTGGGTTAGGTGGAACTTCACTTTTTTTTTGTTTTTGGAGGTTTGGGGAGAGAGTTTTGGAAGCAAAGAATTTTTTAGGTAAAATGGCAAATTTAGTTCCTTTTTTTTACAGTTTACAGTTTTACCTTGGCGGGACCAAAACAAAAAAGTACCACATACATGTGACTCATTTTGAAGGGCAAATCCGTCCCAACTCCTAGGACAAACAAAAGGGTTCTCAGTTTTCACCAAAAAATTCTTTTTTCTTATTACAAAATGAATTAAGAAAACCTGAAACCTGTGCACAATTCAGTACTAATCTGATTATCTGAATATCTGCAATATCCTTGAAAATTTGAAAGAAATTTATGAACTAAACCCTGAACTTTTGCCCAAACTCACCTCAAATCAACAAAAATCACACCCGTTTCCTAAAACCCTAACCCATATAAAAAGCCCTCATCTTGGCACCACAATCAGCCAACGAAGACAAAGCAGATGTTCAGTAAGATCAACTGACATGAAATGACTTAAAAACAGTAGAAAACAGACAGAAAACAGAAATTATTCACAGATAAACTAAAACAGATGAAGTTGCAATGCAAAAAGGGTTTACCTAAAACGGCAGATGATCCTTGTGAAGACGACTGTGAAGTAGTTTTGAAACTTGAAAGGGAATTTCTATGGAAGAGAAGAGAGAAACGGACAGAGCAAAGAGTGTAGAAAGTAGAGGAGATAGGGATTTTGCAGGGTGGGGTAGGGAGCAGGAGAACGCCGTGAGGTGCCCAGGAGCTGACTCATAATGGTCCCAAACTCCACTGCTTTCTAGTCTAGTTTATAGATGGTAAAAATGGATTCTGAAATCATTATATCAAATTTTACTGATTCAGTAATTTTTTTATAGATCAAATTTTAAATCTAAGTAACACTCAACTCTCTTGCTTATTTTTTTGTATAGCCTATGGTTTTCACCGTCGAACACAGTGACTAATCTCCTCGTTGAATTATAAGCACCTTTATTGGGTGAGATAGCTGACTTGGAGATAATGCTTCTCCACACCCAAAGTTCAGGGTTTCCGTTCTCTGGCTTATTTGATTTGCTTTTAAGTGATGTTAGAGATCTTTTACGTAGCTTTTTAGTAGGTTTATCTCTTTTGCCAAACGACCAGTGAATAGGGTTGTTCACCTCGTTGTTAGAGAAGCTATTTTTTTGTCTGATTATAGAGAATGAACTGGTCATCCTCCCTTGTTCCTTTGTAACGTTTTGTCTTCGGACCTTTGTTAATGGAAGCTCGTTTATTTGTTTAAAAAAAAAAAGTAACACTCAACTCTACCTATGATCTATATTGTCACGTGCTCATGTTGCATTGCAGTAGTAGTGGCTAGTGCGCTATATCACAATGAAATAATAAAGGTGGGGTTTAGGCCTTTGGAAGTGAGAATTGCTTGATGGTTTTTATCTTTTTTATTTTGCTCTGTGGGGGTGGGACTTGTGGCATTCCCATGTCACTCTTTAGCAGACAAAGATGGTCCAAATGGCTGAAGAAGTGATGAGGAAATACATCAACACCACTAAAAACATATCTCAATTACTCGTGTTTAGAGAGTACATTAAGTGACAAATTTTATCGTTAAAAAATTGTTTTTGTGTAAGAAGGGATTCAAATTCATCAAAATTTCTAAAAGAGCGTTTTAAAAAATTTTCAGTGAAGATATTCTCAAAATATGGAGACTTCCATGTGCTCTCAGCGATTAAGAGGCATCTTTATTGCTTCCCCTAGGTCACCCCACCCTTATGAGGTTAAAAAAATAATAATAATAAAAGATCTATAGCACTAAAAAGTCCCAAGACTGAAGGTACATACTACAACAAAACAAAGAGGAAACTAAGGTATGGATTTCACCTCATTCTTTGATTTAAGGGAAAGACATAGTCGATATATGTGCGGGATGAAGCATGTCTTGTAACATTAATTGGTAAAGAACCATAAGGCCATCCCTATTAAGGGGTTTTACATGTTATTTTAGGTAGAATGGATGAGTTGAGGGAGAGATAAAATGGAGAGAGAAGAAAATCACACATCCTACAAATATGGAGTTTTTACAGACTATGTGAACCCCATCAGTATTAATGAGAGTTGCGCCTCACGCACATGAGGCGCAACTCTCGCGCCCAAGCGGGCGTGTTCACTGCACGCGCCCGCCTTAGCGCGTAATTATAATTTAATTTTTTTTTAGTTTTTAGTTTTTTTTTTTCCTTTTCTTTTTTTCCTCACCTCTCACTTTCTCTTTTATAGTCACACCTGCAAAATCTCATAAAAAAATTCACCACTATTGAGGAAGGTCTAAGAAAAGTAAGCAAAATCTCCTAAAAAATTCACCACTATTGAGGAAGGTCTAAGAAAAGTAAATTAACTTAAGTTATTTATAACTAAACAACTCAAATCAATAAAACTAATGATAGCTAAGGAGTGTTTTTTTCTTGGAATAAGGGTCAAATAGACCATTCAACTACACAGAAAAATGCAATTAGGCCACTGAACTCAAAAAAACTACAATTAGATCCCTAAACAACACAAATTGTTACAAGTTCACCAAAAATGACTTGTTTACCTGTTTAGAAGCTTACGTGTCAGTTTCTGAATTTTAAAATATTTATTTTACTTTTACTTTAATAATTTAAAAATTTAAAAAAAAAAAAAAAAAAAAAAACTTGCCGGAGACAAAGGGGACCATTCGTCGTCCCCTTCTTCTCCGTCCAGCCATGGAGACGAAGGGGTGCTGGGGACCCTTCGTCTCCGTGACTGGCCGGAGATGAAGGGGACGACGAAGGGTCCCCTTCGTTTCCGTCCAGCCATGACGAAGACGAAGGTGTGCCGGAGACGAAGGGGTCTCCGGCTATTTTTTTTTTTAAATTTAAATTTAATATTTTAATAAATAAATTAATTATTTAATTTAAAATTATTTTTTAACATTAATTTTGAAATTGATAACCGGTAATTTGGGTAAACAAGTTATTTTAGACTAAATTGCATAAGTTTGTGTTGTTCAAGGACCCAATTGCATTTTTTTTGAGTTCAATGGCCTAATTGTAGTTTTGTGCGCAGTTCAGTGGTCTATTTGACCCTTATTCCTTTTTTCTTTCACCTCATTCTTGACAAGACTTCTTTGTGCTCTTCATCCTGAGCACAACATAAATGTCTCCTGAACTGATTGGAACCTGCTACTTTATCCCTGGAAGTACAAACAGTTAAAAATATGTCCATCTTGTTATGTTCCTTTCCTTCCCCATGGTCAATAGACATGACCAAATTTGACTTGTTCATTTGATTATCGCTAACGGTGATAATTATTTTATTAAAATATTATTATGAAATGACTAATATATTTTTCAATAATTTAAAATTTTAAAGTGCAATATTAATTTTAATATAATATATTAGTCGTGGATTAAACTATCACTTTACACATAATTAAAAGAAAAAATCTATCACATTACACATAATTAAAAGAAAAACTGTATAAAGTAATACCTAGTAATTCATTGACTAAGTCTACAATATAAGTATAATTAATGAACTGAAATTTTCATTTTTCCTAATAATAATAATAATACCTATTTTATTACTCCATCCGTCCTATTTTAAGAGGCTTAACTGAAGTTATTTTTAATTTAATTTTTCATAAGATTAAGTTTAGTATTTTTTTTTTATTTTTTTTTACAGAATTTATATATTTAGAAACTACATTAAAAATACTATTAATCACAAAAAATCAAATTTAGAAATAAGTAAAAAAAATAAGTATGACAGATAAAATGGGAGAGATAATTATTACTTTTGAAATAAAATTGTTTTAAATTTTATAACATATATAACTAAAAAAATTTTAAATAATCATAGAAATAGAACAATTGACTTATATCTTTATTATATACTTTTTTTTTTTAAAAAAAACACTTATTACGTTATTAGTCATTGACAAATTGCAAAATCAACTAACACAACCACAACCAGCTAGCTATTAATGGATTGTGTTGGGCAAAATTTCATCATACATATGAAAAATAGCAAATGCTCTGTGACTTGGGCTGTTATTTTCAGAGGTTAACAACACCAAACAACGTATGATTCAAACAGGCATATATTACCTTATTCAAGAAAAGAAGTTTGTTTT
Organism: Ipomoea batatas; assembly: GCA_002525835.2. NCBI lineage: Eukaryota > Viridiplantae > Streptophyta > Magnoliopsida > Solanales > Convolvulaceae > Ipomoea > Ipomoea batatas. Next base: position 12,471,463 of record CM008338.1, on the reverse strand, counting down.
AAAGTGATTATGAACCCTGCCTGGTTCGCCAGAGTTTGCAAACGCATTGCCACTTCCAAAATCAAATATTTATATTGATTGTTTTATCGTAGTAAAGTAAAGGGAAATTTTACATGGAAACTATACCTACCTAATTTCACTTGGCAAAATAAACTAACTAGTAGAAAGACATATGGTTGGGTAGAACATTGGAATAATAATTCATCAGGATCTCTGCACTTTGCACTGAATTATTTTTCACCTCATCTATCCATTCAGTTGGCTGTAAAAAAAATTTAACTACTCGGCTAAGTTTGATTGACAACTCTTTAATCAATCATTCATCACCCTCGGATTCTGAATCGTCCTCTCTATTTGCACCTTCAATTGCAGCACTTGCTTGCCTTTGTTCTGGGCGAGTGTTATCTGAAACAAATTCAATATTTGTTACTCCGTATTTATGTATTTATTTGGAAGGGCGGAAGAGAGGTTGGGGATTAATGGGTGTGACACATATCCGATTCAACGTGCAAGGTTGAATGAATCTGAGCATAATACCAAGGTTTCCTCACCTTTACCAGGCGCTAAAATCTTCATTAGAATTGTCTTCACAAACACGAATTCCTCCTGATATTGACTGACCAACCTAGACTGAAAATCCAGAAACATAACGGGTCATCCAAGGTTGCAAATGTAAGTCTAATCAAGTCATTCAAATGTCGAACAGGGTTGGTTTTTAATATGTAAAAAGAGAAATATTCAAAACATTAGGAGAAAGACAAGTGTTCTGAGTTTGCTAAATATGGACCGACCATGCAACATACATATCATAAAAGGATCAAAATGTGTAAATCTTTACCATTTCCCCATATAAAAATCCAACAATTTGGTCAAGCCTAGCCTGATGCTCCAATAGGAAAGGCCGAAGATGATTCATATACACTTGCTTTGCACCCTGCCATACGTAAATTTCCTAAGCAACTTCTACAAGTTTCAAGTGGCTTCACATAGTAACACACAACAACCAAAAAAAAAAAAAAAAGAGAAAAAAAAAAGAGCATTGACCTGGACTTACATTAATAGATGGAAGTTGAAGCCAAACAAGAAATGCAAACTTGGTATAATAGTATAGTGGAAACCTGATTATATTGAAAACGAGTTGTCCACATATTAAGGTTGGATTGTCAGAAAACTGAAATTTCTAATTACTAATTCATAGAATAGTAAATACAATGGCTTAAGGGACAGGAAAACAGGATATAACATGTACCAGTGAAGAAGCTTATCCGTGAACAATTCTACCATACTAAAAGATCCATAAGCTGCAAGCAAAATGAACAGTCTTCTTCAGTTCTAAGAGATATACACAAGAAACAACACTCCACAAACTGCATAGTAAAATTGTCAAAACACTGCAGGTAAGAACTGCTCGTGAATTAGTTTAGATTCACTAGACAGTAACTATATAATTGTTTCTGCTCCCTTTCATCGCTTAAACTGTGGTAACATGAAAAGCGTAGATGAAAATAACACCCCCCCCCTCCTCTCCAAACCCACCCATCCACACACCCAAAAAAAACCAGAGTATAATGGGAAGGGAAAACTGCTGCTAGCTACAAATGTTAATAAAGCAACAAACTATAGCCATAAAAATAAATAAATAAATGAAACAACACTAGCAACATAATTTTGTAACCCACTACAACACTCATCAAGAAGATTGAACAACACCACCAACCTGCCCAGTACATGAGCCATTTTTTTTGCTCCTCTTGATCCCTTCGTTCAATTGCACTAAATGTAGAATAAACAGGTAAAACAACACCTACAGAACAGCTGCAGAAACCACACATTGGTGAAGCCTCGTAAATAAGAGTTGTCTAATCTTCAATGCATGAAAGGAATATTCTAATTCTAGAAATTAGATAATTTCTTTGCTCTACATAAAACAGAGCTAATATGTAAAAGCTCACCATGCTGTTCGAACAACAATGTTAGAACCAAGTGGACTAAGAAGCAACCGCAACCCAACCTGAACCAGTTAGATTCACATTACTAAAACTAAGAACTTATACATAAAGAAATAGTGTTTAACGAACAGTAAGGATCTCATTTCTTACAAGAGCAGTAGAGCACCAACCACATCTGAATGATAAATACCAGCCTTTTACTAAATACAAACAAATTAAAAAGAAAACAAACCATAACCACCATTTATGTGGGTCTGAATGCACAAGGCCAGACTTACAGTTTGCTTCATAAATCAATCACATATCAACATCGTTTTTGTTAAATGACCTTTTATTCAAATCTTTCAGCTAAATTTCATAAAGTCAATTGTCAGGCAAAACACCTCCCAAGCTCTCACAGTTCCACCATAAGGTAGGAAATAGTATTTTGGACTATGTTTCACTCACCATCAATGTCTCATGTATTATCAAGCCCTAATTTCTACAGTAATTTCAAATCATACCATAACATATACAGAGTATCATATATAATGCTTGATGCAGAGAGAGTGATAATTTTGGTGCATGTGGTGCCCCACTGGGCAAAGTGGCACCAGAATTCATCCGGCAATAACATTGCTTATTGTTATACTCCATTAACATTATAAATGTAATATCACATTTCATTTAACTGTGATTGTTCTAGACATGGCAACCAAAATGTGTAGTTATCGGAAAAACAATGAATTAAATAAAACAATATGTTCTATTAAATAAAACAATATGTTCTATGAAACTGAAATGGAGTGAATATACTCATTCAATCATTGGTAATACCAAGAAGATAGAAATCAAAATAAGAAATTATAGGAATTCATTGGTCATAACAAATTGCAATTAATTAGGTATTATATTAGACTTTAATGAGAAGAATAATAAGATCCCAACTGTCAAATAAAGTCTTGTAAATTCAACCAAATTGAAGAAGTAATCAATCTATTTATCCAAGTATTTATAAATTACACTTCTTTTATCTAATAATGGATTGATATTTCCTCGAGGATGATTCTGCAATTAAAGTGTGGGTAAACTTTTAAATGCATGGCCCAATTATCCGCATATTTCACCAAAAACTAGAGCATCTCATGCTTGCGATATGATAGTAGACTCAAATTCATCAGGATTTTCTCCGCTTATTCGGTTATTCAATTACAAGCTTCATGTTACGAATATCCATAAACAATTTCAATAGACACTAAAATAAAGATTTGAAAACAACAAAAGATGAAATCAATTCCAGCAATTGAGATGGTCCAAAATCATCCCCACATATTGAGAAATGCATAAGATTAAGTCTACTCAGCTTACAAAAAATTTATGTATATACTATATAGACATGGTTAGGAATAAGAGATTTGATACCTCCATGTAGAAACAGTATCAATGATTCTTCTCTATGATCTTTAGGCGAGTGTGGTCATCATCTGTGACAACTTGAAGCCAATAACATATTAACATCCTTCATGATAAGTTGAGAGATACGGTAGCAAGACAAATGAAGAATAATTAGGGGCCTTATTGTTAGTATTACAGAATACGGAGTACTATTTCTAGTTTTACAGCAAGCAAAATTACTATTCCACCCTCATAAAACACACTAGAAGGATCCCGATTCCCAAATTATATTTCATTCTTTAACAAGCCATATTGAAAGTATAACTCCATGTTCAAAAACTCAAAAACATTACATAAATTCAGATTTGTTTGTCATTTAAATTGCATCTACAACCTTCTTGTTCTTCACAACCAGTAGCTAAATAGTACAGAATACTCCTTTGCACTTTTAATGATGGAACAAATTACAAAGTAAGCTAAAACTTGAAATTGATTAGCATGTGAGAACCATGACATCAAATAAAGCAGATGATTACAGAGCCAAAGTCCTCTGATTGCAAAATGGCTGAGTTGAAGAAAACAAATTGCTAGTAACACACTTCTACAATTTAAATACTCCCAAGTAAATCCAGTTAAGACTTATTCCCAGTTTATCCATATACTTCTCTTAGCGCCATATGTTCTCCTTAAAAATGGAGATAAACATTTCATATTTCATAATATTAATTTTAGTGCCAACTCTATAAACAATTACTACTACAGCTTAGGTTTAAATTGCAAAATGAGGATATTCTTCAGTCCTAGCAAAAACAAGCCATAACACATTAGCACCCTATCGGAATGAAATATGTTTCTACTGCAAAGAAGTATTTTCACAAAAGGCCACGAAGCAATCCAAAGATACAGTACTTCTTTTATAATCCAAAGAGTATAATTTAATTAAATAAGCAATTTGAAGCGAAGGGCATGAAGTAATCCAAAGATATAGTACTTCTTTTGCAATCCAAAGGGTATAATTTAATTAAATAAGCAATTTGAAGCAAAACAAAGATACAAAACACCATTCGCAATCCAAAGGGTATAATTTAATTAAATAAACAATTTGTAACTTCATTCTTTCGCAATCCAAATATGAATTAAAGTGAAACACCATAGCAATTTTAGCTTCGATTTTGGCAATTATATAAGCAAATCGCTATATTCTCACAAAAGGGCAAGAAGGCAATGTAATCGAAATTTATAGAAATCAACAAAATTTATAATATTTATCTATTTAGGTGTTTAATTTGAAAAACATACATCAATTTTAGCTCCGATTTAAAGAAAGAGAAATAAGTTCCGATTTGAACAAGGAGAAAACGACGAACCTGTGAAGACGTCAAGCGATTGATTGAATCGAAGAGGTGCAGAAAAGGAAACTCCGGCAGCAGATAGGGACTTGTCAGGCAAGAAACATAATCAGCAAATATCATTTTTAGTCCCTTAACTATAATATATGTATCAATTTTAGTCCTTGACTATTAAAAATTTCAAATTAGGTGCATGACTATTCAATTTGTATCACATTTGGTCCTTGACTATTAACATTTTCAAA
>CM008338.1:12437356-12459108 GCA_002525835.2 Ipomoea batatas | reverse complement strand
CATCACTTGGGTCAAGACTTTCCCAATAAAATGAGTTTTCCGTGGTCCATGGCCCCGTCATCATTCTTGGTCCATTCCGGATGTCATTTTTTAGGGGTGAAATGGTCAAGTGATAGTAAAGAAAATCTTCTCGGTCAAATCCGTCTCACAAAGTCTTTCTAGCGAGTTTATGTCTTTTGTGTGATTTTTGAGTTATTATACATGGTGTTTACATAGTAAACTCCCTTAGATAGTGACTAAATGTTTCCCTCGTCTGGTAACGAATGTTGAATTGACTACCTTGGACACATACGAAAACTAGAAGAGAAAGAGAAACAAGTATTGTGTTTAGATGAAATGTACCAAGAGACATGGTACAAGGTGTACTGTGTTTCCTAGAAATAGCTAAGTATTCTGTATTATATTCCTCACCATATATTGAATATCCTATTTTCATTTTAAATGGTAATGATATATATAAATCGTGTGTTTCCTAGAAATAGCTAGCTAAGTATTCTGTATTATATTCCTCACCATTGAATATCCTATTTTCATTAAATGGTAATGATATATATAAGTCGTTGAATGGAAAATGACACTTTCGTTTCTTGATTATGATGTACATATCGTTTCAAATTTTCAAATTTTGACATTTCAACTTCTAGTAATATGAAAACGGTATTTTTACTAGTTATTAATATTGTTTCATGACTTTAAGTCTGTGACATGTTACTTATTTAAGAAGTACAATTTAAATTTTAATAAATTAATACATCTCTCCATAATTTTTTCATGACATTAATACCAATTTAAGAAGTCTATTTCATGACATTAATATTGTTTCATGACTTTAATATCACTTTTAATTTAAATTTTAATAAATTAATACATCTCTCCGTAATTTTTTAAACTTAAATTTGTTTTTTCCCTTTTTTTTTTATTGGTATAAATAAAATTAAAGTATAAAAAATATATAATTAAAAATTCTAATTAAGATATTTTAAATGATACTCATGTGGAATTTTCTAAAATTTTAAATTAACTAACAATTACGTTATGTCACTACTACAAATTAATCAATTAAGTCACTATTATATGTTCATTAATGTAGGTTTATTAAGGCATTACTACATGTTCATTAAATAACTACCCGTTATTGCATGTTATTAGGGTTACTGGTTACAAGGAGAGCTTCATTCAGAGTGCATCTTCGGATTGTAACTGCGAGCTTTCTCATAAATCAATCAATGTAGTATTCTTGCCGTCCTAAAATAAACCAAGTGCTGGTGCAAAGCTGCCAATGTTTTTCATGTGTTTCCATGGAAGATGAGGGAGTCAAAGCTTGAATATTAATTGACTCTCTCTTTTGGGGGCATGACTCCATACATATATCATGTAAGAATTCCAACTTTGACCAGCCAAAGTAAACTTCATTTTCCAGTTTGATTCTTCCAGAGATCTTTTATGGTACGTTATGGTGTTTTGGTCTCATCATCCAATTTGGTAAGAACAAAACCTTGACTTGAAGAACGCTAACGTAAGAAATGAAATCTATTAGGCTTAGGGTTTGGGAGTAGGCAAATTATTGTGTGGACCATGATCCACATAGCTGTGTGGATCATGAATATAAGATACATTTTTATTATACTAAACATACATTATACTTTAGTATATATAAAATAATGTACTTTCAATACTTAAATAATATACTCTAAAATAATGTACTTTATGTACAAAAATAATGTACTTTTAGTATATTAAAAATGTACTTTTTATTTATGGTTCACACAACTGTGTGGACCATGGTCCATACAATAATGATTGGTCTTTGGTATAACCTTGTATCCATGATGGGGTTTGCAACCTTTAATAAGTTGCTAGCTATAATAGGATTTGAGAAGCTTTTACTGATCACCCAAAGTCCTACTAAGGTATTTCTGATGCCTGCATTAAGCCTATACCTGAAGCAATAGCAGTCACTATTTAAAAGATTTACCAAGCTCTACAAGAAGCTCAAAACAAGTATAAAGAAGCCCATCTCTAAAATGCAAAAGCAGCAAAAAGAAAGAAAAGCCCAAACCACTGGAAAAGAATTAAATCCAAAACTATTAAACCAAGGCCAATTCAGCCTTAAAATTTAATATTGTACCCAAAACTCAGCCCAAAGATTCACCAAACCAGGGAAAATCTGCAAGTCCAGAATGTTCAGCCCAAACTATAATTTGAAAAGTATTTTGATACCTTTGATTTACAAGAAAACACACAACTGTATATGACGGTGTATTTTAAGTGAAACACGCCTTGTGAACCTAACTGATTGGCTCAAACCGATAAGATCTATAGACAACTCGTCGGTCACTATAAAGCCTTATAATCACTAGTCAACTACCCGATCAACTTGATTGGAGACTGTGGTTGCCCGGCACTTTAATCACTTAATTCATATGGATGTTTAAAATGCTTGTAAAAATGCGAAATTCTCTCGCCTCTGGGCTCTTACGGCAAATTATATATGTTGTGGGGGTGGGCCTGGGTCCAAAACTACGTCGTTTTTTTTTTTTAGTAAGCATATTGCTGAATATAGAGTTGTCCAAAAATGTGTGAATGTAGAGGTTTCAGAGTGTGAATGTAGAGTATAGAAATCGTGAATGTAGATTTATGATTGTGTGAATGTAGAGTTGCCCAGAAATGTGTGAATGTGGAGGTTTCAAATTGTGAATATGGAGTATAGAAATCGTGAATGTAGAGTTATGCATGTGTGAATCTGTAATAGAGTTAAGAAGTTTTAGCAACTTGTAGCCCTGTAATGTGTGAATTTGAAGTTCTCAAGTTGTGAATGTGGAGTATAGGATCTGTGAATATAGAGTTTTGAATGTGTGAATGTGGAGTTTACAAATTGTGAATGTAGAGTATAGTGTATATGAATGTAGAGTATAGTTACTAAACATATAATCCTTTAATGTGGAGTTTACAAATTGTGAATGTAGAGTATAGTGTATGTGAATGTAGGGTATAGGGTATAGTGCAAGGTGGACCTGGGTCCACGGCATAACAATCCGGGCTCTTACACCTCGGCTCAACAAAATAGTGAATGAGTAAATTATGATGAATCAGTGACCCATTAAGTATAGAAGAACTATTGCTTGGTGTCCATAAAGAGTCCATCACATTAGATATATCTACCATGCTTGAATGTTTAAAATATGAGTAATGCCTTGATAGCAACTCAAAGAAATAAGCTAGTTATTTCAGTTTCGTGGAGCCCAATTGAAACTGATCATTTGATTAGAATCACATTACAGTCTTGTACAAGTTATCATTTTTGCAGACTCCCTTTGCTGTATCTGATACATGAATTCTGGTGGTTGGGGCTGAAAACAATCAGAATCTACAATTTCAACAGATTCACAATCCAAGAAATTATCTGAAAAGGATATGCAAATCTCCATCAAAACTCAGAATTCACTACGATCTGGAGACATAAATTCCTGAATTTTTCTGTTCACAGACTCTGCTCGTCCGCTTTCAGTATCATCCGAGAAAGGAATCATTTCACGGACGCCATGAATCACGATCGTATCGCTGTGATACATATCCGGGAACGTGATCCGAACGCCGTTCACAAAAATTAGGCGATTGGAGCTAGTCACGGCCACGGTAAACCCGCTAACATAATCCTTGAACACTGTTCCGGCGCCCTTCCCGAGCTCGTTCAGCTCTGTCCATGGAAGTACACAAGGCAGTATGTGCCTCAGCAGCAGCGACTGGTACGCCGCCGCATTGCGGGAATACGAAATCAAGGCCGCATCCACGGGCGCGAACACCGTCAATTTCAACGGCGAGGGATTCAGGAAGCCGAACAACTGCAGATCCAGAAACGAAGCCATTATCATGTAGCCTCTCGATTTCAGCGCCGCGGAACCGTCGCGCAGTTGCGAAAACGGCTGCAATTTGCATTCGGAGTAATCGATCAGGCTCGAGCTTGGATCTCCAGCGGTCGGAAGGCTGAAATTAGGTCTGAAGAAGTCGTCAATTTCGAAGACGGTCACAGAGCCGTCGTCGAAAACGGGCGAGTTGTCGGAGAGTTTTACTCCGTTGATGGAGATCGGCGCGCCGGCGGAGCGAGAAGTGGTAATGTAGAGAGAATCGGAGGAGGATAGAGTCGGGATTTTGGATCCGTATGGGAGGGAGTGGAGAGAGGTGGAAGAGAGGGAAATTGGTGCGAAGTGGAGTAGGAGGTGCGGCAGCGACGGCTGTCCAGAGGCGGCGAAGGCCGAGTCCGGTGGAGAGAAGATCGTGAGGGCGGAGATTCCGGCGGGAACTTCGGAGGCGGTTAAGGCGGCGTTAAAGATGCCGGAACCGGCTATAAGGTGGATAGTGAGAGACATGGAGATGTAGCCGGATTTGGAGAGCTTCTCAGCTGTGCTGAGAAGGAATTGAGGCGGCGACGGTGAAGGCGATTGCGAAGACCAGTGGAGTTTTTCAGCGGACAGAGAAACGACGGAGAGAAAAACGATGACGAGAGAGAGTGATTTAGAGGAAGCCATTGTTCCTGTTTCAATTCTTCGTGAAGACTTGCTTGCGAGTTGCGAGTGAGATTGAGGGTGGTTTTCTGATACTGTAAAATGTAAAAGCTTTTGGCGGGAAAGGTTTGAAAGGGACGCGTGGCTGGATCTTATTGATGCAATTCAGCATGAGCTCCACCAAAAGTGCTAAAAAAAAATTGACTTTAAAAATGTTTTCTATAGTAATGCAAATTAACTTCACGCTACCATTTTGCTCCTTCTTTCCTCGATGTGTCCTCGGATTCATGATGCCTCGTTTTCTTCTCAGATTAACCTTGCTTGCTTGCACCATTACTCAATCTTTTATTTCTTTAACAAAAAATATACCAAATTAAGCATTGTTCCACCTTCTTTACCCCACATTTGAGCAAAAAATAAGCATATATGAAGCACAAATATAAGCTATTTCGAAATAGCTTATTAGAGGTTTAATGAGAAAGTGGTTAACCCTAACTCATTTAAAAGAATGGATCAAATTGTAACTACATAATACAATTAAATGTTGAAATTCTTCAAATATAATGCCGAATTTCTTCAAATTATACTATTACAGTGAAATGCATTTAAGCTATTTATACACAAGATTGAACATATTATAAAATAATAAATCTATCGCTTGCAAAAAAATAAAAAAAATCTATCAACTATGAATGACATACTTCGAAATAGTGAAACCCATACTTTAAAGAATGGGAATTATATGTCTTTTTTATTTTTTTATTTTTTTTATTTTTAATGTTTACTATTAAATTCATATTAAAGAGGCTTGTATTGTCCATTGTATGGAGTTAAAAGTTATTGGGTTAATTAGATTGAAATTAAGAGCATAGTGAATAGGTTGAGCTATTGCATACAGTAAAACGTAAGAGGACATTGTGGCCTGTGGGGAGAGAGATTAACATGATTCAAAACTCTACCAAGTTGGCTATTTGTAGAGCCATTGATTAATATTTAGAAACTTTTGTATTGTTAAATTTGGTTTAAGGATTGTGATATTGTGGCGGATCAGACCGCATAAAATAATGACTCGTACGGACTAGGGTCCACTTTGCATTGCGGACCCTAATTCAAAATAACATTTAAATTATATCTATGCAATTAACATACTATAGATTTTCAGTTAACAATTTCTATGATTGTAATTAAATAAGTTAAAGACACATAATATATTAACTGCATGCACACAATATACTAACTGTTATATGTGCTTGTAATTATTAACATAGTATGTGTCTTCAATTTAGTTACAAACACATAATTTATCAATTAAATACACATAATATGCATCATATACTCAGATATATATATAATTTTTAGACCCACAAGGCAAGATGCACATGATATAACAATTGATGATCATGTTGGGAATCTATCCTTAGGTCCCAAAGACTTTCCAACATCAACTACATAGCAAAGTATAGATACAAACACGTAAAAAGCAGCACAAATAACAATACAAAAACAATTCCGACACCCAAATCTTGGATTATATTTTGCGTCATAGTGACTCAAATCCTTCGTCTCGTTATCAAGATTTCTCTCGGCCCCATTCAAAGTAAAAGCTAGACAGTTTGGTCCAATACCTTATTGATACGTTGGCATAAATCGTGACATCAATTAATATGTGGGAAAGGATTAATTAGCGAATGATAAATTACTAATTAGTAAGAGAATTATGAAATATTACCCTTTTTTTTTTTGAGTTCTACTGACTCGGACCACTCTCTTCCACATGAGAGTGTACACCGGATGCCGCTTGATCACAAGGTCTTTGGCAAATGTTACCCCTTTTTAAAGAGATTGAAAAATGTTTACTTTTGTTTGGCTTTTTAGAATACTATACATTTGGCATCCTGTATTATAAAATTTAAAACACTATGTGTCTATTCAAGTTGTCTTGATTTTTGTTCATTTTCTTGTGTGGTAATAAATATATATACATTCTACTTTAAATGTTGTATACCTTATTTTTATTAGACGGAATCGTAATTATTACATTTTTATTAGACAAAACTATCGTTACATTGTTATAACTTATAACTCTGTTTTTAATGAATTTTAGCAGGACCACTGTATCACTATTATATTACCATACACCTACATCGTCTAGTCTTTTACCATATCTGATCTTTTTCTTATTTTTTAAAATATCATTTTATTAAAATCATCATATACACTTTAATTTAATAATGGATTATATTTTTGAGGTAATATTCGTACTTCAACCAAGTTGATTTGATAACCTTAAAATTTCAAGTTCGAAACATCAAAGCCAAAGAGACTAAACCTGCGGAGCTGGCCTTCATCAATTGAATCCTCAGATACACAACAATAAACCTTGGGACAAGTAAGTTAACCTAGTCAATCAATGATTTGTGAATTGAAGCTAATCTAAAGACGTACTGTTCTCTTCAAATGATTGCATCTCAATCATAATTTTATTTAGTTATCCAAAAGGCTTCAGAATATGCAAGCTAAGACTAAACGCTAAGCATTTCAATTGCTCCGATCCGGCAGATATTTTCTGCCCATGTTACACCAAATCATGGAGTGATTTTTAGATGAAGAGTTTTGGTAAGGAAAAATAATATTTTTCTAAGGGTCCATAACGTGTGTATTTGTGAGGTTTATTCACTCCACGTCTCCACATCACTACTTTTTAAATATGTTTTTATTACTAAATTCATTTATTAAACCTATTAGAAATTAATAATATTTCGTATTAAATAATGCTACTTATTGTATAATTAAATGTTTTGTAGTAGTGATTTAGTTTATGTTTGGTAACATAGTTAGCTTATTATCAACCAATTTTTTGACTTATTTGATTACTATTAGTTATTTGACTTGGTTAAATAGCCAATATAAGTGTTTGATTAATTAGTTTTTTGTAATAGCTTATTCTTTCAAAACGCTAAAATTCAAAAAGCTGTTCAAAGTAACTTTTTCGATCAGCTTTTTGAGAAAGTCATTTTGCATGTAATAAGCTATCAGCTAACAATCAATTTACCAAACATCTTTCTACAGTCAGCTAATACATACTATCAACTAGTTAAACCACTAACCCAATCAACTAACAGATACTCCGTATTTATCAAACACCCCCTTAATTAATTTTTAAAAGCTATCTAGGATTTGGCATATTAATTTTAGATTTCATATTTATATATTACAATTTTGATAATGATGGATTTTCAAGTGAAGAGCAATCTAGGCCATGAGTTGTTGCATAAGGGAGAGGCATGAAATGACTGGACGATATGCATATATGTATGATAACATCCCTATCCACTTAAACAATTTGTTCATCTCATCTCGATCATTAAATATGATAGTTTGATAGAGTTTGTGTAATGTCATTTCCAATGAGTATACTATACCCCACACAAATTAAATAATATTGTTAACTTATAACTTGGGTAACTCATGTGGCAGAACAAATTTGGCCAACACAGATATTGTGTAATCATGAAATTATTTGAAGTTATTCAATTGAAAATGTTGTGTATATCTAACTTGTCACACATTATTACACCACAATCATATTGGAATATGAATGGGAGAAAATGTTTAAATTATTGAATGGGAAACCCTAACTATTTAGGTCATGTCACAATCTCCATGCATTGAAGGTAGAAGAAGTCTTGAGGGAAATGATGAAGGCCTAGGGGAGCTATTAAAAATTGAGCAGCTGTCATTTCTTTCCAAATAATGGAAAATATGGGCTCCATTAATTCATTGATCGCCACTTGAAACTAATATTTTTGCTTGCTACTCATCCAACCATTTGTCCCCACCACGACAATTGCTGGCTAGTTCCCCGTATGGGCAACTCAACTGGTCACAAGGATGAAGTTTGAAAAGAAAAACATGGATCGAGTCTCACCAACGACAGTGTAGGAGCAATCTCTCAAAGTGAGGTGGCTCCAGCTGAGTTACCATGACAGGTCTCGATAGAAGTTAAATTTGCTGATGAAAAAATTTATGGGTAAAACAATAAAAATTTATATGTATTAAATTCGTAGGTATTTCAATATTTTCTTATAAAGCTTGGAAATTAAATCGGCATAATGAAAAAATTATATGCTTTTGATTATTCAATTATATTTATCCACACCCATAAAAGCTTAAAATTGAAGATGTAAATAATCGAGAAACTAAACTTATTTTACTTTATACCTGTATGGGTGTAGATAATATGTAGTGGAGTCTATTTTAGTTTAACTAAAAGTTTCAAGTTTAAGCCTCGACTATGTAGGAAACGAAATTGCTTGCTATATATCCTTAGTGATTGAAATTTGTTCAATTTCGACATTAGTTGGGTAATTGAAATGTACCACATACATTCTCATAAGTCATACATATTATAATAAAGCATTTATAATTTCCTTTGTTTGTTTCTAGTAAAAGTTGCAGACAAGATATGATTGATGTATGCCATTAATTTAAGATTTAACCTATTCGATTGAGAATAAAATTTAATGGTCTTTGTATTATAGTATAGGCATTAATAATATGTTGATTAAGGATGGATATATTGCCCACTCAATAGAGTACATGCACCAACAACAATCAAATCCATGTAAATCCCAATCCCAAGCCGCAATCCCGTGTATGTAAGATGGAGTTTATATTAATTAATTGAATACTTGAACAGGGAATTGACAATTGAATAATGTTTGGTAATAATTGATTAAGAGTTTAATTAGTCAATTGGCCATAACTTAACTTATAAAGGGTATTTATGCCTTTTGAATATTTATGACCAGGGTTAGGGATTGAGTCTCACCCGCGCCAGTGTGAGAACAACCTCTCAAAGTGAGGGGCAGTGAGCAAAGGTTTATATCATTTCAGATGCTTTGTCGGGTCAGGGCGTGAAGAATTTCTATTCCCTATAAAATATGATTCCTATTCCTCCACAATTTATTCCATAAACCAAATATGCTATAAGAGAGACACATCCGGTAATTGTTATGAAACTAACAACCCCCTCCCCACCTGCCAGCTTCGTGATTTGCTCTACTACAAATTCTCAAATCAAACGCTTATCATTACACCAAAAGTTATAGCTAGTAGCGGGTATATATATGTAACTTTATTTTCTTATACTTGCATAACAGTCAATGTCACATTTTAATGACAGGATGCTAGAATTATTTTTTCAAGCGGCCGCTCAACAGTACTATCACTGGGGTGTGACAATTGATATTTGAGTGGATGGTGTGAGACCCCTTTCTTGCCGTATGTGGTATGACAATTTACCTATATATGTCAATACTCATTAATATATATATTCTTTTTCTAAGATGATTATTAGTCTTATAATAAATGCGATTATATTGAGAAATTCCCTAAACATTACTCCGTATAGTGGGTATGCTTAATTGACGCCATGCATGCCGACTGGCCAGAAGTAGTGTGGTTGGGCAATTGATAGTGGAAGCTCATGCAAAAGAGTAAATGATATGATTATGTGACTTCACATCAAACCTTATTAATTGCCTTCTATATGTTTTCGTATTTAAATTACTCGTAGCACCAAGTGGCATGCGTGTGTCTGTGGACCTTCTTAGATTTAGATATTAGCTATATACTTGTCCTTTTAATTTGTATGTGTTTTTATACTCAATGAGAGTATTTGGTAAATAGCTGTTAGCTGATTGAGTTAGTGAATTTGACTAGTTAATAGTATTAGCTGATTGTAGAAAAATGTTTGATAAGTTAATTGTTACCTGATAACTTATTACATGTAAAATGTCTTTCTAAAAAATTGATCAAAAGAACTGCTTTGAGCAGCTTTTTGGAGCAATAAGCTGCTACAAAAAGCTAATTAATCAAACGTTTATATTAACTGTTTAACCAAGTCAAACAGTTAATAATAGTCAAATAAGTCAAAAGTAGCTGATAAGCTAACTATGTTACCAAATAGGACCAATGTTACCAAATAGGACCAATATAAATATGTTTAATAAAATGAGTTACTAATGTATAATAATTACAATTTCAATTATGTCTTTAGTTTAATTCCTTATATTTTTGTAGCAGTAAATATCACCACGTCTCGATAGCATTTTGCTGAATTTGTCCCTCCAAGCCTCCGCCCAACAAATTAATTAATGAAAGTGCACATATCGGACTTCACTCAATGTGGTTTAATTTGCATGTGTTTAAGAATCCCCAAAGGAATATACTAATTATATTGTTGACAACTTATATCCTCGCAGGAGTTTCCTAATCAAAATACACTTAGTATTGAAATTTCTATAAAAAGAATACTAGTTTAGACTATGATTCTAAAGTGTAAGTGTGTAACATAAAAACCCACATGTAATATCGTATATATATGGTAGTTGTCAACTATAAATAAATTTTTTTGCAATATATGAACAATATATAATAATGGATTGAATTGTACCGTTTCTGGCCAAGGTCACAATGTAGGCTTCGCCCAGATTGCACCTTCTAAATTTCGGTTAAGGCTATACAATTATGAGTTCAAACTCTTGACCTTATACTTAAACAATTCAAACTCTTTTTACTCGAATCAACACCTTTTGACACTACTGATAGTAAACCAGGAAAGGTGATTTCTTTCAAAATTGTTGAGTGTTTTGGGCTTTGGCATATATTTGTCTTGGAATTTTGGGTAAGAGTGTAAGAGTTGATCAACAATTATTACTAATAAATAACTCATTTTCCAAGTGATCTCCTGATAAACTAGGGTGCAAGTAAAGCCCCATATTTGTCCAGATGTCATGCATCATATGGATGTTCTTATATAGAATGATTATAAGCAGGCACAAGTCATTTTCTTCAATAAAATATTTGAATTTCCGCAAACACAGCATGTGGACAATCTCTTACTCATCAATAATGCATATTCAATCTCAGTCTCCTCATCTCATCATCTATATATATACAGACACACAGAATTCATGCATAACTAATAAGCCACAAACTCCCCAACTAACAATTCCCTTTATTACAAAACTTCCCCTTCCACACAAACAAATTAAAGAAAGCTGGAATAATGGGGTTTCTTGATCATCTATCAGACTTGTTTGAGGTGAAGAGTACTAGAAGAAAGAAAAAACGAAAACTCATGCAGGTTCGTTTAACTTGTTATTAATAATATTTTTATCAGCAAACTTTCTCTACTTTTTTTTTTTTTTTTTTTAAAGATTAAAATAAGAAACATTTTACTCAGCTATTTGCCAGTTTAAAGTCGTATGCTATTTTTTATTTATTTTTTCATGACGAGAGAAACTTGCAGTCACTATCTGAGGTTTTGCATTGACTAAACCCTGTCCACATTAACTGGCAAAGGATCACAAGAAGGTAAACTAACCTAAATTGTCGTCCATAACCGATTAGGTTGTTCCCATTTTTTTTTTAATTAATATAGTAAACACTTCCATTAATTGGGGTGCCACAATACTAAACTAGAGTGTTCAGCCACTTGTTCCACCATGTTAACGTAGGTGAATAGCTTAAAAAAGTATAGACAACATAAACATAAATTAAATAGGATATTTTTACTTTTAAAGAAAAAAAATTTCGAACATATATATTTCTCTATTTTTCATTCCATGTTTCAGGGAACCAGTTGGCTAATACTCTAGTTAGGAGCACTGGCTCTCAGACTGTTCGGTGTTCTTGGGGGACTTCTCCCCGGATTATTTGTTACAGTTTTTTAATTGATTCAATGATTTTTTTTTTAAATCCCGAATATATTTCACTATTTGGAGGGATAACATTTTGATTTCTCAATTGTTTCTAACTATCAATGTAGTCCTTAATTTTCAATTTCAACCAATTTGATCTTCGAATTATTTAAAATTTTGTCAATTCAACACTTTCACGGACCAAATTGACGAAATTTTAAAAATTTAGAAATCATCAGTTTGGTCCCTGAAAGGGACCAATTGACAAAATTTTAAACAATTCGAAGATTAAATTAGTTGAAATTAAAAACTAGTGGCTACATTGATAGTTGGAGAATAATTATATTGAGTGACCAAAATGGTGATTAACTTTTTTTCTTTTCTTTTTTTTTTTTTCATTTAAAAGATGTATTAGAAATTTCTAAAATTTTCTATTTACTCAGCACGCACGCCTTCTCTCGAGCTAGAAATATTTTTGTGTATATTCAAACAAAAGGTTTATTTTTAAAAATTATTATTTTTGTGTGGAAATAATGGCACTATGCCATATTGCACTTGGAAACTCCCTTTTGTATAAGATAACATAGTTCTCAACCCTCCACCCCCACCCCCTTCCTTTACTCAATTTATTATATTTTCCCTCATTAATTTTCTAACTACATATGTCTCCCAATACAGACAGTTGACATCAGGGTTAAAATGGATTGTGATGGCTGTGAGAGAAGGGTTAGGAACGCTGTTTCTTCCATGAAAGGTTTGTTCAAGTTTGTGCAACAATCAAATTTGTACCACTTTATTTGTTGTGGCTTTGCTCTATTACCAAGAAATAAAGAACGAACTTTCGATTAGAGCACAGTAGCGATTGCAAGCTTTCTTATAAAACAAAGAAATAAAGAATAATAAATAAACACTTTTTTTAAAAAAATAAGTATCCAGAATGAAGGCATATGCATATATGGTTGATGCAATTGAAACTATTGTCTTAGCATGCATAACATACATAAGAGTTTGAAACTTGTTTTTGGGTACAAAGTAATAATTAAGTATTCAAGTCCCTAATCAACCGAGGGGGAATTTTCTTGTTAAGGAGCTTGGTCTTAAAGATTTCAATTTAATTATGTATTTTTTTTAATACAATTTAATTATGTATTTGATCCTAAACAAATACATTACTTCAAATCGTTGTTAATTATTGGCCTTATTGACCACTTTTGACTCGAAAATAGCTGACGATTTTTTTTTTTTTTGAATCCTCAAAGACGTCAGAAAGCACCTTAGGATTTTTCTGAGGTCGAAAATTTCAACTTTTCTTATAGTGCACGTCTTACCCAATTAATAGTCTTACGCTAGAATAGAATTGTTCTAACTATTGATTAAGTTATTGATTATAATCAATTTTTAAATTAACATTGAACTTCTAAGCTAGTTTAGGGGCAGCGCAAAATAAAATCTAAACTATATAACAAAACACTAGTTTACTTATATAAAGATATAATATACTAAAACCAAAAAAAAAAAAATCAAGTTACATGTATAGAATATGATCTTAAATGTAAATCATTCACGTACGACTAATCTTTGTTCCCTGTATAATTTAGGTGCAAAATCAGTGGATATAAACAGAAAGCAAAACAGGGTAACAGTATCAGGTTATGTGGAGCCAAAGAAGGTGTTGAAGAAAGTTCAAAGCACAGGAAAAAAGGCTGAGTTGTGGCCATATGTGAAGTATGATTTGGTGTCATACCCTTATGCCCCTGGAGCCTATGACAAAAAGGCTCCATCTGGTTATGTGAGAAATGTTCCCCAAGCTATTATCCCAAGTCCAAATACTGAGAGGTTCACCTCCATGTTTAGTGATGAAAACCCTAATGCTTGTTCAGTCATGTAACATATTTACGTGTACAATATTATATATGTATGTTCAATAAAAAGTTCTAAGGGTGGTATTAAATGATAGGTACATCAATCTCTTCATAAGTCTTTGTTAGTTCTGGACAAGTAAAAGTCTAGAGAGGGAATGTGGGTTGAATAGAATTTTAAAACTCTTAAATTTAAAAGAAGAAAATCAAGAGCATCAATAGTTTCGCAGACCACCTTTTGTAGTTGAGACCACCAGTTAGAGGTTCAATGGAGTTGAGCTCGACGACGTTCTTCGACGAAGCATACATTATTGTTATCTTCGTATATATTGCTTTTAACCTTTGTAAAATGAGTGCGTACCAACTGGAAAGAAGAACAATGTCAAACTTAAACCACTATTGATATAGACTGGATTTGAACTAGGAGATCAGGGTGTAAGAAGATTATGTGACGTTTTGGACACAACACTGCCGACCAGGGTATCGTAGCTTTCGACAAACAAACACAAAATTAACCAGAATTCATTTGTTGTGTATATTTCCAAATGGGGAAGGGTTGCTATATATAGTAAATAATATAACCCAACGCAGAAGGCTTCATGGGTGAATTGCGGACAAGGTGGTCAACGATCCACAATAAAAATACTATACCCCGCATGCGTGCAAACCGAGCAAGCAGGTGGCGATGGCACGCACTTGGTTCCCCTTATTTCCTCTCCATAAATTTTCAAACTCATTAGAGAATGTTAAGCTTTAAAAGGGAGGAAAGAATGAGATACACAAGCAATGTGGGACAAGCAAATAAGACAAAAACCTTTCATTTTCCAATAAACTCTCCGAGTTAAGTTTTGTGGCTTAGATTTGTTCTTAAGAAGTTCTGCAAATATTTGTCTGTGGTGGTGTTGAATCCAACAAATTATAAGTTACTTACTCTTAGTGATGAGTAAGTTCGTACCCACAAAGATTGGTTAGATTTATTTTTAACAATAAATTTAATAAAGAATGAGATAATTGAAACTTAAATAGCAACAATAAATTTGAAAATAATATCAAATATCAAATAAATATCAATAGCAACTAGTATCCAACTCAAATATTAATTTAATTCTAACAAGACAGATACTTGTTTTCCAAGACAAAATTACTTTACTTTTTACTAATAAATTGGTTATGAATTATGATTATTAACAAGCTCTAACAACATATGTGACGGTAATATGTTTCCTTACCGTCAATGGTACCGGGTCGGGTACCCAATTACCCTGTCAATATGTTTCCTTAGTTACTTTGTCAGTAATTAAAACAAGTTCTTTGATTACTTCCCTAGCTAATAAGAAATCTTAAACAAGCTCTTAGGATTTAATTTACTAATAACATATGAATTAGAAAAACTACCAATTCTAGCCAACAAACTCGTAAGTTCAGTTCATTTAAGTTAGACTATATATCTTCATAACACAAATTGGAAACAAATATATAATTAAATTGTGCTATTTGCTACCTAGTTTTAAAACACTTAATTAAACAATTACGGATTCGAAGTTCTAATAAATAGATACCTTGGAGGTTTGCTATATTGAGGAATCAATGATTGTATAGTTATTTTCATGTACTAGGTTGGATTTGAGTTATTTGTTAGAAATTAGAAGTTGTTGATGAAGAAAATTAATCTGGGGTATGTAATTATGTATGGATCAATTAGCTCGCATAAAATATAGAGAATAAAAGGTAAACACTTGCGTAGGCATTAGATGGAATAGAGCCTGAATATTACAAGTAGATTGTCAGAATATGGGACATTCACATACACTATACTCTACATTCACACTTTGTAAACTCCACATTCACACATTACAAGAGTATATGTTTAGTAACTATATTACCACTCTTATGCATTCACACATTCAAAACTCTATATTCACAGGTCCTATACTCCATATTCACAACTTGAGAACTTCACATTCACACATTACAGGGCTACAAGTTGCTAGAACTTATTAACTCTATTACAGATTCACACATGCATAACTCTACATTCACGATTTCTATACTCTATATTCACAATTTGAAAACTCCACATTCACACATTTCTGGGCAACTCTACATTCACACAATCATAAATGTACATTCACGATTCCTATACTCTACATTCACACTTTGAAACCTCTACATTCACACATTTTTGGACAACTATATATTCAGCAATATGTTTACTAATTTAAAAAAAAAAAAAAAAGAGACAAAAACGACGTAGTTTTGGACCCAGGTCCACCTTGCAAGGTGGACCTGGGTTCACAACATAATTTGCCACATGCGAAACTAAGTCTTAGGCCCACTATTCTGGGCTCTGGATCCTTCTTGGGCCGCTTAGATGATCTTCCTAGGCCCTAGGCTATGCCCTCCGAGACCCGGGGTCCTCATTATTGGATCGTTTCTAATATCTCCATTAGTTGTGAATTAGTCTTAGCGTTTAGGTATAGGTAGATACTTGAAAGCCACAATAACACTATATTTTTTGGTTAAAGGTTTACGTTTCTGCAATTTTATGGAGGAGGGTGTTACATGATCCTCTTTTGACATAGAAAAATCACGCGTATTGACTTAGTCGAATGTTAGACCAATTAAGTCACACGTAATTTAATCTTACGTGTATTTACGAATTGATATTGACTTGTGATCATTTTTTTACATAGAAAATCACGCGTATTTACTTACCCATATCAATTAGTTCTTTAGTTGTGTGTCTGTTTCAGAGCAAGCTAAGGCACCCAATTTCCAGTTTCAGAATATGGCTTCTACCTCTTCCGCTACGCCTTCACAATCAACTCACAAATTCACTTATGATGTTTTCTTGAGCTTTAGAGGTGAAGATATTCGTAAAACTTTTTTAGATCATCTTAACCATCATCTCAAACAGAAGGGAATTCATACCTTTAAAGATGATGAGAAACTAAAGAGGGGAGAGTATATTGCTCCGACTCTGTTACTAGCCATTAAAGAATCAAGAATTGCAGTTATCATCTTTTCCAGAAACTATGCATCGTCAACATGGTGCTTGGATGAAGTTGCAACCATCATGGAATGCAAAGAAAAGTTTGGCCAAGTTGTGGTGCCAATTTTCTACGACGTGGAGCCTTCACATGTGCGCAACCAAACAGGAAGTTTTGATGAATCCTTTACAAAACACCAAAAAAATTTCAAAGATGATAAGGGGAAGGCGAAGGTTGAAACGTGGAGGAACGCTTTGAGAGAGACAGGCAAAATTGTAGGGCACGATTTACAGGGTGATAAATACAACGGGTATGTTTTCGACGTGCATTTTTTTTTGTTTTGGAATTGTATATGCAAGTAGCGCTAAGAAGGTTAATACCTAGCTAGTTTTATAATTAATTCTCCCAAAACATTTTATATTTATCTTTTGTTAAATCTTACCCTTAGACATTTATTGTATACAATTAATTTGCTAATAGTCAATATTGATATTATATTGATACATATGTTAAAATACCGACTTGTGAAGAATTGATAGAAAAAATTAATTATATGGTTACGTATTTTACTCGACTCTCTCTCCATATATATTTGAACGACTGGATCGTTCTTATTTCTCTCATGAGTACCCGTTCTCATTAGAGCGCGTCCCTATATATATATTTTTATCCATGACAACCATATTGTAGACACTAACATATATATAAACTAGTTTTTTCACTCACGAATAGGATAGTACCCAAAGTTTATTTTTAAATAAAAACTTCAAAGAATATCAATACAAGATTATATATGAGATGTTCATGCATATGTAATTAATGTTTAATTTTTTTTTATTTAAATTGGTAATTCAAAGTATATGAATGCAAGATAATATATGAGAGGTTGATTATAATTGTCACTAAAATAAATGTTTACAATTTTGTAAAAATAATAGTCTAAATACTTAGTCTAAAAATCTACATCTACATCTACAATCAAGAGCCAATAAAGTTACGCAAATTATATAGTGAACCATGGTCCACAATGCATTGTGGACCATAGTCATGACTGATACTGCAGTTGTATTGAAAGGATACTGCAGTTGTGTTGAACTGATACTGCAGTTGCGCGAAACAGAGGTCGTTCATCCGTTCAACATACATGACTGCAGTATCCGTTCAACACAACTGTAGTATCCATTCAACATAACTGCAGTATCAGTTCAACACAACTACAGTTCAAGACGGATGAAACGGTCTCTGTTCCGCACAACTGCAGTTCCCTTTCAACACAACTGTAATATCAGCCATGAGTCCATGACCCATGGTCCACGGTATAACTACTGATAAAGTTATGGCTCAAACGGGAAGAAAAAAATGTTGGTGGTAATTAATTACTTAAACGAATGTTTCATATTATTTTGATTTTAGTAATTTTTTATGATTTTAATTCTTTACCATCTATTATATTATTTTCTTTCCTTAAATAACCCACATTCCGTTAGTATAAACTTTAGTAATAAATATTCCATTAACTTTTAACTTACCCATTAATTTCTATAAGAGAAGTCTTAGGTTTGAACCACATCCCAATTAGAATTGACATAATTGTTAAACATATACTACGAATATGTTAGCGTATATTATTGAAAAGTGAGTATCCTACCTTATTATTAAATTAAATAAATTAGTAACTACAACAAAAAATTAAATATACATTTCTTTAATTTAAAATTCGCTGTTTACAATGCCTTTATTCAGAAAAAATTATTCAGTATAAAAAAATTTAGAAAAGAGATATACATTCATTATTTATATTATCTTTATTTTCTACAATAAAAATTATTTATTATCAATTTTTTTTTAAAAAAGAGATATAATTTTATTACTTATATGTCTTATTTTCTACAATAAAAATTATTCATTATCAAAAAAATAAAAAAAAGAAATAATTTCATTGGTTATATTGTCTTTATTTTCTACAATGCAAAGATTTCTTACCTTCAAATCATATTAACTACTTTGGGGAGGATTTGTTGAATGTTGACAAATAAGACATTCAAATAACCTAAAGAGTCAATTTCTTTTTTGGTCCTAGACTTATAGTGGCAAAGACAATTTTAGTCCTCCATAAAAAAATCAGACAATTTGTGGACACACTTATTTTGACGGGGACAATTTTGGTCCTCCGTCTATTATCTCGTTAGTTGACCGTTTAAATCAAGAGTATTTCTGTCAATTCAGCAAAACTCAAATTGAATATATTATTTTTATTTGATATATACTCCGTAAAACATAAGTTCGCCGTCGTCGAAGGGAGCGTTGAGTATACTACTTAGATTCGGTGACAGTACAGGACGACGACGCACTCCCTTCTCCTCTTGTGCGACGGCGGCGACTTGGAGCATGGTTGGAGGCTACAGTGAGCAGTGGCGAGACTCCGGCGACCCTGGCAGCAGCTCCACCAACCAATGGACAGAACAGCGACTGGCGTGCGACCTCCCCTGTTTCCGACAAGCAACGCAGCAACAATGGTGAAGCTCTTCCTCTCGTCGACGGCTACTGGTGTGCAGTGGTGGCCTCCTTCTACAGCAAAACAGCAGCGGCTTCTTCCCTCACTAACAACAACACCAATATCTCTTCTAGTTCAAGGAATTACCCCCTCAACTCTCCTCGGCATTTCATCGAACACCTCGCAGCTTAAAATGGGCTGTTTCATGTACGCATTTGGCTCATCAAACGCCGCAGCTCTCATTGCACTTCCTAGCCTCATCTCCCCCAGCAACGCATTAATGTCCAGGCGGAGCGAAACCACAGTTTGATGATTTTATTAATTACCAACAGAAACAAAGAAGCCTTGCAGGGAGGTTTTGTTTCCTAGTTCTGATAAGTCTCCTCTAGAATAAGAGCTTTCTTTTAATTTGTTTCTTCTGTTAGACAGCTGGTTTTAGTGAGCACGGCTGGGATATTATCTAGGTTAGCGGAGGCGGCCAGAGGGATATTGTCTGAATCCGAAAACGTAGTTCTTCGGGGCACATTTGTTCATGATGAACCATGTTCATTATATTGTTCAGAAGATTAAAGGCTCACCCAAATTGAGAGAGATGATTGGGGATTATTATCTGAGGAAGTTAATTGGGAAGGAGGTTAGTGGTAGCTTTTCATCGTGAAATGACAAATTTGCCCCTTCTCAAACGGCCATCTAACTGAGAATACAGACGGAGGACCAAAATTGTCCCGGTCAAAATAAGTGTGTCCACAAATTGTCTGATTTTTTTATGGAGGACTAAAATTGTCTTTGCCACTATAAGTCTAGGACCAAAAAAGGAATTGACTCTAACCTAAAATCAAAATAATATGAACTATTTGTTTAAGTAAATAATTAGCACCAACATTTTTTTTTCTCCACGTTAGAGCCTTAACTTTATTTGCGCTTATTAAAATTGTAGATATAAATGTACATAACAAAACATGCAAGAAAATCTACCTCTTGAAAGATAATTCTATCACCTGAAGTAATTTCACATTCCAAGAAATAAATAATGCAGCTTTAAAGCCAGGAAAACATGGCTATTTTAGGGAGATATAATAACAAATAGCTGAAAATTTGCCATTATCTAACATCCTAGCCACAAATTAAAACATGGCCACAAACACCCCGTTCTTCAATTCCTCTAATTAACTGTTATTTGGCTAGTTTTAATAATTAATAATAATATAATATAATAATTATTATAACAGTATAGAATTAAAACAGACCACCTTATTCAATAAAAATGAAGTAAAGAACTAAAAAAAAGGTATAGAGGGACTATTATATAATTTAAAAATTATTAAACATTATAAATATAAATTATAAGCAGCCGAGCTAACCAATAATGTGTTTATCTTCTTTTCAGGTATGAATTGGCTTGTATCCAAGGAGTTGTAAGTGACATATTCAAACTGCTTCCAACCCAAAGTATCCAGCAAAATTTGGTGGGTTTAGAGTCGCAACTTGATAAGATAAGTAACTTGATAAAACTGTCTTATAGAGATGATGATAAATTAATATTAGGCATTTGGGGTTTGGGCGGTATAGGAAAAACAACCCTTGCAAGAGTTGTTTTTGCTCAATTATCTGAAAGATTTAATCGCACATGTTTTCTTGCTGACATTCGAGAAAATCATAGTAAACATGGGTTGGTAGCCTTGCAAAAGAAACTCCTATCAAAACTTCTGAATGAAAGTCGAATGCGTACAGATGATGCGGATGAAGGAATTCAGGTTATCAAGAAAAGGCTCCAATTGCTGAAAGTGTTGATTGTTCTTGATGATGTAGATCAACAGGAGCAATTAGATAAATTGGTTGGAAATGGTGAATGGCTTTGCGAAGGTAGTTTAGTCATCATAACTACAAGAGACAAGCATTTATTCACTCAATTTGGAGTTGCCTTTGAATGTTATGAAGTAAAGAAATTGGATAAAGAAAAAGCTCTTCAACTATTTAGTTGGCATGCTTTCAAGAAAGAATCTCCAGATAATGAATTTGTAGATCTGTCTACATCTTTTGTAACTTACGCTGATGGTCTTCCATTAGCTCTTAAAGTCTGGGGCTCTTTTCTATGTGGACGAGACAACAAACAGTGGAAAAGCGCACTGGAGATGATTAAAACCATCCCAGATGATGAGGTTATTGAGAAGCTTAAGATAAGTTTTGATGGGCTTAAAGAT
>CM008338.1:12401542-12413370 GCA_002525835.2 Ipomoea batatas | reverse complement strand
CGGACCTGAATCTGAACTTCTTCGTTCCAAAGGACCCAAATACCGCCGCTGAAACCAATTGCCTCAATTCTAACCCAATCGCTGAAGTTAAGTTTCCTACATATTTTGTCTGCGTTAATACCTGAGGTTTTGGTTTCGAGAAGAGCAATCATGCCAGGTTTGTGATCAGAAATAATGTGACGGGCTGTTCTAATAAACTCTTTAGAACAGGCCCCTTGACAGTTCCAGACTATAAAATTCATGGAAACCAACACAACAACGAGACAGGACGAAAGAAAGAGGAAAGAAAGACCTCAAGACTCATATTTAGTTATTAAATCATATCCCAGCCACGACCGGCCTACTCATATTTAGCTTACCCACAGAACACGAAATCTCTTGATATAAAAATCTTTACACCTGACTTGATAAAATTATTGAAGGATATATCACAATGTTCAATGGCTCATTAGATGAGAGAACTAGTGTTCGGTGACTCCTTGACTTCCTACAAGAAAGTGAAATTCGCACGTTGTGGCTGGCAAGTATCTATCTCATCATGTCCTTGCTCCAACTCATATTTAGTTAAATATTGTTTAAGGGCACAACTCACTTGGTCAATAATTCAAAATTAATTTATACAATATACAGGGTGAGGCTGGATCAAGGACTAGAACAAAAAAATTAAAGAAGTAAATTATGAATTTGGTATTATTGTGTTTACCTCTATCAATTTCAAAATATAAACAGCGAGATACACTTAAGTTTAGGGTTCAAACTTATATTTACTCCAATATCATATTAAATATAATATGTCTCTTGGTTGGGATATAATCACACCATTTTCCTAACCAAGCATTGCCAAGAAAGCTACAAGCCTACAACTACACATACCATATTTATACAGCTGTATTTCACCTTGCAAAGAAATTTTCCTGAAATTGCATCTAACGTTTTTCTATTTTATAGAATATATTATAAGTTAATAATAATATATTGAAGTATTAAGTGGGGTAAAGTCTGATTAGACTTTAAATTCTAGAGTTTGGAGGTAACTATGAGTTTTCTTATTAGTTATCTATATTTGCTCACAAAAGCAAAGTTCTTTCACTTTAGGATCTTCCTCTCGGCCCTATAAGATACTAGATGGGTAAATAATGATAACTCGCAGTCCATCCATTAAATGGGAAGACTAGTGCATGGTGCTCACAATGCAAGGAGCCCATCTTGCCCACCGCAATGTAATTCTCACATTGCAACTAACAAGCTAAGGCTGTATCTTATGCCATTGCACACAACCAGCCACCTAACTTTCATTGAATGTTATGGTTGGAGGTGAGTAAACATTCATAAAAAAAAGTATATTTTTCTATCGAGATGAGGGAATATCTCGACGTCCTTGAGGGACCTCAAAAACATCTCAAGAGTCTCCTTCGTTGCTTAAGACGAAACTTTCATACCTACCCTAGATTGGTTAAAAAGTCTATTTAATTATATATATATATATATATATATTCATTGACTAATTAAGTAATTAATATATTCCGATCCTTTTCTTTGTCCATAATGAATGCATTGTGAACTTATGTTAAGAATGCAAGGCATGCATTCAATTCTTATTTTGACATTTTTATTGAAGAAATTAAATAATAAATATTGTATTTTTAATAATAGATATAGTTTTTCTTAAACATCTAAAAGAAGACTATTAGTCGATCACTACTTACTACCTAAGGTAGAATCATTAAAAATGAAAAACGCACACTCTCTCGCAAATTAACTTTTTATCAATATATACTCTTTTAATCGAGTGTATCCCACAAATTAAAGTCTTCCTAACTAGTGTGATTAACTTATCTTGTGTGCGTGGTTTGAGAACTATATATTACATTGAAGCAAAATTTATTCGTGCATATTCAATCTGACTACGAATTTTTCTCAATCACCTAAAAATGAAATACTCATTATTTTTTTTATTAATTAATTATCCGTGAATGGACTGACTACTATCCAATATCCATGATAAAAAACTCTAATACAAATTAAATATTATCCATGAGTCAATAATTGACATAATACAGCAACTACAAATGAATGAATATGAACGCAATTTCATGTCAACTTCTCGCCAGGTCAGCTAAGCTACGCGTCTGCAAAGAAAACTGCAATGATCTGATCAGTAGGAAAATTTCTTGGCAGTAGTATTAAATCGCCCCGGAATCATAGAAGAAATAGCAAACAAAACAGGCCGGCCTGCAGGAATTAAAGAAAGCTACTGTAAAAATAATGGCCTGGAGCCCTGATTCCATTGTTAAAAGCAAGCTGGTTTTCTTTGGCGATGGAGATGGGTATGAATTGGAGGATTTGTTGCGGTCGACGGCCGGCGTGTTGGGGAAGGGGACGTTCGGGACAAGTTACAAATCGGAGCTGCCGGAGAAATCTGCAGTGGCTGTGAAGAGATTGAAGGTTGGTTGTTTGCCGGTTGAGGAATTTACAGAGAGGGTTCATGAGGTGGGGAAGATGATGGCACATGAAAATCTTCTTCCACTTAAAGCATATTGTTGGCATCATAGTGAAATTCTTCTGGTTTATGATCATATGAGCATGGGAAGCTTGGCTTTCAGGTTACATGGTAACTAATAATAATCCTTTCTGTTCTATTTTTTTTTTGTTTTGGTTTTTGGAGCTGTGATTAGGGATCTCAATCAGATCAGTCTGTTTAGTTACGGACTAGTTCTATCCGGTTATCAGACTTACTGGTTCGAGCTTATTGGTTTTTTCTTGTTTGGGTTTAAAATTCTTGGCCCTGACCTTAAAATTCCGGATTATTAGACTTATTGGCTGACTCAACTAAAACTTTTGACATTTTCAAATTAGTATTCTAAACTTTCAATTTTGAATAAACTAAGGCATTTATGTAAACTTATAAATCATTTCACCAATATATATAAACCTCAATTTCTAAATTCCAACTAAAAATGATTAATATATTGATACTATAATGTAATAACTATAATAATTTTTAAAAAATTTCATTATTTATTTTCATAACAATAGTTTATTTTGTAATAAATTTATTAAAATTTTATTTACAAATTTAATAAAAATTACTAAATATGAGCTTACATATAAATTCCATATATATTTTGTTTCACATCACTTGTGAAACAAAACATAGCCTTAAGTGGCTCTGGCGAGCTTGTTTGGGCCATTGGCCTTATCGGGCTAAAATTTCTTGATTCTAACCCTAAAATTTTTTGGACTTATCAGACCAGTCATTGGTTTCGTGCTAAGATTGACATTCTAGCTGTGACCATACTTTCTAAATTCTTTTTCTTTTATGCATCTGTCACTTTTTTTATATGCATCCCGTAAAATGAGATTAATCTAGTTGAATGTCGGTGTTGATCCCATATAGGAAATGAAGGTAAAAACAAGGCTTCACTGAATTGGGAAGTGAGGACCAGCATTGCCTATGGTGTAGCCAATGCCATCCAATCTCTCCATGCTCAGGGCTCAACCATTTGCCATGGCAACATCAGATCATCAAACGTTTTCCTAACAAATTTCTTGGAAGTCCGGGTGTCGGAGTTCTGCCTAGCGCGACTCCTCTCCCCGGACTCCAAACTAGACCTCGTTCCAGGCTACCGCGCACCAGAAGTGAAAAGTCCGCACCAGGTCTCCCACCAGTCAGATGTCTATAGTTTCGGGGTTCTGCTCTTGGAACTGCTAACCGGAAAGGCCCCACTAGATGCCTTTGCGAGAAACAATGGCGTCGATTTGCCTAATTGGGTTCGGGCCATGTTTCGGGAGAAACCAATCTGTGATGTTTTTGACAGTACATTGGCAAAGGCAGAAGGCAATGCAGAGCAATTGGTTCAGTTACTACAAGTTGCCATTTGTTGTACTTTTCAGTATCCTAACAAAAGGCCTTCTATGGCTGCAGTGGCTGACCAGATCAAGAAAACTTGTAGTTTATGGTTTTGATACTAAAAGGATGAAATCAATTTTTTTTCTTCTCAAAATAAGAAATTTATATCACAATGGAAAGTTTAAATAGTCACAACCTATTATGTAAGCAAATTCAGGTTTAAAAAAAATGAATATAATACCAAGAAGGCCAATAGATGGGCAACCCCACCAAATTGGTCAAAGTGTTTGATTTGGTAATCACAATATTACAAGTTCGACTCTCAACGAAAATGGTTTTTTACCGGTTAAGGTCACAGTGCACGCTGTCGACTATCGAGTAGTGGCTGCAAGTTTTTCTTGTCATTCAAAAAAAAAAAATTCAATAGACAATGTTGAATTTAAAACTTTGTGATTACCAAATCAATTGTTCGATCAATTTGACTAGAGTTGTCTCTATAATTTATATAATTAACTAATAAATATGAAAGTTTGTGATAGTTATCGTTATCTAAATCATTATTGCAACTATGAAAACGTCCAGATTGAGACCGATTCCCTCTTGGTTGTGCAGGGGCTTAATGCTCTGGAAGACATGCAGCTCCTATTTTCATCTTATTATGAATGACATAAAAAGTTCATTATGTGATCTCACTAATGTATCTTTAGGTTTTATCAAAAGATCGATCAGCGAATCAGGCAGCTCATGAGCTTGCGAAGTTGTCTGTTTCTTTGACTGATTGTAGGGTGTGGTTTCATTACCCCCCATCTTTTCTATGTAATGTTCTGTACTCGGATTTGGTTTAATATATGAATGTTTTGTTTCCAAAAAAAAAAAAAAAATCATTATTGCAACAAGAAAAAAAAAACATTTTCTTATTACTAGCAGCTACTAGCCTACTATAGAATTAGTCTGTTGAGGAGTATTATATTTCTAAGTACGTCTTTGTCTAATATACTAACTTTATTATACCCTGTTTAAAAAATTCATACGGCTAGGGCACGTTGAAACTTCAACATTCATTTTTTATTGCTAAATGTAGAAATTAATTATATTTTAAGTTTTAGATTTTAAAAATAATATAATTTTATATAATTTATATAAACAATATATTTTCGCAATGATATAAATGTTCAAAATAACTAATTATAGTAAATACATAGTAGCTTAATGAAGCCATTTTGACTCGTTCAACCCAAATTATAACTTTAATATTGAGAAAGTAGTTTATGAACAGATACTCACTGTAATAGAGTCAGTAGCATTCCAAAAAAAAAAAATACTAAAAGTCATTTTCATGAATTCCAATAATATAATACCACTATATTACATTTTCTATTTTTTCATTTAGTGTGCTCTATATATATATATATAGAAAGTAATATATATATGCATCACGGTAGATTTAATAATAATTGAAAGTCTAAATTTATAAATAAAAATCAATTGAGATATTAAAAGTATATATATTTTTTAAAAATAGAAATAGGAAAATCTTTATTATTTTCATGTCAAATCAAAATAATATTAGTGGCAGCATCCAACCGAGTTGGTTAGACTTTTAGAGGCCGTTTGATACTTTTTCAATTTCCATCATTTAAATTTCTTGAAAAATGTTTATCGTAAATATATTTGATGGAAATAATGTTACAAAAAAAATTAATTAACATGTTTGGAAATATAACAAATTACCTGAGAATTTAATTAACATGTTTTGTTCGTATGAATATATATACAGGTAAGGCATGCACATATAATATATGCATCACTGCAAATCTAATAAAATTACAAATTATATTACATATGAAAAAGTGAAAAACTTTAACTATGTATCTAAATATTTTGATAAAGTATGTGTAATGGTGAGAGAGTCAAATTAAGATTTTTAACATGACAACATGACATTCAAAAATGATAAGTATGTAATTGAATAAAGTTGGCAGATGTTCTGTAAGCCCGGAAAAAGAATCTCACTCCCGGTGAAATTTATTTTCTTTGATATTATGAGATGTGATTCCCATCAACCTAAACTTTCCTAAGTTAAAGATTAGACCAAACATGTGAATAATTTTCTCACCTTTTAATTTAAATTCTCAAGAAAGTAAAAATTTTCCTGGTTAACAACACCCTCTTAGTTTAATAATTATAAGATTCTAAGTTTTACTTTCTCTTAAGAGTTGTTTATTAATCTTTTGCCAAATTGATTTAATTTATCTATATATTTGGCTATCAAAATCAACACATCTGACAGATTTTTTTTAATAGTGAAATCCATACGTATTAGAGTTTACATACAATCAGTCTTGAAGGGAACTACAATGAAATTTAAAGATAAGACATTATAGACACATTAGACAGTGACAAACAAACATATATTCTGCTCAACTTAATCAATCTTCTACGGGAGGTTAGAAAGATAAGAGATTATAGACACATTAGTCAGTGACAACCAAACATATATTCTAGTCAACTTAATCAATCTTCTATGGGAGATTAGGTAATAATGCATCGGAAACTGAAGCAAATTAGTTACATGGTTGACTTGATAACCATAAAGTTTCAAATTTAATTCGATTCCAATCACAACCTAAGCTATTTATTGACTTTTTTTTTTATTTGAACCAGTTAGGAACAACTTAGGTTTATTTACCTACTTGTCGTCCTTTTGTTTGTATATACATAAAATAAATATGGAGATTAGGATGATCCAGTCAAGTCTTCTAACTGCTTAATTGCCTTCTATTTTGGGTTACATAGGCCGCAGACTTTGAAATTTAGCAACAATCTTACATCAATCCAATCATATAGCAAAAGCAGCATAAAACAACAACTCTGCACAATTCAAACCTGAAAATTTCTCAAACATCAAAATCAAAATGGCAAAATATTCAGCAGAAAACATGGAGAGAAGGCAGCTTATCTTCATCCAGGACGAGGATGCGGCATATGATCTGGATGATTTGTTGCAATCAGAAGCTGAGGTAATGGGGAAGGACAGGCTTGGAACCTCGTACAAAGCGGAGATGAAGACTGGAAAAACCGTAGTTGTGAAGAGGTTGAAGGAGACGTCGATGTCGCATGAAGAATTCGACAGGGGAATTCAAGAGATTGTGAAGTTGACGATGAGCCACAAGAATCTGCTTCCTCTCAGAGCATATTATTTTTCCAGAATTGAAAAGCTTCTTATCTTCGATCACATGCCCATGGGAAGCTTGGCTTCTCATCTTCACCATAAGGATCCAGGTCCGTGCCCTTTTTGTCTCATTTTGATATCAATTCAAACTAAATTAAATGATGTATTATGTCTTCAACATATCCGTAGCCAAAAATATGAAATTACTTAGCTTATTTGTCATTTTAATGTCAAGAAAATCATTTCACTCGTAATAATATATCAGCACTTAAAATTTGTCTCGGTAAAGGATCACAAGGAGGTAGATAAACCAGCTATAGCCGACAAATGATCACAAGAAAATAGGTAAATTAGCATGTTGCGCTGGCAAAAGGACCAGAAGGAGATAGATAAACTAATTTGTAACCAACAAAGAATCAAAAGAGGTAGGTAGACCAGTCATGTTGTTGAAACCATGGAGTCCAACTAACTTAACTAGAGTAAGTTCCGCTTATTAATAATGCTTCCTACCTATTATGTGGTGCATGTGTAATAAAAGAAAGATAAGTGAAATCGGGACCAACATCATCCAAGTTGGTTAGTCTGTTGACTTGATAACCACATGGGCAAGCTTGAGCCGTTTTGTGATAATCTCATGAGCCATAACTATATTAGAGTTTATGCAGGGCCGTTCCAATAAAAAATGGGGTCCTGTGCAATATTTTAAATTGAGCCCCTTTTTTCAAATAATTTGTATATATAAATAATAGTTGCTCAAAAAAAATTCAAAAATTCAAAATATAAATACGGTATAAAAATACATCTAAAATTTCATTGAACTTTTTTCCAATTTCACAATCATCTTGATTTTCTATATGATGATTAGCATCTAACAATTTTTCCTTAGCATCATCTTTTTGCACATTTATTTGGGTCTCTTTTGTAATGAATTTTTCAAGAGCTCCCTTTTGAGATTGAGTTAGTTGTTCAATTCTTCTTTTCTTTTTACACTTTTCAAACCCAGATGAATATTTTCTAGAAGACATAATTATAAACCCTAAAGAAAAAATAAAAAATTAATTAGAAACTCTATGAAGAAATAATTAATCAAGAAACAAATTCTTGAATATATTATTCTGAAATAAGAATTATTAACTCATATAAATAAAACAATAAACAAAAATTGTGAAATATTTAGTAATTTTAATTACCTGAGAATTGAAAAACTTGAAAATTTGTGACTTTGAACTTTGTACAATCAAGAAGAATTCTTCAATTATATTGAACACAATATAAATATATAGGATAATAATGGGAGTAATGGACTAATGGCGCAGCGAAAACTGGGAAAAGGGATACATTTATATAATGTATATATGAATACATAGAATTGCCGATTGCGTGACATAAAAGAAAAGAAATTCCTAAAATTGGTAGGATTTGGCTGCTTCTTGCGTGAACATGTAGGAAACTGGAAATGAATTGCCTAATATTAATATACTACATATATAATATTTTTTTTAAAATAGGGGCCCCCAAAAAACTGGGGGCCCTGTGCGCCGGCCCTGGGCAGACTTGCCCAGGGCCGGCCCTGAGTTTATGTAATTATGTATATTATGATTTTAAAAAAAAAAAACAAAATGTACCGGTCCAGACCAGTCCATGTGTCAAAAATTAAAATTTGACCTTGTATATAGTATACAACGGGCTAGCTCTAGTCCACCCAATGTAGCAAATGCACCAGATCGGGTCGGCCCAAATGGGTCAACCCTGGATTGAATTTCGAACTAACCCGTTGGTTTGACACTTCTACCACAAGGTTAAAAGTTTTAACTCTTACTAGAAACAATTTATTGACTTTATTGGTTTGAATCAAACCAGCCAACTATAGATAATCTAATCTGGTTCATAATTGTGAGGTTTACAAGGAAAAACACTTCATAATGGGCACCCATTGAATAGAAAGTCACGTCAATAGGAAAAAATAGAATGAAAAATTCATTAGGGTAAGAAGCATTAATTTTCCAATTTATATATTATATGCTAAACAATCAAATATTGATTTGCACAAGGAAAAGGAGAGACAAACAAGGCTCCACTGACATGGAAAGTAAGAGCAGAAATCGCATTTGAAGTCGCCGGCGGCATTGCACATCTCCATTCTCAGGGCTCAAACATCTGCCACGGAAACATTACTTCATCCAACGTTTTCCTCTCCAATTCTTTCCACGCCCGCCTCTCGGATTCCGGCGCCGCTCACCTCTTCATCACCCCCAACAACCTTAAACCCACCGCAACCACCTCTTCAGGCTACCACGCACCAGAAGTACTGCAAACCACACAAAACCTCACCCACAAAGCCGATGTTTACAGCTATGGCGTCTTAGTCTTGGAGCTACTCACTGGTAAGCCCCCAACGATAGAAGGGATGGAATTGGCGTCGTGGGTTCGGTCGATGTTTCAAGAGAAGCCAATTGTCGATGTTTTTGATGATGTTTTACGAGATTGTTACCGGGATTTTGGGGGACATATGATGGTTCAATTGTTGCAGCTTGCAATTTGTTGCACGTTCCAGAATCCTGATAGAAGGCCTTCCATGGCTGCGGTGGCAAGCAGGATTAAAGAGATTTGTGGATTCTAGTGATCACTCATCAAGCATGGATCAGAGATATCATGGGACAACAATTAAAGCATCTGCCCCATCTCAACTAAAAAGTCTAAACTGATAGTTGAATTATACATTTATGTTTATATAGCCATGAAATTTCTTTTCCTCCTCTGGGAGTTTAAGCAACTTTAGTGATGGGTACAAACTTTACGAAGCCATCTATGTCCCTATACAATGCTATTATGCTACAATGCAACTCAAATCTGTACAAAACCCACAACAGACAATATCATTCCTTGATTGTCCATAGCTGACTGGCTCGACTATGTAAGGGTTAAGTAAAGTTTTGGTTCCAAAATGTCATACCAATTTAACAAATCAATTTGATTTCATAATAAATATAAAAGTTATATTGTGTTCGGCAAAATATTTTATTCCACATCTAATCTTACAAGTGATCTGATTATTATATTAACTCAAGATAATCACAAAAAGATTAGATCGCATGCATATAACTCATGTCGATCCACTATCAACCAAGCTAATCTATTAACTTCCTTGAATTGATCGATCTATAATTGATCAATTTATTATTTTGATCACTAATATAGGGAACGCCCGTTGCTGGGATCCAATCCTTGCCATCAATAAGACCATCCACACTAAACGGGATAGTTTCAGCAAATCTCATTCTCGAATGCACTCCCTTCCATCGTACCCTTTGCTCGGTCGGCGATCCGCGGCCGGAGTTCTTATACTCGCCGTAGTAAATCGTGCCCGGCGGCGCTTTATTCTCGAAAGGCGACCAACCTTTGGGATCAATAAGCCTTCCCATATCCGAGTACAAGAAAACCGTGGTGGAGTAATCTTTCCACGGCCGGCCTAGGAACGTGGGGACATTCCCGATATTCTCGGCCGCCGAGATGGTGCATTTTATGAAGGAGAACCCGGAGCTGGCCGCCGGCTCGTATTTTCCCTGGGCGGTGATGATGGTTACCGGATACGGTGAAGGGTTGCGGATGAGGATATCGGTGTTTTGGAAGACGGCGGCGGAGTAGCCGAAGATGAAGTCGATTGTGCCGTAGATTTTGCACTTGTAGAAGAACTGGCGGTTGCATTGTACGAGGAGGGTGTCTTGGTAGCTGGCCATTTTGCATTGGTAGAATACTGCCTTGTCTGATTCCACCTTCAGCGCCACTGATTGCCCCATTTTAGGGCCGGCCGTGTTCTCGAATCCCATGTTCTTAGCTATGAAACCTGCGCCGGAAATATCTGCATATATATACATCACAAACAAAGTCAAATATAAGGATTGGTTTTCTTTTTCATAGTCTTTGTCTTCCTGCTTTGAGCCCATCAGACACCTAGATTGATTTACCTGATGAATATATTAAAGAGGGCTAGGTCCTTGGTAAATCGACCCGATGAAGTGGAGCAAGACGTGTCCAATTGACCTCGGAGTAGCCTCGAGGTCGAGTCCTGCACTTGGCCTCGATTGCCAAAGACTGAGCCTAGTTAGTGGTCAATCTCGACCGCCAAGGCCAAGCCTAGCGCTCAACCTCGGCCACCTAAGTCGAGCCTCACCAAGGTAGAGCCACATCGGTTGCCAATGGTCAAGCATAGCGCTCAGCCTCGACGGTTAGAGGTTGAGCCCAAAGCTCAGTCTCAGCCACCAAGGGAAAGCTCGGTGCTCGGCCTCGGCTAGCTGGAGCTTGGCCACCAAGCCTGGAAGGGTTTGGGCGTGGTTAAAGCAGGACCCACCCTTTCCTCGTGGGGTGGTTGAGGAGCAAGATTACTATAAATTTGGTCATAATTGTCTTGTCAAGACATCTCAATTCCATTTGTAATCCCATTACACAAGTATTAATACAATATTCTTGTCTTTCCATTATCATTTTTGTCTTTATTATTTATCTTTTAATTGTTGGTTTAATTAATTAGAGTTACCCTTTTTCAAAAAAAAATTAGAGTTACCCCGGTTAATTTATTCTATCATTATCTATCTATTTGTAATTTTTTATCTGCTAGAATTACAAAATCATACAAATACAGACCCTTCTAAAAGATAATTGGACAGTCAGCAAGCCGACTGCCACAAGTGCGTCAGCCACATCTTTCCCTTCTAATAGTGTTTTTTTTTTGGATTAAAATCAGATTTGTTTTATTTTTTTCTCTCTCTTCTCATTTTCTCTTTCCTAATCACACTTATAAAAACTACT
>CM008338.1:12349774-12366504 GCA_002525835.2 Ipomoea batatas | reverse complement strand
AGAGGATGTAATAGGAAACAATATTTGCAAGTGGCTATTGAGGAATGAAGTAAAGTAGGCGAGCACCAAACCTTCAGTTTGATGTTGATATCGTAAAGTTAGAGTTGCACTGTTAGTCTGTTAAATACATATATTATGAAATAAATTCATGTGCTAACTAGATGATAATCTATCGATTTATTCCTCAACCATCCTATCAAGTCAAGGAGCTAGGCCCCAGGGGGAACCGTCGCTTGTGAGAATTGAACCCGGATTCTCCCGAAATTCTTCCCCACAAAGAAAACTCACTTGTCACTTAAGCTACCCATTGGGTTAAAATACTATTCTATTGGATCGAAGTGTGAAATCTTTGGGACGAAAAATTTGTGGACAAGATAAGCTTGTTGGGGGTTAAATGATTTAATAAATCCTTATGGGTTGGGTTACTTCCCCTTTTGATTGCCTTGATTATGTAATACATTCCAAAGGAAGAAGAAAAAGCTGTCAGATAAAGATATGCTTTAATTCAGTCTGTGCTTTCACGCCACTTCAAAAGCCAACTTATTTCACGCATTAAAACAAAACGGTTAATTCTATTTTTTGGATAAACCACTTTTAGTTTTTCTTTTTTCCGAACATACTTTTTTTTTTATCCTAATATCATTGAAAGTAGTTAAATATAAGAACATTTTGATTTTTTTATACAAAATGTATTGATCAGCTGTATTTTTATTTTAAAAAAAAATTATAATTGAAAATCTAAATATTATTGTAGATGAAAGATAAGGAGTGGTCATGCACAATAATATTATGACCAAAGATGTTTAAAAAAAAAGACAAAGTAATTGCCACATATAAATCTAAGAACAAAAATAGAATTAACTCAAAACAAAATATTCACTACATTATGATCATTTATTGATTAGGGTTCACAAGACAAGATTCCCTTATAGCATCCATTATAGAAGTTATTTGGAGATTTATTCACGATTTTTTTAGAAAGTGGGTGCTAACATGACAAAGAGAGAGGGCAATTTTTACTCCTGCAAAACAAGGGTTATTTCAAATAAAAAGTGAGACCCACACAGCATGTTCTTCAGCCTTGCACGCCATGCGTGGTTGTCAAAGTCTTTAATTTTATTTTATTTTATTTTTTCAGATTTGTTTTGTTTTTTGTTTTCCTCCCTTTTCATTTTCTCTTTCCTAATCACACTTACGAAAATTTCTCAAAAACCACAAAAGAACTCTACTATTAAGGATGCTCTTAGAGCACATCTTCAAGTAACCGCTACGAAAACTTCCCATAAATCAAATAAATATTATACTATCACTAATAGTTCTCAATACAACTATGAACACCATACCTTAAGCCAAACAAGTTTTTTTTTTTTTGAGTACTACTGACTCTGTTACAATGTAGCATTCTCTGAAGTAATCCGACATTTCGTGAACCAATTTATTTTCATGTATTTTAATAAATTTTAAAGTTTAAAATAAATAAATAAAACAATGGTAACATATATAAATACATGATTTAAAAATGATTAACTAAGAGCTTGAATTTGAGAAACAAAATTATGTAATAAAATATAAAATAAAATACTACGTATATAATTACAAAAATAGTTAAATATGATACATATAATAAATTACATAAAATATACATTTTATAATAATTAGAATTAAAATGGCAAAGAGAATAAATATGCGTGAGAATCTTAAATAGCCTAAGAATTGTGAAGGAATTATTCCCCTCAAAATTCAATGCGGAGTGTATGTTATATTCCTTTGAGAAAATAAGATAACTTGAACCAAACACCCCTAAGGTTCTGCACAATAGCTCAAGCTGTGATTTGATTGCATGTGAAATGTGTATATATAACATCTGAGTGTAACAACACAATAAAATCTAGTGTACAAAGGAACACAACATTCAGCTTATTCAATAGAATTTGAAATTTGATATTGAAACTCTCAAGCCATTGTGTATGATAATGGTGAATTGGAATATCACATCAGTATCCTCAGGTACAAGTACACATGACATGTAGCATATGCTTACATATATATATAATATATATTAAGGGTTCCAAGAGATTATTTGTTAAAGACTATGTACATCTCGATGTTCGATGGTATACTCACAATTAGAGGATGCAACACCTTAGCACAATCCCTTTTTGATCCACCCGCCCATCTTCGTTGCCTGCTGAAAAGTTGAAAGCGTGTGAGAAAGAGGGCGCATATGAAATGTCTTTTTCCCAGAAATGCATCAAAATACAAGCCATGAGTGGAACAAAGAAAATATGATCTCCCTTTGTCACATTTTGTTTCACTTTTCGCTTTCTAGGGGTCAACTAAAACCAAAACTCTCAAAGCAAATAGTATTTTCATGTAGATTCATAATATATAAATAAAAAAAATTAATGTCAAAATTTAAATTCACAATTATCAAAACCCAAGTCAAAATTGGGTCAAATTCACCCATAGAAAAGCATATATTGCAATTAACTTGGGGTCGAGGGAATGTTTCATACACTTACAAAATTGCAACGCAAACTAGAATTGGACCAGATATTACGAAGACACAGTGACGCACCTTCAGGAGGTTGAGCTAGCTTTCGATTTTGGGGAGACATCATATCCTTTTTCAACTGCAATAATATATCCTCCATTGTGTGCTCCCTTTTCCAATCAGCAAGCATGGGGAAAAGAATCGGTTCAACCTGGGAATTGCATGAACCATGAGCAAGTTCCCATACATCACGCCAATACGCCATAATATTATGATATTAACCAAACAGTGAATAAATACTACATACCACACCAGTTTCTTGATTAACACAGCTCATGTTTATCCTGGTTTGAAACCTTACACTGGGCGGTTTATCAGGATAATCCTGTCCGCAGAACAGCTTCAACTGGTAGATTCGGCCTTCATGTACAGTCTGCAAGCAGCATATGTTATTAGCACAACTTTTATCCACTAACTATAAAGTCATTATGCAGTCAAAGCTTACAACTCCACCGGCGAAGACTTTCATGAATATTTCAAACAGAAGTGCAACATGCAAATGAAACGAATTAAATAAAGGGTTAACTAAGAACCTACATTTGGAGGACCAATTATTGTTCCAGTCCAAGACTGCATGTAAACATCATCAGCATCATCCATTCCATAGCTGACAGTTCCATCTCCTATTCCCTTCTCTCCCCTCTCAAGTTCTTCTAGTAATCTGAAGTTTCTTGGAACTGGAAATGCACACAAAATCATGCAGGAATAATTACCAGAAGATCACACAATATGATGCCTCCATTACCATCCATATGTCATAGTTCAAGATATCAGTCAAAATGATTTTTTTTTTCACTCAAAATATATTTAGAACTCCACAATTAAAAACTTAAGCAATTTTACATTTATATCAAATGAAGCAAGAAAACATTAATTTAATTGAAACATTGAGCCAGGTAAGCATTGGGAAAAAGGGTATGTGCTACACAAATGCAAGAACCAATCATGTGAAAAGTTCATATGATTAATTCAATCAATCAAAACTAGTAAGAATGCCCTATGAGTATA
The DNA here is from genome assembly GCA_002525835.2 of Ipomoea batatas. Taxonomy (NCBI): domain Eukaryota; kingdom Viridiplantae; phylum Streptophyta; class Magnoliopsida; order Solanales; family Convolvulaceae; genus Ipomoea; species Ipomoea batatas. Next base: position 12,362,942 of record CM008338.1, on the reverse strand, counting down.
TACAATTGCTTATTTCTGACTGCATTAGTGTTAGAAACAAAACACAGCTTGAAAGAAAAACAATAGCCACATTGCTACAATGAGTTATTGAGTTTCCCTATATTTTTTGAAGAACAATTAAGAGACAGGCAAGCCCTATGGTTGTAAGTTGTAACAAAAGAATAGGGCAGTACAAGAGCCAAAAAAGACAACTACACCCTTACGAAACCTCAAGAACAAAATGGCCCCCATGCTCCAACAGTCAGATGTCTTCAGAATTTTAGACAGGTAATATGCAACCAGTTGTCACCACCTCGTTATACTAAATTCAAATATGTGGGCTGATATGAAGTTGCTATAATCAGTTAATGAATCTCTGGGTGAATAAGTGAATTATCAGTACTTGTTAGTTATTACAAAGAATCTTTTCTAAAAAATGAAACTAAAACCACATACTATGTAGTGGCTTATAGAACCAAAGGTAATGGCTTCGCAGCAGCTAGGGTGTGAAACAGTTCTGCAGAAAGTGTTGCTGATGGTACATAGAGAATTTGAGGAGATTAAATTATAATTTCTTATACATGTTAGTGTTAGAGGCACTTGGGCAGGCACAAGTTTTTTATCTTTAAATTCTCACCTTAAAGGCACCCGTTAATGAAGATAGAAAGCACTACTATGACAATATCTATTAAGAACACAGAAATTATACAACCTAAATGTTAGGATGGTTTTGAATTAGGAGCTGGCTAGATTTTATTGTGTTCATTAATGGATCGCTTTGAATTAAAAGGGTCCCCAGTGCAATATCTTTACCAGCAGTCTGTATAAAAGGTTGTATTTGTTTCTTTAGAAGGCAAATACAATTAGCCATACTTCCCCACTTTTAGAGGCTTCGGACATTCGCTGCCCCTGCATTCCTCTGCCCTGCTTCTCTCCTCTCCATCTACTGTGTGCCTCTGTCCCTCACCTACGAAATTCCAGATTCTCCAAGATTTTTGAAGCTTAACTTTTGACCAAGCAAATTGTTTTTATAGATTCTTTCATTAATGGCTTAAAGATCCTTCAAATGTGTTAAGTCTTTTATTCACAACTTTAATTTGTTAAAAGAATTTCTAAATTTTATAACAAAATTCATTTGGTTTTATTAACTGGTAGAATGTTCCTTTCTTATAATTAAGATTTTATTGTCTAGATGGTGGTTGTGCTTAATTCCTCTGCCTCTGTTGTTGTTAGTGAGTGGATAATTATAAAATAAAAAACCACTGCTTAGTCTTAACCTTCTGATAGGGACTGATCTCAAATGACCAAGTATTCTAAGCTAGGGGCATCTAAATTTGAAGCAAAAATGCAATATCTAGCATGCAGCACTTCCTTTGAATTGTTATCTTAATTCTTATATACAGTTATGAGATAATTTTACTGAACTATGTATCTCCAGAAATCCTGATTGTAATCCAGTAATTGGTTTATGGACAGGTACAACCGTACAAGTAGGGGGAAAGGACACAAGAAGAGGAAATGACCAAGTCTTACAGGAATGTCAAACAACACTTAGAACTTGGAAATTGGTTGAATTGTCATTTTCCTCATTTTAAAAGAGTTGAAATTGTTTGCTAATGGCCCCACCTAGCTCCAAATGGTGACTTCCTATTAACTTGGCCTGGCAAGACCCCACTCATGGACCAGGTCACCTAATTACTTTTTCTATGCTAAGCTGTCTCTTGTTTTCATCTAGCCACACTTCATTCCAAAGTGTTTAAACCTTATACGGGTTCCACCCCCATGGGGAAGGAAGACATGCCCTTTACCACGTCTTTTTCGCCCACCACCTGACCACCTTGCACTCAACATCTTAACTATTCTTCCTTACACAAGGCAATTCATAAATACCCGTATTCATATTCTATACAGACCAATTTGAATCCTTGAGAATGTAATTCTGTTTAAGCTCCTAGTGAGAGAGGAAAAAATGAATCATTATGATTACTCCTATGGAATTTGAGATTGAAGCATTGACAAGCAACAAAATTTCAGGGCCTAGTAAGAATCCTTCTGGTAGGAAATTAAAAAAAAAAAAAAAAAAAATCTGTATTCTAAAGGAATTTAAAGTCCAAACGCAAAAATACCATTCTTGGTGATGTTGCCTTGCCTTTGGATGGAAAGTAAATAAAGTACAAATACAAAGATGTTCTGAAATATCATATCTTAAAAGGAATTTTTTGCATTTGTAATTACTATCAGAGAAAACTTTTGGTAAATAAATAACTATGAAGTGTAAAAATTGAACCCAATTAAGAATATAAAAATCAAAATTCACCAATTAGTAAAAGGAAAGCAAATCAATTAGGTAAAAATTGCATTACTATTAGGAAACTCTGAAACCTAAGTACAATCCAGTGCTGAGCTGATTATCTGCAATATATGTTGTCCTAGAACCTCTATATTCAACATAAATCTGTGAACTACTCCATTCAATTCCGCTTTTAAAAAACCATTGACTTTAGCCCTAACTCACCTCAACCCAGCGGGGCAAACATATAAAATTTCACTTCAAATCAACAAAAATTGCATCCATCTCCTAAACCCTAACCCAGGTAAAAAGCCACGAAGAAAAGCCCTCATCTTGGCACCACAAATAGCCCAAAGACAGACAACAGCAACAAAGAGGGTGTGCAGTAAGATCAACTGGCATCAAATGACTTAAACAGTAATTATTTACAGAAATTAAGATCAAGTTGGAATGTAAAGAAGCTTGAGGTGGTTAAAGCTTACCTACAACGGAAGATGAACCCTCAGAACCCATATCCTGGAGCATTTGGAGTAGTTGAAAGGGGATTTTTTATGGAAGGAAGAGAGAAATGAAGATTGAATAGTGTAGAAAGTAGGGATAGGGATAGGGGTAGGGAATAGGAGAACACCGTGGGGTGGCGAGGAAGTGAGTGATTATGGTCCCCCAGACTATGACTGCACTTTAAGTCTTTAACCATTCTTTACTCACAGCTCAACATCTTTTCTATCTTTAGACACATTCTCCTTAAAATTTGAGGTATTATTTGTTCTATACCTCTGTGTAGTCTACAGAATTAATACTTTACCACGAGAGTTCAATTTTATGACTTTTTTTTTTTATGAGAAGAGCCACCAAAATGTCATGAGCACTATGTATTTGGCTTCTAATATAATTTATTCTTGAAAAAAATTACTTTTTTTATTCTTGGGTTATTAGATAACTGTAAAAACCGTCCCATAAGTAGATAAGTAGATTTATACCACTACTCGTAATATTTGGTATAATCAAATATAATATATCATGTATTATTGCTTATCAATGTTGATAGGCAAATTTTATTGTCGATTATGGTGGTCTAAAATGGTGTTGTTTCATTTAATGCATTCGTTCAGCCGTTCCATCCGACTAATTCTTTTTAATGATGTATCAAGTTTCATTTTATATATATTGTAGTTTTATTATAGCATAACTAAAGTATCATTTTGATTCAATTACAATTTCATTTTTCATTATACACTGAATATGTGAGATATGTTATTGAATTTCATTATACACACTATCATTTTATTACAACACCAATTTTAATTCAGCTACGATTTTATTGGACAATATACTTATATACACTCAAATATGAGACTTGGTATTTAGTTTCATTATACCAAAACTAAAGTATCATTTTAATTCAACTATAGTTCCATTTGACAATATACACTCAATGTATGAGATTTGTTATTCAATTTCATTTTAGATACACTATATGTTCATTACAGCACAACTAAAGTTTGTGAAACTATTATTCAATTTCATTTTATATACACTGCAATTTCCTTTTAACACAACTACAGTTTCATTTTGATATAACTACAGTTTCATTTGATAATATAAAAACAAATGTGAAACAATATCATTTGAGATAAACTATAGTTTCATTTACGGAGCTCCGTTAATATGTTACGGCAACCGTTTCTTTAGTTTTTGGACCATGGTCCGCGATATAACAATTGTAGTCTTGGTTGGTGACATTTTCAATTGACGTGGTCCTAACTACTGCCTTTAATATGTACTAGTTGTCTTTTAGTAAAAGTATTTTAGTGTCTAATTGTATGTGTATTTAGTTTGATTACTATCTCATTTTATATATCTATTTAAACTAACGTGAATCTCGTTTCATTTTATGTGTATTTAATTTAATTATATTAGCTCATTTTATGTGTCTACTCCGATTAACATTGGATTGTAGTAGTCTCAATTTGGCTGCTCACATCTTCAAGCTCATGAACACAATTGACAAATTAAAAGGAACACTAAGACCACATTTAGTGTACAATCTAATACATACTCGCTGGGGGTTGAGAGAAATCTGTTCTAGTTTAATTAAGCAGAAACCACAAGCTTTTTTCTTGGTGTAATTTACAACACAGAGAGGGGAAGTCTAAATCCTACATCTCTACTTGGAAGAAGAAGAAGAGAAACAAACCCTACCTATAGCTATTCTAAGGAGAGGGCGACGAGGATGAGTAGTTCGATTTCTTGCTAAACTCCACAAAGCACCGCAGCAGAGACAGAGACACTAAGCTAGTGGTTTTTGTTTTCTCTTATACTAACAACTATGCCATAATTTAGCCGATACCATCATCACTTGGCGTCTTCCGAGCCCATGGCTGAGCTGGGTTGGGCCTCGGTGCCAGTAGAGGGATTGACTTGATTGACTTGCTTGTTTCCGCCGCTCGTGTCACTTGGAGCGGAAGTCGGGGGAGGGCAAGCGCTGGTACCGCCTCCGAGAGTGGCCTCGTTGGGCACCGGGTGCATGCCGTTGTTAGCAGTGCCCCCGGGCCGCACGCCCATTTGCCCTTGCATCGCCTGATGCTGCTGCTGCTGTTGTAGTTGCTGCTGTTCCTGAATTTGATGGTGCGGGGTACTGAACTGTAAGGGCATCTTTGCGGGGAAAATGCCCGGTTGTGGTGTCATCGCTGCAGCCTGAGGATGCTGCATATAAAACCCGCCCTGCTGCATTGCCGGATGGGGAGCCATCTGCAAGAGTTTGGCAAACGAATAAGCATACGGTTCGTAAGTGATGAAACCGAGTTGTCGAGTTCATAGCTCACCTGGGGTGGCATCGTCGGGGCTTGCGGTTGGGCATCCGCAATTGCAGCCAAGTACATCAGATTCTTCTGAAGTTGAGCCTGATACCTACAAACTCCAACTCTTTAGAATTACAAAATCTCTAGACAATAGGGGTTCTGGGGGCTTAGGATTAGTCTAGCATAAACTAGGAAACCTAATGTATTAAAAAATAAATAAAAAATCTCTGGACAATCCCAAATATTATCCAGCTAGCATTAACGAAGTATCACAATTAGAGCGCCAGCGAGAGAGAGAGAGAGGGAGAGAGCACTACTTACTGGGCACATTCAGCGAGTTTCCCAAGGTTTTGATTTTCTAAAATTGCCAAGATCAGTTTCTTATTGTCATCCAGATACTGCAAATAAGAACATATGCAAAGTTAACACAAGCGGAAAAACCAATATGATCAATCCGGGATCTAACAATTTGAAGTGCCACGGGGCTAAAGTAAACTATAGGGTTTCATATTAGAAATGACACTAGGAGTTCTGTATCATATTTAGTTGGGGAAGTCGCAACCAAGAGTGCATGTACACAATTTCTCTAGTCATCAAAAAGACACAATAGAGAAGACACGTCAAAAATTGTTTGAATTGCATTTATAGCTGCTAATAAAGCAATGAATATTTATTCAAAAATGGGAACCAAGGCCTAAGGTCACTGCAGACAACCACATTGGCTCATTCTTTTCATCTTCAAAACAGATTAAGTTGATCACAACCGTATAAAAGTTTCTATTAGAATAGTTGAACTATTCCTAACTTGAGTTCAGAAAGGTTGCTTAAACACAAGCTAAGTTTAGGAATAGTAAAAGTATTACGAGTTTCCCTTTGAGCATGAATGAGTAACATGAGACGCGGTCCAAGGTCACTTTTAGAAGGAAGCATCCCGTAAAATTCTTGACCTATGCCACATAAGTGCCACTAACATAAGCTCAGTCATGTTTGTTCGGAACATGAACAATAAGATTCATTAAAAAGAATTCTATAAGAGACAAAATATTAATGAATCAGTAATTTATTAATGGACTCTCTAAGTGTCACAAAAGGCCAAATATCATAATTGTTGGACACAACACACACAACTTGTTCTTCTCTTTTTCCCCTTTTTTAAAAATCTTTTAAGGTATGATACTCCTGAAACATAAGGGCTCAAACAAAACAACCTTAGCACTTCAGCAACCATTCATGTGACTAAATCCCCAAATTCATCACCTTCTAATAATGATCAAGTCATATAGTCTTGAAATATAGAAAGTAGAAAGCATAACTCTAGTTGTAACCTAGCCCATTAGTTAGGCTCATTATATCCTTATGTCTAGCCTTCTTAGTTTGTATGTAATCTAATGCAATCTATTATTATTATTATTATTATTATTATTATTATTATTAAAACATTTATGGGAAAATTGCATTTTTGGTCCCTCAGTTGTTATTCATTATGCAATTGTCCTTTATTGTCAGTTTCTAGAAATCTAGTCCCTCAAATTGTTCCAAAGGTTATCAATTTGGTCGGGTCCCTCGATTAACTTGTCGTTAAACTTCCATTTGTTTTAGGATTTTGCATGATTTTTTTTTTTAAATTTCACATGCAACTTCCAAATTTCCTCTATAACCCTAAAAGGAACAGAAGTTTAATGACAGGTAACTCGAGAGCCAGATTGACAATGCTTGGAACAAAAGAGGGGCTAAATTTCTAAAAATTGACAATAAGGCACAAAATTGCATATCGAGCAACAATTGAGGAGCCAAAAGTATGATTCTTCTCCCTACATTCATTTAAAAATATCCTTTCTCTAGTTTCTCACATATTTTGCTTTCACCTAACTGATGGGTGATGGCCTATTCCCCACTCATCAGACCTTTCAATCTCTCAATTTCAACATAGCACTAAACCTAGGACTATTTTTTAAAAATCAAAAACAGTAATTCTTCCAGTGAAGATAGTGCTTGGTGCGACAATTCTTGAGTTCCAACCTTCTAAAATGGCTGTCCATGTAAACTACCACCACCACGCACTCCAAAACCTCATCGTGACCCTTCGCTTAGAAAGCCCATTTCCAAAGCCTCCCTCACGAAAAATTGCATATGGGAAACTATCATCAGAAAGTGTTCATCATAATTTTCCTTTCACAACAAATATCAAAATAGATGAAGAAATTTACATTTTACGAGGATGAAAGACCTAGTTACCTACTTGTTGTGCAAGTATTTAAGTGCTTATTTACTGTCAGCATTCACGCCATCCTTTAGTTTAGCCTTCAAGCATAACTTACAAAGCTTTAATCATTATGTTACAACTCCCACCTCCTCTTACATACTTCATTTATCCTTCTCCCTTGAAAATAAAACAAGGGGAGTTGATGCTTCTCTTTATAGACGAGCCTCAACGCCACTCTTTTGTTTTCTGGCGATGTGGGACAAAATTAAAGGGGAGCCTGCATGCGCCACGCAGGCTTCCCTTTGTCTCATTTTTAAAAAAAAATAAAATAAAAATTATTATTAGTATTATTATTATTATTATTATTATTATTATTATTATTATTATTACATTGTTTCTATTTATTATTATTATTATTGTATTGTTTCTATTTATTTATTTTTATTATTGTAATGTCCTTATAAGTCATTTTACATGTTAATCGCTAAACCTAAACATCTAATTTTACCAAACATCATATGGCGGTTATAGTACATAAATAATGTTTACAATGGTCAAACCCGCTAACCGCCATTTTATTATTGTAATGTCCTTATAGGTCATTTTACCGCCATTTTACAAACATCTAATTGCTAAACCGCCATTTGCCAAACAAAGCCTCCGCCATTTGCCAAACAAAGCCTAAATTTGAAAAAAGTTTTGCCTTTTCACATTTATAGTACATAAATAATGTTTCTTGGAGCCAACAGTTGCAAATCTCATTGAGCTACCATCCTTGTTTCTACTTCCAACATATGCTGCAGAGCTAAAATAATGCTCAAGCGCAAACATGGAAATCATAGAGCAGAAACAACACCTTAATTAGTTCAAATCTACGTCTTTTCATTAGAGATTAAAAAATTTAAACATAAAAAAAAAAAAAATACGATCACATGCTAACACAAATTTAAAAAGAAAGAAATCAAGAAACTTGCACAGACATCCATCCCCTACAACACTTTGAAAAAAAATGCATAAAACTTGAGCTTTTTTTTTTTTAAATAATAATAATAATAATAAAAATGATGATGATAATGATGATTATAAAAATAGTGTTAACTATACATATGTAATACCTTTTGAATCTGCTCAGTGGTGATATTGGCGGGTGGAAAAGAATGCATGACTGGGATCATTGGTGGTGGTTGCTGCATCCCTTTTTGCTGCTTAAACCCTCACTCTAATTATCAACCTTGAAAGTGCCTTCTTACTTCTGAGTTCTGAAAAAATCCAGCTTAAAAAAAAATTACTGATATGAAAAAGATTTGAACTTTGGGGTGGAAGAAAGATGGGTAAATTGTTAAAGGGATAAGAATAAAAACAAAGAGTTCTGACAATGGGTACTGCCCTACTGGGTAGTGGGTTAGGTGGAACTTCACTTTTTTTTTGTTTTTGGAGGTTTGGGGAGAGAGTTTTGGAAGCAAAGAATTTTTAGGTAAAATGGCAAATTTAGTTCCTTTTTTTTACAGTTTACAGTTTTACCTTGGCGGGACCAAAACAAAAAAGTACCACATACATGTGACTCATTTTGAAGGGCAAATCCGTCCCAACTCCTAGGACAAACAAAAGGGTTCTCAGTTTTCACCAAAAAATTCTTTTTTCTTAATACAAAATGAATTAAGAAAACCTGAAACCTGTGCACAATTCAGTACTAAGCTGATTATCTGAATATCTGCAATATATTTTGTCCAAGAACCTTGAAATTTGACAGAAATTTATGAACTTTTGCCAAAACTCACCTCAAATCAACAAAAATCACACCCGTTTCCTAAAACCCTAGCCCAGATAAAAACCCCTCATCTTGGCACCACAAACAGCCAACGAAGACAAAGCAGATGTTCAGTAAGATCAACTGACATGAAATGACTTAAAAACAGTAGAAAACAGACAGAAAACAGAAATTACTCACAGATAAACTAACAAAGACGATGTTGCAATGCAAAAAGGGTTTACCTAAAACGGCAGATGATCCTTGTGAAGACGACTGTGAAGTAGTTTTGAAACTTGAAAGGGAATTTCTATGGAAGAGAAGAGAGAAACGGACAGAGCAAAGAGTGTAGAAAGTAGAGGAGATAGGGATTTTGCAGAGTGGGGTAGGGAGCAGGAGAACGCCGTGGGGTGCCCAGGAGCTGACTCATAATGGTCCCAAACTCCACTGCTTTCTAGTCTAGTTTATAGATGGTAAAAATGGATTCTGAAATCATTAAATCAAATTTTACTGATTCAGTAATTTTTTTATAGATCAAATTTTAAATCTAAGTAACACTCAACTCTCTTGCTTATTTTTTTGTATAGCCTATGGTTTTCACCGTCGAACACAGTGACTAATCTCCTCGTTGAATTGTAAGCACCTTTATTGGGTGAGATAGCTGACTTGGAGATAATGCTTCTCCACACCCAAAGTTCAGGGTTTCCCTTCTCTGGCTTATTTGATTTGCTTTTAAGTGATGTTAGAGATCTTTTACGTAGCTTTTTAGTAGGTTTATCTCTTTTGCCAAACGACCAGTGAATAGGGTTGTTCACCTCGTTGTTAGAGAAGCTATTTTTTTGTCTGATTATAGAGAATGAACTGGTCATCCTCCCTTGTTCCTTTGTAACGTTTTGTCTTCGGACCTTTGTTAATGAAAGCTCGTTTATTTGTTTTTAAAAAAAAAAGTAACACTCAACTCTACCTATGATCTATATTGTCACGTGCTCATGTTGCATTGTAGTAGTAGTGGCTAGTGCGCTATATCACAATGAAATAATAAATGTGGGGTTAAGGCCTTTGGAAGTGAGAATTGCTTGATGGTTTTTATCTTTTTTATTTTGCTCTGTGGGAGTGGGACTTGTGGCATTCCCATGTCACTCTTTAGCAGACAAAGATGGTCCAAATGGCTGAAGAAGTGATGAGGAAATACATCAACACCACTAAAAAGATATCTCAATTACTCGTGTTTAGAGAGTACATTAAAGTGACAAATTTTCTTGTTAATAAATTATTTTTGTGTAAGATGGGATTCAAGTTCATCAAAATTTCTAAAAGAGCGTTTTAAAAAATTTTCAGTGAAGATATTCTCAAAATATGGAGACTTCCCTGTGCTCTCAGCGATTAAGAGGCATCTTTATTGCTTCCCCTAGGTCACCCCACCCTTATGAGGTTAAAAAGAAAGAAAAAAAAAAAAAAAGATCTATAGCACTAAAAAGTCCCAAGACTGAATGTATATACAACAAAACAAAGATGAAACTAAGGTATGGAATTTGAGTCTTTTTCCTTCACCTCATTCTTTGATTTAAGGGAAAGACATAGTCCATATATGTGCGGAATGAAGCATGTCTTGTAACATTAATTGGTAAAGAACCATAAGGCCATCCCTATTAAGGGGTTCTATATGTTATTTTAGGTAGAATTAGGGCTGTTAACGAACCGAACATAAACGAACGAAGGCTGTTCGTGTTCGTTTGTTAAGGATTTTGGGGTGTTCGTGTTCGTGTTCGTTTGTTAAGGTTTTTGAAAATCTTGTTCGTGTTCGTTTGTTAAGCGTTCGTTAGTGTTCGTTAACGTTCGCGAACACGTTCACGAACGTGTTTGTTAACGTTAACAAACAAGTTCACGAACGTGTTCGCAAACGTAAACAAACGCGTTCACAAACATGTTCATGAACACGTTCGTGAACACTTAATAACCAAACACTAGCACATGTTCATGAACACATTTTGTTCGTGAACAATAAATAATCTACGTTCACGAACAATTATATATATATATATATATATATATATATATATATATATATATATGTTTGTAAATATGTTTGTGAACATTATTAAACAAACACTAAACGAGCTTATTCGTGAACGCTACTAAACGACCACAAACGAGCTTGTTCACGAACACTACTAAATGAACACAAACGAGCTTGTTCGCGAACACTTAGCAAACGAGCTTACCACTGTTCATACTCTGTTCGTTTATTAACCGATCTCTAAATTTTGTTTGTTAATGTTCGTTTACCTTAATAAACGAACATAAACGAACGCTTATCGAGCTCGAACACGAGTAGTTTATCGAAAGCTCTGTTCGCTAACAGCCCTAGGTAGAATGGATGAGTTGGGGGAGAGATATAATGGAGAGAGAAGAAAATCACACCTCCTGCAAATATGAAGTTTTTACCGACTATGTGGACCCCATCAGTATTAATGAGAGTTGCGCCTCACGCGTGCTAATAACTAAGTGAGGCCATATCAAAGTATAGATAAATTGCGAATTGAAGAAAAATTGCAAAGAGAAAAATGCAAAAATATCTAATTTTGAGCCAATATAATCACAAATACATATACTAACTATTAGCCCAGGGCTGGACTAGGGGCCCCCAAAATTTTGGGGCCCTGTGCGGTCGCACGTCTTGCACGCCCTAAAATCCGGCCCTGGCACGCGCCCAGGGCGCGTAATTATAATTTAATTTTTTCATTTAGTTTTTTGTTTTTTTTGTCCTTTTATTTTTTTCCTCACCTCTCACTTTTTCTTTTCTAGTCACACCTGCAAAATCTCTTTAAAAACTCATCACTATTGAGGAAGGCCTAAGAAAAAAGTAAATTAACTTAAGTTATTTATAACTAAACAACTCAAATCAATAAAATTAATGATAGCTATCAGCTTATCACAAGGAGTGTTTTTTTCTTTCACCTCATTCTTGACAAGACTTCTTTGTGCTCTTCATCCTGAGCACAACATAAATGTCTCCTGAACTAATTGGAACCTGCTACTTTATCCCTGGAAGTACAAACAGTTAAAAATATGTCCATCTTGTAATGTTCCTTTCCTTCCCCATGGTCAATAGACATGACCAAATTTGACTTGTTCATTTGATTATCGCTAACGTTGATAATCATTTTATTAAAATATTATTATGAAATAACTAATATATTCTTTAATAATTTAAAATTTTAAAGCGCAATCTTAATTTTAATATAATATGTTAGTCGTGGATTAAAGTATCACTTTACACATAATTAAAAGAAAAAATCTATCACATTACACATAATTAAAAGAAAAACTGTATAAAGTAATACACTAATACCTAGTAATTCATTGACTAAGTCTACAATATAAGTATAATTAATGAACTGAAATTTTCATTTTTCCTAATAATAATAATAATAATAATAATACCTATTTTATTACTCCTCCCGTCCCATTTTAAGTGTCTGGTCTGGTTCGGTTAACCAGGTTTAATTGAAGTTATTTTTAATTTAATTTTTCATAAGATTAAGTTTAGTATTTTTTATATTTTTTTAACAGAATTTATATATTTAGAAACTACATTAAAAATACTATTAATCACAAAAAATCAAATTTAAAAATAAGTAAAAAAAATAATAAGTATGACAGATAAAATGGGAGAGAGAATTATTACTTTTGAAATAAAATTGTTTTAAATTTTCTAATATATATAACTAAAAATAATCATAGAAATAGAACAATTGACTTATATCTTTATTATATACTTTTTTTAAAAACACTTATTACGTTATTTTTTTTTGAATACTACTGACTTTATTACAATGTAGTATCTGTTCATAACTACTGAAGCACAAAGAGTCAACAGTTGTCTCCACTGAGGCTCGAACCAACTCCCATCATCCATATCATCCATGTGAGAGTGTTAACTAGGACACTGGATGCCACTAGACCACAAGATCTTTGGCACTTATTACGTTATTAGTCATTGACAAATTGCAAAATCAACTAACACAACCAGCTAGCTATTAATGGATTGTGTTGGGCAAAATTTCATCATACATATGAAAAATAGCAAATGCTCTGTGACTTGGGCTGTTATTTTCAGAGGTTAACAACACCAAACAACGTATGTT
>CM008338.1:12179472-12193621 GCA_002525835.2 Ipomoea batatas | reverse complement strand
GTAATTTAAAAATTACTGTATTTTTTTCTTCTTTACACGAGATTCTAGATGAAAGGAAATTAACCTATAGGGTTTGGGGCCAATTAGTCAATATATATATATATATAAATATACAATTAGGTTTAAAGAATACTAGTAAAACATGAATGAAAGCTTAAAATATATATATAATAGTTTATTTTGAAATGTTACTTTAAATAGCATCTATTTAGTAGAGTTTATAACTTATTTTAAGTTACAAATAATCTATAACATTTCAAAATAAGCTAATGGTTACGTACTAGCTTTTAAGTTTTCAATTTTAAGCTAGCTTATAAGCTAAATATGACAAACAAGGTCGTAACTTTTTCTCTAATAGAACTAACGTATCATGGACGAAAAAAGTCACTTCACACATAATTAAGTGACAAAAAGTAGCCACGAGTATAATTAAAGAATAAACTTGTTATTTTCTTATAATTTAAGAACGAAAATTGACACCACTCCCCTTAAAATTTTTATGATTTAGCTAACAAAAGCAACACAAAAATCAAATGGAAACATTTTCAACAGAAGTCAACAACTCTTATCACTTTAAGCAATCTATTACACAAAATCACATTGACGAGTAAGGAATTTATTTAATATTGCATGCTTTGATAGCAAGAAAAAATGAGAACACGCCAAAATGGTTGGTGTCAACATCCATCTAGGGATTGCGTACTCTATCATGGAAAATAACGGTCAAAAATTTCAGCTATGAACCCTAAAAAAACCCTACAAGTATCTGTCATGAAATCTTGACCTTACAACTGAGTCCTATGGGCAGGTTTTCCTATGTTTTCTTTAATCTTAAATTGGTGATGTTAACCGATGTAATCTTGTCCACAAGCAACACCCAGTAGCCAACATGTCTTCCATCTACACATTTTAAAACGACTAAAAGGAAAATAAAGTATTTATAGTGTTCAATCTGTTTCAAATTCCAACTTGTTATGTTAGGGAGCTTTAACCTCACGAAAAGGACATTCCACCTAGACTTTGAAAACCTTGATGATAATGTATATAAATTAGGCATTTACTGTGTTCTAATGTAAGCTCACTGTTACCCAACTTGATTGATTATATAACAACCAATGATTCATTAGGTTAATTACCACTTTAGTCCTTAGGTCATCGCGTTTTTGCACTTTTGACTATAAATATTAAAATCGATCAAATTTGATACTTTACTTTTCAAAATTTGTCGGTATTAGTCCCCGTGACCCAAATTTAATACCAGGCTTTGTTGGGCAAAAGTTTGGAGGGCCAAGTCCGGTATCATATTACTTAAACATGGTGTTGATGGCTGTTATGTAAATGCATGTAAGGATATATATATAGTGTTCTTATTCATTAATAATACACTAGCTATAGTTTTTGGAGTAGTAGTAAATATAATTACGGTTGATTTGATAACTGATATCAAAGTAAGTCAGGTATAATTGAGGTTGACAAGTGCTAGACGAAAGTTAAGTACTAAATCTCATCAATTTTGAAGTCAATGGCCAAAAGTTTAGAAAAAAAAAGTGTTGAGAGTGAAGAACATAAAATGAAACGAAGAAGAAGAAAAGTTCAAGTGGTTCAACCGAGAACTCCCGTTCAGGAAAGTAAATGAGATCTTTATTAATTGTGATATTAGAAAACATCCATGATTACAACTGTCATATTTATAGACAACTCGCTTCACTCATTCCGCTCCACTCGACTTGATATGCTCTACTATGATAATCCAACGATATCTGTCATCTTCCAGTAACATATGAGACATACACAACAAAATAATAATAATTCAAGATATTAATTAACTCACATGATAAATCGGTGATCCACACGCAACAAAATTTTGTAATATTATAATTTTTGTAGTATATATTATGAGTGGCATAATAAAATGATGACCTGCGCAATATAAATTGCACAAGATTCTATCTATACATACAATAATACCTCACAACTATGTATATAATTGTAGGCACACGCTAGGTATGAATTGCAATTCATATATGTTGAACTACAATAAGGTATGATGCCTAGTCTTCATTATTATTTGCTTCTTTTTATTATTATTAGTTTTTTCTTTTGTTTGCTTTATGGTTTTTCCAATCGGGAAAGGAAAGAACAAAGCTTTGAAATATTAGAAAGTTGTAGAGAGAGAGAGGCTTTAGTGGGTCCCATTCCCAATATTGATTGCCAGCTGAGAGTAGTAAAGAACGCTTACAAAAACCCCTGAACTCTTCGCCCCTTCATACTCTGCTCATCATACATTTTCACGAACACTCCCATTATTACCCTCTCTCTCTCTCAGGCATTTTCACAAACACTTACAACACCACTGCCGAATTTCGAGATCTCTGTCAGCCATGGCTAGACCTCAGCAACGATTCCGGGGCGTCCGGCAGCGACATTGGGGATCTTGGGTCTCCGAAATTCGCCATCCCTTATTGTAATAAACTCTGTTTCTTTTCTTGGAGATATGGCGATTGCTTTGACAGGCGGGGAAGGTGTTTGATGAAATGTCTTTTGTGTTTTGTGTTCACAGGAAGACGAGGATATGGCTTGGGACGTACGAGACGGCGGAGGACGCGGCGAGGGCGTACGACGAGGCGGCGAGGCTGATGTGTGGGCAAATGGCGAGGACGAACTTCCCTCACAATGCCGGCGATCACCAATCGTCTTCTTCGAGGAAATTCCTCTCTGCTAATCTGATAGCCAAACTGCAGAGATGCCAAATGACGTCTCACAGTGTCGTCAAAAGGCCCACGGCTCAAGCCAGGGCGCCGGAACAAGAATATCCACCGCCGGCTGTTAGCAGGGGCGACGGAGCTCCGGCGAAGAAGCTTGAGCAAAGCGGCGCAGAAACGCCGGAAAATTGGGTGGGGTGTCAGGGCCAGGAAGGGAGTGGGCAAGAATTCAAGTCCCTTGAAGATCACCATATAGAGCAGATGATTGAGGAGTTGCTTGATTATGGCTCCATTGAGCTTTGCTCTGTTCTTCAAGAATAGAAAATGCATTATTGTAGTTGCAATTTTTTAAGTGCTTTAAATTTATATGATCTGGTAATTGCATTTCAAATGCCTTCATAATCTTGCATAAATTCGGCCGGCTGCTAATGTGACTATCTCAACTAAAATTCTAAATTGATAGTTGAATTAAGACTCTGTTTGGCAGAGCTTATTTAGGAGCTTATAGCTTATTTTAAGCTACTAATAAACTATAAGCTCTGTTTCGTAATGTTCCCAGAATAAGCTAGTAGCTTTAAATAAGAGCTTATTTTGAAACGCTACTTGGGGTAGCTTTTCAAAAATAAGCTAGTAGCTTTTTAACTTTTTTCCATCTTTATCCTTATTATTTTAAATAAATGACATCCTTTAACCCTTTCAATTAAAACCCTTTTGACATTTTATTTTCATTATGTTTTGTTGTAATTTCAGTTTGACATTTGTGTTTGAACATTAATTTTTATATGAACTAATCTCATGAATTATAAAAAAAAAAATTACTTTATATATTTTCAAATACATGTTCTTACTTTATATTTTAATTACATATATTGATTTCATTATTTTATATTTTAATATATAAACAAACCTATTTAAATTTAAAATTATTTAAATTGTATGAAGATGTCCTTTTCAGTCTTTTTACATTTATCAGTTTGTCAAAAAGCTAATTTTACCAAACACTTTTAAGCATAACAGCTCTTCAGATTTCAGCTTCGAGATTATAGCTTTTCAGTTTTCAGCTACTTTTCATCTTTCAGTTACCTTTTCAGCTAGGTTTGCCAAACATAGCCTAAGTAGAGATTTGAACTTATGATATCAAATTAAAATATGTGCTCAATCTCAACTAAAATCTAAGCTGATAGTTGGATTGAAAATTTATATTTATAAATTATATATGTGAAACAGCTAATAGTAGGATGACAATCCAACTTAGGTATGTTTGGAAACTCGGAAAATGGTTTCCATAAATCATTTACCGGGTTTTTAGTGTTTGGCTAGAGGAGGAAAATAAAAGTCAATAGAAAATAAGGTGTGGTCGATGAAAAATGTAGCTCATTTTACAGAAAATGACTTCCACTTTTTTTTTTCNNNNAACTTCCTATATATATTTCTAATTTCTTGCTTTTACTTTTCATCTTTGTAAAAACACTTGTTTTGATTCGTGTTTTTATGTGAAATATCATATATAGATAATAAAAGAAACTCATCTAATGTGAAAAATTTTGATAATTTTTTTTTTTCGAAGTACAAATTTTGATAGATTAATTATCTCATTAAGGACCCCTAATTTAACTATCAAATCATTACAACACACCATCTAATGTTCAACAAAATTTTCTTTGTTCAATGTAACTTTATATCTTTTCTTAATTAGTGGGAATTCTAACTCTCTGGTAGGATTAGAGTAAATATGTCCAAAACATATATCATACGATTCCACATTAACTTTGCAAAAATTATAATTTTTTTGGAAACCAAAGGAATAATCATATATTAAGCTGGAAGTAAATCGGAAATACATGCAGGAGGGTTAGACACCCACGAACCAAGGACAGACATAAAACCAGTTGCCCTAGCAAGAGTATGAGCCACGTGATTCGCTGACCTCCGGATATGGCGAACAGTAACGTTCCTAATATCCATAGCAATAACACAACATTGCTTAACAATAAGACCAACATACGACAAGTCTAACAAAGAAGAATTAAATGCAAGGCAAAAATTATAATTATATGAAGTAAACCTTAAATTAAACTTGAAGGGTTCTTTCTGATCTCTTAGTTTTTTTTTTCTCAACCTACTGAAGCACAAAGAGTCAACAGTCGCATCCAATGAGACTCAAATCTAATCCTTTCCATGTGGGAGTGTAAATCGGGTGCCACTAGACACAAGGTCTTTGGTATTCTGATCGCTTAGTTATTAGATTAGTTTTTGGAATAGAATATAATGCCCCTTACTTAAATATATATCTCTTATTGATGCTCTTGACCTCTTGTTGAGTTGGTGCATACTTTGAATTTTTTGTTTTATTGGATCTGAGTAGGTACCTATAAGGATCGGAACAATAAGCCTGTTAGTGTATGAGCTCAACAACGGTATGACATACTCTTTCAATATTATTTTATCTTTGTGAGAACATTCGTTTCTTTTGTGACTTTCATGAAACAATAGAGAAAAGCCAAAGACAGTTGGAATATGCTGAGTCAGAGAGGTTTCATCACATATCTTGGGTGAAAATGGCTTCGGCCCTGTTTGGTAAATAATCAGCCTATCAGCCAATTTTGAGTTATTTGACTACAATTAGTTGCTTGGTTAATAAGCTTTTTGTAACTCCAAAATGCTAAATTTCAAAAAGCTACTCAAAGCAGCCTTTTCAATTAGCTTTTTGAGAAAAGAAATTATACCAAACAGCTATCAGCTAACAGTTAATTTATCAAACAATTTTCTACAATCAGCTAATATTATCAACAAATCATACCTTCTAACCCAAAGAGCCAAATCAATCAGCCAACAACCATTTACCAAACAGGGCCTCATCTATGTACACAGTAGACACACTCTTTTTTTTTTTGGATATATAGGTTTCTCGCCCTGCGCCAAACTAATAATCCTAACGTAACCCACAGCTCCCTGTCCCTAGAGTCATCAGAAGATGTAAATTGTGAATTACATGATCAGTCTTTTAATCAGTCACTTGCCTTACTGTGTGCACAAGGAGTCCAACCCACACTCTATCTGCAAGCGGCGGAGATTTTTGGAAAATTGGGGGGAAGTGTCCGCTCTTATCCCCATTTGTCCCCCTTGGTTTTGTTTATACTTGAAATAATTGAAATCAATTTATGTGATCATAGGACATAGGATGTCGATAGTTTGTAAGTATGAATTCAACAACAAAAAGACATAAAGATTAGTTGCAGATCACTTTTATACATAGTACGTTACGTTGTATATTTTTATTTCACTTTTTCCCCTTTTCATGATTTCCACGTAAGCTAGCAAGAACATATCTTCTAAAGTCTTCTATTCTTCTTCCTCTTTATTTTTCTTTATGTTTTATTGTATAAAACCAAGAATTGAAGAAGACAATGTTGACAAGAAAAGGATATAAGGTGAACTAACTTTGTCTGCATATGGAAACTAAGTGCCCTATTCACATTAATGCATGTTCTTCAATTCAAAACACCAATTCATTCCATGGGATAAACTCTTGCTTCCACTAAACATATATAACTAACTATAATAAGCATCTTACATCTCTTCATTACGGTGGGGGGGAGGGTGTTTACCTTAGCAATCCATTTATTAATTGTTTTAAGGGAAAATTGCATCTTTGGTCCCTGAGTAATAATGATAGTACGTGACGACTCAACCCCTGAGTTATGGACGTATCTGCGTTTAGTCCCTCGGTTTATTTGCGAAGTGGCGAGTTTAGTCCCTAGCCGTTAAATTTGACGAAAAAATTAAAAAATATTTAAAATTTGAGGGGTAAAGTAGAAAATTCACATTTTATTCTCTTTATTATATCAAAACCTCTTTTACAACATTATTTTTCACTTCTTAACATCTTATTTCATGATTCTTCAATTCTAAAAACATTTCAATAATTTAAGTATGACTTGTTAGGAACCTGGTTATCATATAATAAATTTAAGACTTAGCACAAACAAAAAAACACTTGATCATTGTCTTCAGGCGTGTGAAACACACTATCCTAAAAGTTTATGATTTCTATTACTAAACATCAAGTGTAATCAAACCAAGGGAGTAACTTGAGATTTTTATGACAAATTCACCAAGGGAGTAACTTGAGATTTTTAGTACGTAAAATTCTTTCGTAAGCTCTACAATAACTTAATCAAGAAATCGTATATTATGACAATATATGAAAATTATATTATATATATCCATCACTTCCTCCATCTTCTTAAAAACAAGAGTAATAAACGAGGAACTTAAGACTCAGTTATGAAAATTCAAAAAATGATTATTGACTAAACTACTGCATACGAAATAATTATTTTTTAAATACTAAAAATCTCAAGTTATTCCGTTGGTGAATTTCTCATAAAAACAACTTGAGAAATTGGACATCATTTTATATCTCAAAAGTTTTGGTTTGATTACATTTGTTGCTTAGTAAAGAAAATCGAAAATTGTTAGGATATTGTGTTTCACACGCCTGAAGATAATGATCAAATGTTTTTTTGTTTGTGCTAAGTCTTAAGTTTGTTATACGAGAGCTAGGTTCCTAACAAGTCATACTAAAGTCATTGAAAAACTTTTAGAATTGAAGAATCTTGAAATAAGAGGCTAAAAAGTGAAAAATAATGTTGTGAAAGGGGTTTAATTTGATATAATAAAGAGAATAAAATATGAATTTCCTACTTTACCCCTCAAATTGTATAAATATTTTTAAATTTTCCATCAAATTTAACGGTCAGGGACTAAACTCGCCACTTCGCAAATAACTGAGGGACTAAACTCAGATACGGCCATAACCCAGGGACTGAGTCGAAACTTAGGTATAACTCAGGGACCAAAGATGCAATTTTTTCTTGTTTCAAATTGTAGGATAGTTAATTAATTAAATTTTTTAGGTGATGTGGAAACTCATATATACTACTCGAGGGTGTATACCGGGTAAATCATACTTTGTAATTGTAGCTGACAAAAGATCACAAAAAAGCTAAGGTAAATCGACTTAAGTTGTTCATATTAATTCAACCATGACATACATGTCATATATTGGCAAATTGTGGAATGTACCATGGTTTTTATTTTAATATAGGCCATGAATAAATGTACATTTTTAATGTACTACCAAATAATGAACGTCAGTATAAAAAAATGAGCATTCAATGTATAAAAGACTGAACATTATGTCAATGGTTCTCTTTAAAAAAAATGAACATTTAATATATTAAAAATAAACTTTCAATATAATGATTGGCATATATTACAACCATATATATATTTGCGAACTTCAATTATTATATTTTGTTCAATTGTTATACCATAGACCAGGGTTCACAATGCAATGCACTGTGATACAAAAATTATGTACCTTCAGTTAACATATTATGTACTTATAGTTAACCGTTTCTTTTCTTCTTCTTTTTTGGTAAGTTCACGGGGTCTTTCTCTGTCTGTTTAACGGTCTAGGTCCACCCACGTTCGCTTCGGGAGGCACGGGAGTTGGCCCAGGGAGAATCTTCACTTGTGGGAATCGAACCCGGGTTCTCCCGGAATTCTTCCTCAATAACTTGATAATTGTTGACACATAATATGATAGGGCAAATTATGCTATGGACCTAGATTCATGTTCACAATTTAAAAAACTCTATGTTCACAATTTTAAAATTCTATGTTCACAATTTTAGAACTTTATGTTCACAATTTTAAATTTCAATATACAAAATTACATTACTCAATATTCATAATTTTTGAACTCTATATTCACAATATTGTTATATAGATTCAAAAATTGTGTTATACTATTTAATATAGAGTTCTGAAATTGTGAATATAGAGTTCTGAAATTATGAACATAGAGTTCTGTAATTATGAATATAGAGTTCAAAAATTATGAATATAGAATTTAAAAATAGTGAACATAGGGTTTAAAAATTGTGAACATAGAGTTCTAAAATTATGAACATAGAGTTCTAAAACTGTGAATATGGACATGGGTCCATGGCATAACAGCTGATATGATAGTTACATGTACAAATACAGAATGTGTGAACTAGAAATACAGATTATTTTTGTAACGGATATATAATGCAAGGTAAACCCTATATAATTTACCTTTTTTTGTTCTCATCCGCATTGCATAATGGGCCACCCACAAATTATGTTAAGCAAACTATGTCAAAACATAATGGCCCATTGGCCTCGGACTAATAATAAAAAGAAAATATCCTTCATGAGTATTCATTAACTTGTAATAAAGACAATAAACTGATAAAGTATCATAATTCCTCATATTCACTGATACTATTAATAAATTGTTTACATGAGGTGTATAATAGTTTTTAATAAACATATAATACAAAATATAATATTTATTACTTCGTAATTCATAAAAAGTATGAAGTGTTACATTTTTACTAACAAATATTATATATGTGAGATTTATTTGACACAAAATTATTTTACACAATCTTTTGTGTGTTTTATAAGTTGCAAATTTAATTATTCTAGTATACATTAATAAATATATAAAATTCTACGGAGTATAGTGTAATGGATGATTGGGATTACACTCGGTGTCATGATTGGATGAGAAAACAAGAGCTCGTAAAAGATGTATATAATAAGCACAAATACTATCTGTATAACATACATTTAAATATGTAAATTATGTTCTATCTACCTGATTCTCTATTTTAAAACTAGTAGAGTATATATATATATATATATATATATATATATAATATGCTAACATATACTTTAAACATTCTATTAGCTAGTGTATTACAAAACCAACCCTATCCATAATAGGTATTAAACTAATATTTAGATGGAATAAACCTACAAAATTTTAATTTTAATTTTTTGAATACTACAAAATTTTAATTAATTACTTACAAAATCACATTTGTATTTTATAAATATTACATTAAGTTAAAAAAAAAGGGTTAATTAATTGCTTACAAAATCAAATTTTTATTTTATAAATATTATATAAAGTCAAAAAAGAAGTCAAACTCCTTTTGATATTAGGCCATGCAAAAAGGCTAGAATAACAGAACCAGCGCAGGTATAGTGAGAGAGTATACCAGAGACCACAACACTCTCGCTCCTTCATTCATTTCGCTTCTCTCTACGCATATATTATCACCATTCAAACTCTCCAGATCACACTCATCCCAAAAAAAATCCATAACAATAAAATAGAATAAATAATGAAAAAAATATAGCATTTTACCCGTATATGCTACTAAAAACCACTCCAAAAAGTAGGTTGAATCTCTTCATCTGATCTTCTGTCTCTTATGAATTTTCTTTGGTAAAATCCAAAGCCATACATATACAACGAACATTCATTTTTGTTGAAGAGAGTTAGTAGTGTTCATAATGGCATCAAACATCACCTTGGAAGACATCAAGAACGAGAATGTTGATCTTGTATGATCCCTTTCCTCTTCATCCTTGTTTCTTAAGTTTTGAGAATTGTATGTTTTTTTTTTCTTGTTTTGAAGTTTTGTTGTTTTTTGGGGTGAATTTGCAGGAGAAGATTCCGGTGAATGAGGTGTTCCAGCAGCTGCGTTGCACCAAGGATGGGTTGTCGACGGAGGAGGCGGAGCATCGGCTCCAAGTCTTCGGCCCCAACAAACTCGAGGAGAAAAAGGCAATTAAGCTATCTACCCTTCTAGCCTTCATTTTGTTGTTGCTTAATTCACTAAGGTTTGCACTTTTTTGTGTTTCTTTTTATTGATGCTGAGAGTTGTTTGTATATATATTGTGACAGGAAAGCAAGTTTTTGAAGTTCTTGGGGTTTATGTGGAATCCATTGTCCTGGGTCATGGAGAGCGCAGCCCTCATTGCCATTGCTCTCGCCAATGGACAGGTAATTCATCACTAAATATATATATATATACACAAATATAATGATCTTGCATGGCGGCATGCATGGGCCAATCCCCGGGGACAATAGGAGCAGCTGTCCCCCTCACCCTTCTCCAGAAGTGGACAATGAAAACAGTTGTCCCTTTCACCCCTCTTCAGGGCGGGACAATGGGAGCAATTGTCCCCCTATATATATGCAATAAATGTATATACAAATTACTAATTGTTTAGATAGTTTAGCTGGTTGTTCCTTAAAATATGATATCGGGAACAACTCAACCAGCAATTGGTGGCATGCATACAGGTTGTTTGATTTATGTATGTATGTTGTTACAGGGAAAGCCACCGGATTGGCAAGATTTCGTGGGCATAGTAGCGTTGCTCATCATCAACTCCACCGTCAGCTTCATCGAGGAAAACAACGCAGGCAATGCCGCGGCTGCTCTAATGGCAGGGCTCGCCCCCAAGACCAAAGTGTTGAGAGATGGGAAATGGAGTGAGAAGGATGCGGCCATCCTTGTTCCGGGAGATGTTATCAGCATCAAATTGGGAGATATTGTGCCCGCAGACGCCCGTCTTCTCGACGGAGATCCCCTCAAGATTGATCAGTCTGCTTTGACCGGTGAATCTTTGCCCGTCACCAAGAACGCCGGCGACGAAGTCTTCTCCGGCTCCACCTGCAAACAAGGTGAAATTGAAGCCGTCGTTATCGCCACCGGCCTCCACACTTTCTTCGGCAAAGCCGCCCATCTCGTCGACAGCACCCATCAAGTCGGCCACTTCCAAAAGGTAAAACATATGAGTTTATAAGGCTATGAGTTAAATTTGAATACAGCCTCATGTGCATTAAAGCCTAATTGAGAGATTCTGAGTTAAATTTGAATACAGTCTCATGTGCATTATAGCCCAGTTGAGAGATTATGAGTTAAATTTGAATACAGTCTTGTACATTGTAACCCAGTTGAGTGATTCTGAATTAGTTCAGAACTGATGTTATTATATTTCATTTCTTTAGGTGTTGACAGCCATTGGGAACTTCTGCATATGTTCGATTGGGGTTGGGATTGTGATAGAGATAGTGGTGATGTATCCTATCCAGCACAGAAGATACAGGGATGGAATTGATAATCTTCTTGTTCTTCTGATTGGAGGGATCCCAATCGCCATGCCTACTGTGTTATCAGTTACCATGGCAATCGGGTCGCACCGGCTTTCGCAGCAAGGCGCCATCACCAAGAGGATGACTGCCATTGAAGAGATGGCCGGAATGGATGTTCTTTGCAGCGACAAGACTGGAACTCTCACCCTCAACAAGCTCACCGTCGACAAATCCCTGATTGAGGTTCACACATTTAACAAACCACCAAATATATGTAGTATCTGCGAATTAAATTTAGGTCTGATGGATGGATGTTTTGTTGAAGGTTTTTGCAAAGGGTGTTGATAAGGAAATGGTTATGCTCCTCGCGGCTAGGGCTTCCAGGGTGGAGAATCAGGATGCTATTGATGCTTGTATTGTTGGAATGCTAGCCGATCCCAAGGAGGTATAATCAAACACTTTGGATATATTATAATTAGAGCTGTTAAAATAGGCCTGTCGGTTGAATTGGCTGCCTCCTATCTAGGTAGGAGGTAGGTTTCAATTTTTAAATGGCCCACCCCATTTAGCTTGCCCGCTCTAGGTGGTGCGGGTCATCCCATTTAGCTTGCCCCCTAGGTGGGGCAGGTCTAGGGTTTGACCTGTGCAACGGGTAGCCAGCCCGGTTCATTCCTATCTATGTAAGGGTTGTCGGGTTTCAACTTTTAGAGGCATGCCAAAGAGCAAGTCTCAGGGTCGCCTATATTTTTAATCATTTGAATATAGTGGTAAGTGTTTGATACTGAACAGTTCTGCTCCATCGAATTCTTTAGGCTAGGGCAGGTATTCAAGAGGTCCATTTCCTCCCTTTTAACCCGGTGGAAAAGAGAACTGCAATCACATACATAGACTCCAATGGGAAATGGCATAGGGTGAGCAAAGGTGCACCAGAACAGGTAAAACCATACTCTTTCTATACTCCCACCCAATGTTGATTAATACTCCGTAAATTTTAGCATTCCCAATTTGCTTAAAACTCATTGGTGTTTTTACACAACAGATTGTTGAGCTTTGTGCGCTAAAAGGAGACGTGGAGAAGAAAGTCCATTCAATCATAGACAAATTCGCAGACCGTGGCCTTAGATCTCTCGCTATTTCCCAACAAGAAGTCCCGGAGAAGAATAAGGACGCCGCCGGAACTCCATGGCAATTCGTAGGCCTCTTGCCTCTCTTTGACCCACCCAGGCACGACAGCGGGGAGACCATCAAGCGCGCCCTTAACCTCGGCGTCAATGTCAAGATGATCACCGGCGATCAGCTCGCCATTGCTAAGGAAACCGGCCGCCGACTCGGAATGGGAACCAACATGTACCCTTCTTCCTCCCTTCTCGGCGGGGAGAAGGGCGACGGTTTCGAGAAACTTCAGATTGTCGAGCTAATCGAGAAGGCCGACGGGTTCGCCGGAGTTTTCCCCGAGCATAAATACGAGATTGTGAAGAAACTTCAGGAGAGGAAGCATATTTGTGGTATGACTGGGGACGGTGTGAACGACGCGCCGGCGCTGAAGAGGGCGGATATTGGAATTGCGGTGGCGGATGCGACGGACGCGGCGAGGGGCGCGTCGGATATCGTGCTGACGGAGCCCGGGTTGAGCGTGATTGTTAGCGCGGTGTTGACGAGCAGAGCTATTTTTCAGAGGATGAAGAATTATACGATTTATGCGGTTTCCATAACCATCCGTATTGTGCTTGGGTTTATGCTCATTGCGCTTATTTGGAAATTTGATTTCTCGCCCTTCATGGTGCTCATCATTGCCATCCTCAACGACGGCACCATCATGACGATTTCCAAGGACAAAGTGAAGCCCTCCCCCATGCCTGATTCCTGGAAACTCAAAGAAATATTTGCCACCGGCGTTGTGCTCGGCACTTACCTTGCCGTCATGACTGTCATCTTCTTCTGGGCCGCTCATCAGTCCGATTTCTTCACGGTAACATCATCCCCATTCTTTCCCTCTTTTGCCTCTAACTCTTTTTTTGTCTTCGAGAAAATCTAGGCCTGTAAATCTGGCCTTGTGATCCTCGTTACTGAAGAACTAAACCAGCTTAGTTTGCTCAAACCAGAAGTTCAATAGACCGCTTGACCAATAACTTGACCAACTTGACTACTGTTGTCCTACTCAACTCCGTCTTTGTGATCCTAGTTAACAAAAGACGTAAACCATCTTGGGTTATATTGAGTAAATTTGATATGCAGCTTTGTGCCATGATCAGACTAAACTAGCCTAGACAACTTCTATTGAGAGGTTGAACTATAGCCTAATGCAGCTTGTGACCTGATCGAACTAAATCAACATAGGTTGTTCAAACCAAAAAGTTTAATTAGGTCGTCCCACTTCTATTGGGAGATTGGACTGCAGCCTGACCAACCTGGTTGGGTTGTCCTTAGCGAGAGAAACTCATAGCTACAAATCAGC
>CM008338.1:12137762-12149104 GCA_002525835.2 Ipomoea batatas | reverse complement strand
TTCTGGAAATACTATAAGCTTCTAAGTTTATACCAAATTGTATATAATGCAGTTTGGTGAAGTGGATATTGATGGTTCTTTGGTTGCTGCAAAAACTGCTGGGGCTGAGGACATTATGATGCTTAACAATGGATGTCTATGTTGCACTGTCAGGGGTGATCTTGTTAGAATGATTGCAGAATTAGTCAGTAAGAAGAAAGGAAAGTTCGATCATATTGTAATAGAGACAACAGGTAGAGAAGCTAATGAGAATAATATGGGCATCACTGTCTAATTGTAGACGTGTGACCTAATATTAACTTTCTCTGAACTAGTTATTTTGCTTTCACACTGCCTTTTGTGTACATTCTACTGCCGTCAATAATGCAAAACAAATTTTGCTGACTCTGAAGGATTGGCGAATCCAGCACCAATTATTCAGACTTTCTATGCTGAGGATCAAGTTTTCAATGATGTTAAACTAGATGGGGTTGTCACATTAGTTGATGCCAAACATGCTGGTCTTCACCTGGATGAGGTGAAGCCAGAGGGAGTGGTCAATGAAGCAGTCGAGCAAATTGCGTATGCTGACCGTATCATAGTGAACAAGGTATATCTATGTTTTGTATGATGTCTTTTGTTGGATAGGTGTATATACAACTTTTTGGTAATAAAATCTACAGAACCTAATTGAGATGCCCTTAAATTTTGGACATTTTACTTGTTTATGCCACATTTCTCTATTGACAAAAAGCTTAAACCCATATGTGGATATGTTTTGTCTACAAAGGTTGTATATCATCAGAATATGACAATATGTGGAAGGGTATATAAGAAGAAAATAACTTTATAG
Source organism: Ipomoea batatas (assembly GCA_002525835.2). NCBI lineage: Eukaryota > Viridiplantae > Streptophyta > Magnoliopsida > Solanales > Convolvulaceae > Ipomoea > Ipomoea batatas. The sequence continues at coordinate 12,148,272 of CM008338.1, read as the reverse complement.
TTTAAATTATTCTCCAGTTTGACTAATGTTTCTTATGCTGTTTCCAGACTGATCTGGTTGGTGAGGCAGACGTGTCTTCCTTGATTGATCGCATCAGGGTTTGTATTCTGTTAAATTGCTCATCTTGAGAATTATTTGTACCTTTGATTTCATCTATTAACCTTTCACTTGGCTAAAAACAGAGAATAAACCAAATGGCACACATGAAGAAGACTCAGTATGGAAAAGTTGATTTAGATTATGTTCTTGGTATTGGAGGCTTTGATTTGGAAAGGTTTGTTTATCCCCTTTATCTACTGAAGGGTTCCTCTGCAATAATTTGTTTTTCGTTTTTTTCTTGGTCATCGTTGACATGTTTACCTTGTTTGCTACCATGGAGTACTAGAGAATTGTACATACTGATGTAATATGCCTTAAAATCTCTGTTTGCTTTTGGATTATGATCATACAACACTGTCTTGCAAAAAAGAAAAAACGTAGAAAGAGTTGAAACTTTTTGTTGTATGCGATGGTACGACTTAAGCTCTCCTGCAAAAAGAAAGAGTTCCCTGGAATTGCTCTCTGGTTCTTATTCCTCATGATGTCATTTAAAGATAAGTCTTCCTTATATAGTTATATGTGACTGTACTTCTTTGGAGTACATTTTAGACTGCAGATGAGAACTCTAGGGAAGAAGTTTTTATGAATAATTCCCGAAGTAATTATAAGTTTCTTTTTCAAGTAATTTGACACTAAATTGCTATGGGAAATGCTTTTAGTTACTAATATTCTATTTCTATCTTTTACTAAATTGATATAAACTAGGAGGAAAAGTATCATTAATTTTCAGTCTGTAATACAGGGAGACTTTTTTTTTTTTTCTTCCATGAAAGTTATTTGTGTAACTTCTAAGATCTTTATCAGAGAAATAATATTGCTAGTTGCTATGAAAGAATGCTGTTAATACTCTTTTATTTTATCTTTTAGTTAATCTATGTAACTAACAGAAATAATTTCTTTACTTTTACGTTACTCTTTGATACCAAACATTTTTGTGATCTCTTCATTTGTGGCATTGAAATGAAGAATTGTTTGGCCGTGGAAGTTCTCATTTGGTTACTATATTTCTCAACTTGAGTTTTTGGAACTTTCACTTATGGGCAAAGTCTGGGACATATTTAACTTCCGCAAATAGGCTGAAACTAGTGATTTCCATAAAACAGTTAATGTTAATTGCTCAATTTCTATTAATTGATACCTTATTTCATTTTTTGTAGTCATTGACTCTTTAACTTTCCTCTGATGTTATTTCTGCTCAAGTCTTTAATAGCTTTGTTCATATTACTTAATATGGTTATAACAATTTGTTCATTAATTTAAGGGATGAGTTCATGTTGATGGCCCTTCTGATTATTTTCTATGTTGTCATCATGTAGAATAAATAGTCTCCTAGTGTTTATACAATTATTCCTGCTGCATGGCTTGCATCGTCAATTGCTTTTCAGTTGATTCCCTTTGTTTTGTAGTATTTCTTGTGTAACCTTATTTTTTCTCAATGCAGAATTGAAAGTGCTGTTGATACTGAAAGTTCCAAGGAAGACCATGATCACCATCACCATCATGACCATGAGCATGACCACCATCATGACCATGCGCATGACCACCATCATGACCATGGTAACTTGAATAGGCTTTGTTCTACTGTTTGGCCCAACTGGTAGTATAATCTGAAATAAAAGTCAGGAAACTTTGTTTTACCTTACTTTATGGAGTTCATGTCTTCATGAGGGATTTCAGGTGTGCTACTAAAATGTTATCTTTTACATGCATATTGACTTCTCATTACTATTGCAGAACATCATGATCATCACCATTCTCACGATCATACTCATGATCCTGGTGTTTCGTCTGTCAGCATTGTTTGTGAAGGGATCTTGGATCTTGAGAAGGTTGGCATCTTGATCTTTTTTCTCACAGCTATTCATTTATACCTAGTAATTTAAAACTGATGTGATTAAGTTCTCCTGCCTTTACATAGAAATTATACAAATAATTGTAGTTTTCCAACTAAGAAGTCAAGACGTTTTAATTTTCAGGCTAACATTTGGCTGGGAACTTTGTTGATGGAAAGGAGTGAAGACATATATCGGATGAAAGGTCTTTTGTCTGTTCAGGGAATGGATGAAAGATTCGTCTTTCAGGTTATTGAATTTTCTGCTTTTTTATTTATATATATTTTTCTTCATTGGTTTCAGTAACTGTGGTGGCAAAAAGTACCCTCATATTTAAATTTCTTTAAAAAAAAAAAACAGTGGAGTAAAAATTGAGTGCAGCACGCAACATATTTTAATTGCTAGTATATATCTTTTACATGGCATGACAGGGAGTGCATGACATATTCCAAGGTTCCCCAGACAGGCCATGGCTTCCTGATGAACCAAGGATTAACAAGGTTGTTTTCATTGGAAAGAACTTGGATTCAAAAGAGCTAGAGCAGGGTTTCAAGGCTTGCCTGCTATAATGTAATTCCATTTCAAATTCTCAAAAGGTAAATGAAAAGTAAGCGATTTTAACGATATGGTGACCTTTGTTCGACATGTATAAGACGACACAAAAGTTTTGGCACTTGGAAATAAGAAATTAAATTTACCATGCTTATTTCATTTTCTTTGTTGCAGCTGTCTATTTGATCTTTTCTTGACTGTAAGGCTGTATGCATTGTAGTTCTGCTTGTTCTTGAAGACAGCCTGCCAGCTGCATTTACATGTGCAGTTGCTGGATTATTGTTGAACATGTACATCTAGGTAGATGTGGAATATATTGTGGAACCAATTGGAAAAATAAAGAGTTGATTCAATTTTTGGTCTTAGATTTATCGTTGATAATCCACTTTGAGTCCTTTTTTATTAGAACATCCACTTTTGGTCTTAGTATTATTGTGGCATGATCATTTTTGGTCTTTTATCAACAAAGTAGTTTAAATATCCTTAAATTCAAGGGCACTTTGGTCTTTAATTATGGATTTTTCAAAAAAATAAACATAAAATAAAAATATAACAGTTCAATCTATTTTGTATAAAAACAATTGAAATGTCTTTGTATTTAACGACATTTCAACGATTTTATTGAAGGATGACTAAAAATAGTTATGCCACAATACAATTGTTATATCGTGGACCATGGTCCAAAAATGACACCGTTTCTTTACTTAAAGAAACAGACAAACGGTTGCACGGAGTTTCATAAATGAAACTATAGTTTATTTCAAATGATATTGCCTCACATTTGTTTTTATATTATCAGATGAAACTTTACTTATATCAAAATGAAACTGTAGCAGTGTATATAAAATTAACATATTTGAGTGTATATTGTTTAATGAAACTGTAAATTAACATATTTGAGTGTATATTGTCTAATGAAACTGTAATTATATCGAAATGATATTGTAGTTGTATTGAAAGGAAACTGCAGTGTAAAATGAAACTAAATAACAGTTTCACATATTTGAGTGTATAATGTTGAATGAAACTGTAGTTGTGTTGAAAGGAAACTGCAGTGTATATAAAATGAAACTGAATAACAGTTATTTGAGTGTATGTTGTCTAATGAAATTGTATTTATATTGAAATGATACTGTAGTTGTGTTGTAATGAAACTGTAGTGTATATAAAATGAAACTGAATAATAAAACAACATATTTGAATGTATAATGTCGAATGAAACTGTAGGTATATCGAAAAAGAACTGTAGATGTGTTGAAAGGAAACCACAGTGTATACAAAATGAAACTGAATATGTTATACACACAGAGTTACTTTTTGCAGAACGGGTGCCGTTTCTGTTGTTTCTTTTCATTAATCAAAACGACGTCGTTTTGATGCATGGACTACTATGCATTGTCGACCGCAGTCCTAAAAGTGGACTCTCACTTTATAGGACCAAAAATGAAATTAACTAAAAAATAAAATACTATCTTGCATTGACTGGTTGTTGATGCGGCTGTACGAGTGGATACGAATATGGTGGGCATTAGTTGGGTTCTTCGTGATCATGGCGGAGTGTTGCTAGTTGCAGGTCAAGTGGGCCGTTTGGGAGCCGTTATGCCAAAGGAAGCTGAAGCTTTGACCTTTCGGGAGGTGCTAAGCTGGTTAAAAAATCATAACTATGATAATTTAATTGTGGAAACAGATGCACAGCATGTTGTTACGAATATGCAATGTTTAAATCTGTCCCCTTATGGGTTGTTCGTGTGTGATATTGATATGAGTTTATCCATATTTTCAAATATTTTCGTTTGTTTTGTAAAGCGTGGCTCACTTATTAGTTAGGGATATTAGTTTAGTTTTGGGGAGTCGGTTTAGTGTGATACCAACCTTTTTTTTACTAGTATTTTTAATGTGTTATGTAAAGACTTGATTAGCTAATGAAGTTTTATGGTTTTGGTTTTGAAAAATGTAATAATTTATAACAAAATCATATAAATTATGACTTTTAAGTTACAAAAAACATTTTCATATCCAAATTGCTGGCAAATGTCAAACAATGAAATGCATTTTTGAACAAAGTCGCATGTTTTCGGCTCCGAAACCTTAAAACCCTAAGAAGTCTGGTGTCCCCCGGCCCGCCACCGCCAACACAGGCTCTAAAACAGTCAAACCCTCGCTCTTCTCTGCGTTCTAAAGCCTGATCAATCTGCTTTTTCTCTGCAAATTCATTTCATCTCTTGTTCTGTAGTTTCACAGTTCCAGTGAATTGTAATGGAGGTTGAAACACGTTTCTCCAAATCCATTGCATTGGATGAGATGGTTTGCTCTGCAGTGCTTGAAGCAGCTCTTACAGCTCACAGGTCGCTTGTTTCTCTTCTCCTCCTGGTACACTATGAACCCTTTGGTCTGCAGGCTTTATTTTTGTGTTCTTTTATAATAATAATAATAAAAAATGATTTGGAATTATATATTTTGATGTATTCTATGCGCCTGCTTTTCTCGAATGCTTTGATGCCTTATGGATTTGAATTTTGTCTTTATTAATAAAAAGTTTTTAATTAGCTTGTCTTTGTTACATCACCAGAAGGAAATATGTGGGCTTGTGGAAATTCTTGATGTGGATGGCTTTGGCTTTTTGCTTAGAAAGTCCCTTTAATTGGGTGATTCTTTTTGTTCTTTTTCTTATTGGGGATATTCACTAATTTATCAAACCTTTTATGTTTCAAGTTTTTAGGTTTTCTTTAACAGAAAAAAGTGAAAAGAATAAAAGAACAAATGATCAATCGAGCTTAATTATAGGTTGACTTGTTTAGAACAGGGCATCATTGTAGTAATGATAGTACAATGTGTGCACATTTAAAGTACTCAAAAAGTTTTAGGGATTTCGTGGTCCTTTTCTAGTTAAAATTTGATAGTTGAAGAACCATGGGTGGTTAACTTGGACCATGGATGGTAACAATTTGAAAGTCGAAGGGTAGTCAATTTGGAAGTTTAGGACTGAATGGCAAAATCACTATACTCGGAGGACCTCATATGGCATTCACTCTATATTGCCGCATTCGGGACTGAATTGAATTGTTTTTTGTTTCACAATGGGGTTGAAGGTTTCTTTCAGTTTTTGGCATTATTCTGTAATACACTAATTTGAGAACCCTTTTAATCTAGTTTGGAGAAGTAAAAAAAGTTTTCTTTTATGTCATATCAGACTATTAAAGAGCTAAGTTGGTTGCAGAAGAAAAAGATATTTTCACTAATTGAAATTTTGTACAGAGTACATTTTACACTACCAATTGGATTTCCTCCACTTTTGTCCTTTTTTGCTTTACCAGCATTTTGTTTGCCGGATGCTTAACAAATATCCCATTCTCTTTGCCCTAAATTAAAACTGATTATATATGGAGTTAATGACCAAAATTGTCCTTTGACTATAGTGAAATTACCAATTTGGTCTCGACTACCATTCTTGCCTAACAAACCGTTAACTATGAAAACTCTACTGAATTTAGGAGAATACAATTCCATCCTTATTTGTTAAATCTGAGGGCAAAACGATAATTTCACTTCTCTTATGCCCTCAAAAAACACTGAGACTTTGGTAATGATAACGGAGAGTGGTAGTCGAGGACCAAATTATTAATTTTGCTATAGTCAAGGGACGATTTTGGTTGTTAACTCTTCTATATGGCTTGGACTGTGTATTTATCATTCTAAATTTTCCTACATGGTTTCTAGATCTGGCATAGTTGGAGTATCATTGTGCTAGAGATCTATATGTGTAGTCAAAGTACTGAATTAGTTTTTGAAATTGGATATGCATCATATGATGTTTTTTGGGAATTCTTAACTTGGCTATGTAGTCGTGCTAGGTTTGAAACAATTTTCAGTGTGGTGCTTTTTGTTATTTGTGCTTCTGTTGGATAAACTTGTTCTGATTACTGGTGCTTTTTTAGAATAAATTTATGTGCTCGTTCCATGACCTTGTTGGAGTAGAGAAGAGGTAAATGAAGATCCTATTTCGTCGTTAAATTTAAAATTTGTTGTGCTTCATTCTTCGTTATTTGCATTGCAACAACAAAATCCTAATCTCGAATCACATTTTAGATTTCCATTGGGTGGTATGAACAGTGCTACAGCGGCAGAGGCTGAAAACCAAGATATGGATGAAAGTGATGATGATGAGGATGATGATGATGAGGATGATGATGACGACGATAATGAAAGTGATGATGATGATGACGATGATGATGATGGAGATTCAGAAGATGATGATGACGACGATGATGATGGAGATTCAGATGATGCGGTTAGTGATGGAGGAAGCAGTGAAGATGATGATGACAATGATGATGATGACGAGGAGGATGAGGACGAAGATGATGATGACGACGAAGATGATGACGACGATGAAGAGGAAAAGAAAAACCAACCCCCTCCAAAAAGGGGAAAATGAAAGCAGCATTATTCCCCTATAACTTTTCATCCATCACTTCCCTCTAATACAACATTGGATATTTTTGGCCATAGCAATAAAGAACATATTCATTTTTTGTCACTCTTCCTAATTGATTTGGTTACAAATCAGTCTTATACTCCCTATTATGTGTTTCATGGATACATATCATGCCTAGGAGAAAGGATTGCTACAATGGATGTTAACGCCCTGGGACAGGTCCAATACCATTAATAGGGATGACAATTCACATTCGTCCTGTGGTACTCACTCGCACTCAACTTGTGTGGGTTGAAATGTAGAAGCCGAGATTCTTAAAAGCAGTAGAATAATCATAACGTAAATAGAATAATAAATGTTTAATTTTTTAGTAGAGACGAGATACAACTTTTAATTCTTAAACCTCTCATGACAATTGACGGGCTTGAGAGTTGGCTTAGAATTTCCGAAAGATCAGCTCTTTCAACCTGTCATGTACATGTACAGGAAATTAGTGTCATTCCTGGCAAAATTGGACATAAAACTTTTTCTTACAAACTTAACTAGAGATGAATATCCATATTAAAAAATTTACTATTCTTTTTAATTTAATAAACTCGTGATAAAATTGAAAAAAATTTCAATCTTTTTTAAATGCAAAGTAAAGAAGAAACAGCAATTACTTACCATTGGATGTTGGCCTTCCCTTTCTTGAAATTTGAGGTGCAAAGAATTGTGCACAGCTTGAAACCGTCTGCATATTGCAGTGATTAGCTTTCTTCTTTCTTCAACAGCTTCCTTGAGGACTTGCCCATCTTCTTCAAGAATCCTCAATCTCTCCGAAAGCTCTCTAACAACTTCTGCACTCACCAACACATTATTCTTCCTAGGAATCTTTGTTTCAGAAGTAACCTTAGCACTATAATCAGAACTTGAACCCTTCAACTCCATGTGTTCTTCACACCCCTGCATTGTTATTTGTTTAGGCGGACAACAAAAGTATACATACAGAGCCTCTATTTATGATTGCTGTCTACAAGGAGTTCTATATTAATTTGATCATTAAAAAAAGATGTATTAGAGTATAAGTAGAATTATATGTATCAGTATATAGTACGGAGTATTATAGTTTTGAGTATTGCTAAAGTTATTTTTAAATAAATCAAAATATGTATTTAAAGTCAATGAAAATATATATTTATAAGGATACAAAGAGTCTCAGTCCATATATGAATGATATATTTTTAAAATTACAGGGAGATGTAGAATGAATTTTAGTGTGCCTAAAATACAAAGTCCTAATAAAAGAAGTAGGAGATGCAGCCAGATCAAAGATGTATTAGAGTATGAGTAGAATTATATAGTATTATAGTTTTAACGAGTTTATTTCACTTTTGGTCTTGTGAGATATTTTCGATTCATCGGCTTTGATTTGTCTACTTTTAGTCGTAAATATGCAAAATACTCACATTGTGAAAAGTTTATCAAACCTTAAATAATTGCATTAGATGACATTTTGAATTAACATAGAATATTTTTATAACTCGAGAACTAAAAGCGAAACAATTCAAGGAGTTTAACTCTCGTCCGACATTGTGAAATGACTAAGAGCTGTGTAATAGGTGAGGGCTAAAAGACCCAAATGGTGAAGCTTCTCGAGAGAAGGTGGAGTTCTTTCTAAAGAGAGAAAGACTCTCAAACCCCACTAATAAGGGCTCTTTCTTGATTTTATAATAACTTTTCTAACACCTATAATTTTGAATTTTGAAAGTTTAAAAGACCGTCACCTGCACTTTCACAGTTGGTATTCATACTAGAAATCAAAATCGAACGAACTTTTACCCTTTTCACATTAGATCTGGAAATGCTACCATAACAACAATGGAATAAACTTGTTAAATATTATAGAGTTTGGGACCATATATAAAAGGTAATTATAAGTCATAGATTTCATCAATAATACATACATATTTTTTGGTAGAATATAATATGTTATATCAAAGTATTTGTAGAATTGTAGTGAGACACAAGATAGATGAAATCATGGTTGCTTACTCCAGAGGACAGCAGAGGAATGGGAGAAGTTGAAGCAGATCAAGGTCTATGTACTACATAGATAGGATAGCTTGAAGGGGACAATTTACTTGCCACCAAAGAGAACAAAAATGTAGGAAGCTTCAATTTATGGTACATTATTTTTTTGAGAAACATAATATTGAAACTACATCCGTCATCAACAAAGGACTTAGAGCATCAATAATAGGAGTTTCTAGGAAGTGTATTGTCATATTTTTGGTGAGTTAGATGAGAGAGAACGTAAGAATATGTTGCACAATTGTAGAATAGAAGATGGTGTGCATTTCACTCACCAGCAATCCCCAACACCCAACGGTCGGGTTCTCCCCCCCTTCTCTCTCTCCTATTTGGCAGGCAAAAACTCTGGTAAAAAAACCATCCATTACGATTGCTCTAAGAATTTAACCTATTATAGTCACGGGCTAAGAATCTAAACTATTATAGTCGCGGGCTAAATCTTGAAACTTTGTATATAGAGAATGAAATGACAATCCCACAAACAAACCATATCTTTCAAGAGATTCACAGCAAAGTATGTGGAAGAGGAATGGAGAGATAAATTGGCAACAAAGTGTATGCAACATAAACAAGGTAAGATGTATACATTGGATATGAATGACATCAACATCAACTCCTCATGAACAAGCTAGGGCAGCCTTTATTATAAAAATTACATGCTGCTCTTTCTTGTAAATGCTCAGTTGTTAAGGTAAAATTCCAGTAACTGCAGAGCTAGTCAACTGGGATCTCCACCTCCATCTTCAAACCGGGGTAATCGAACACCTGAAAGAACCGAGAATTTAAAGAAATATGTAAAAAGTCATCCAACACCCGAAGTTCCATGCTAAGTGTAACAGCGTGATAATTTCAAAAAGAGATGAACTCGAGAGGCATTCAAACCTTAATGAAGTCATCCAAATACAATAAGGAGTCTCTTGTATAACCAGCTTCCCGAAGAACTTGGCTCAATACATTCTACAAAACACAAAATAGAACATGTTACGAAATCGTCAAATCTTTGTACGGACTACTATACTTTAGGGAAAGAAGGGCGACACACGGGCGGATCCTGGAATTTTTTTGAGTGGGGGCGAAGTTCAAATAAATTCAAAAATATGAAAAAATATCAAAATGCCTCTCCTTGTGAAAGAGAGCTAGAATAAAGCCCCTCCCCTCTTGTGAAGGGGGTAGAAATAGCTAAAATAAAGGGGCGTGTTGCTGGTGGGACTTGATCCAACTAAGCTACCTAAACATTTAGTAATTTCTATATACATTTCATTTTTATATATAAGTTATTGCTATATATATTATATAAAATCTGGTTCATATGAGAACCACTCTTTAGGCGAGAACCTGTGGACAAATCCAAACCATCAATCTGCAAGATCTGATGGATAGGAAATCAAGTAAAAAAAGGAGCGGGACATTTCTATAAATATTAGACTTTTGAAATTTGTAATATTTATGAAAATGATCCATCCTTTTTTTTTGGTTTTTTATTTTCAACCGTTAGATCTACTAGAACAATGGTTTAGAT
>CM008338.1:12034856-12045827 GCA_002525835.2 Ipomoea batatas | reverse complement strand
GTTGATGACTTGTGCAGGCAGGCTTCAAGGTCAAAGGTTCTTCCTACATATTCAATTCTGCTTTGTTTCATATGCTGTTTGGTTAGGAATTATTTGTTACAAGTGCAAATAAATTAGGAAGGGAAAGCTGCAAAATATGAAAGGTCAAAAGCAGTACATCTTTATTTTAAAAGTTAAAACAAAAAACAACCACCAAACATGTCTGTTGTTTGGAAAAGTTTTCTATTGTTTTCACTTCTTACACTTTTTTTCTTTTTTACCTATTCCCACGGTTTATCATTTTCATTCTCCAAAAAGTGTACCCCACATGTGAAAATTTTGTAAAAATAGAAAAGAAATTAAAATGGTAGATATACTTCATGAAGTTATACTCTCACCAAGTGTTTAAATTATATTGAATCAATAAAAAGGATTGAATAAAAATCATTAACTCACCATCTTCATTAAGCAATCATAGCATGGTAATCGTAGAGAGCAACAAAATGGGATCTAGGATGTCAATTCAACTTGATCTCGATGGAGAAACTCGGTCTTCGTCCCGACTGGACAAGGACGGAGAATTTTTTCGAGGAACGGGGGCAGCGGGAATGGGGAGAGTTTCCCCATCCATGTCCTCCCGCCCCGACCCCATCCCCGAATCATCAAAATATATATTATATTAATTATATTATACTTAGTATTATATTTTTTTTTTAGTACTACTCCGTATTATATAATTATATCATTTATATGTAATATACTAATATTTATATAAACTAATATTTAATTTGGACTTCTGATTCTTCTTCTTTTTTTTTTTCAAGTTATTATGTATGGATATTTGGTATTTTGGTTAATTAAAGACTTAAGTTTTGAATAATTTGAATCTTTAAGTATTATTTAATATTTGAAGTATTTTGTACTAGTTGTATTTTTAGATGATTGGAGGTTAGGCTAATTGGATATTTAATATAAATTAATTATATAATTTAAATAAAATATTATTTTATAGTGTACTTTAGTAAAGTTAAAATGTGTATAATTTTGTTTTTTTTTTTTTAAATCGAGACAGCAAATCTCTGTCCATAAAAGTCCCCGTAGTGATGGGGATGGAGGGTAATTTCCCATCCCGTCGAAAAACAGGGGATGAATTCGCGGGCGAGGACGGGGACCCCATTCCCCGCTCTCGCCCTGCCTCGTTGTCATCCCTAAGTACATGTAGAATTAATATAAAATATAGTTTTTCAATTTTTTCAAATCTCTCCCAATTTTTTTTTTGTTTCAATTTAAAATACGCATTTCTAATTTTTTATCTTCCTATCTTTTCAAATGAAAAGAATTACTTAAACAAATTAGTAATGTGATATTTTCTTTTAAATATTTTTAGTACATTTAAGTGGGAGAGGATTTAAATTAGGGAAAACAAACATTTTTATCCCTAAATTATTTCACTTTTGGAAATTTAGTGTATGTTAATTTATTTTTTTTTTGGTGGGTGGGGTACCCAGCGAAAAGAAGCAAATCAAGCAGACATCCAGAGAGCCATCTTGACTCTATCAGCCTCAAGAATATACCAATGACATCCTTCGGCGGGCTCTAGAATTCAATCCAATCGCAATTTCGTCTCGGTGCCAATTTGGCTATCATATCAGCCGCACAGTTCAGGTCGCGAGATATGTGATCCACATGCACGTCCCAATCCTCCGAAATTTAGTGTATGTTAATTGATTTAAACATATATATTTAGTTGCTTAATTTTTTATTATGTTACACTTTCAGTCTCTAGTGTTATATAATTATCAAACTCCATTAACAAACTCTTTTTTATGAGGTTAGTTTTTTTCATTTTGAATCAATATTCATGGTTATAGCTTCGTTTTCTCCATGTGAACATCAATGAATATTGATTCTAAATGAGGTTATTTTTTCATTTTGAATCAATATTCATGGTTATAGTTTCATTTTCTCCATGTGAACATCAATGAATATTGATTCTAAATGCTAAAGATAATTATATATGTTAATGGAGTTTGACAATTATATAACATTAGGGGCTAAAAGTGCAACATTTTGAACAATTATATTAAGGGGCTAGCTTTTTCAATTAACTTACAAAAACCAAAATTTCAAAAGCGAAACAATTCAAAGATCAAACTAAAAGTGACATTTTTTCATTGGGGGTCTATTTTGAAATCCGAAAATGACTTCTGAAATTCATTTTCTGGATTTTCTCGTGTTTGGATATTCAAGAAAAATAAAGTCAAAGGAAAATATCTATTATAGTCAAAGCAAAAAAAAATCTAATTTGAGCAGAAAATGTCTTTATAGATTTTTAGTCAGAAGATATTTTCTGGATTCTTTATTTTCTAGTATTTATCTTCTCTTGCCTTTAGTTTCCAGATTATTATTATTACAACTACCACAACATCACTATCACCACCACCACTACAACCACCACAATCACCAATTTTATTATTATTATTATTGTTGTTGTTGTTGTTGTTGTTGTTGTTATAACACATAATATATTCATTTTCAGGAAAATGAACCAAATAAAAAAAAGTAATTTCTTTAACTTTCGACCAAACAGAAAAAAGATAAAATTGTTTTTGTTTTATGTTTAATTTTTCAGTTTTCATTCTCTGTTTTCTGTTTAGAAAACTTGTTTACTAACACTCATTTTTTCACATTTACTTTTTTTTAGACTAACGTTATAAAATTAACACAAGTTTAATTTTGAGTGATATTAAAATCTTATATTTAAAATATTTTGTGATATGTTTGGTTTAAACTGAATAAATATAATTTTTACTTTTAAGTTAATATATGTAAGATTTTTACATTTGATATTCGAACCAATTTCGTATCTGTATATAACATAACTAAAAACATATTCAAACCAATAATCTATTAGGTTCACCTAAAATTTAGTATAAATAATATTAATAGTTTTTTTTAGCTAATATTTAAAATATTTTTAGAAATATTTATTTGAATGAGTTGTATACATTATACATATACTTTTTACTTTGATGTCTAATGTATGTGAAATTTCAATATCTAATATCCGGACCAAACTTGTATTGCGATATAAAATAACTAAAAATAATCGAACCAATAATCTATTGAGTTCAATCAAAATCTAAAACTTGATGTAGATTTCAAGTTTTAATTTTGATAATGTGAATAATGTCTAACTTTAAGAGTAAACAAATATGTTTTATGTATATAAGTAAATGCGAGTAGAGAAGATAAAATATGGTGACAAGGAAAAGAGTATGATAATAAATGTAATCATAGTAATGAATAAATATATAAGTAGATAATGGTGATAATGTGGTTATAGTGAGACAAAGTCAAATAGATGATAGATAATAATATTTTCCATTTAGAAATCAGTTTTTAAAAGTTCTCATATTTTCTAGAAAACTTGAAAATATTTTCAATTTTCGAAATGCGAAATTGTGGTAGTAAATATATATATATATTGTTTTCTATTCTCTAATTCTCAAATTTTTTTGGAAAACTGAATAAACTTTTTAGTTAGTAGACGGGCCCATTGTTTTCTGATCTTCAGTCAAACATAAAAAAAAATTAAATTATTTTTCTAAAAAATATTTTCTGAAGAATATTTTCTAAGAACAATGTTAGCCTTTTGCAGCCGCCAATGGGCTCTGCAAACTCAAAAAGGTATTTTGGGCTAATCAATGGAAAGCCCATACCAATAGTTGTTTCACTTGTTTGTCTATTCTCTCAACCAAAAAGCCTACAACATCATAGTAATATGACAAGAGAAATTCTCCATGCACTCTCAAATTCTACTCCTATTTTTTACTCTATATGACATGTTATGCCTTAATTGCTTAATTTAGTAGAGGGTCATGATGTTTAAGTCAATCATAAAATCTTTTGTACTGTGGCACATTATTTTTAATTATTTGTGTTTAAGAATATTATATCTTATTTATAAAAAAAAAAAAAATCATTGGTCAAACCAACTCTTTCTTCTTTGTTTATTTAGTAGAGGGTCATGATGTTTAAGTCAATGATGTTTATTCAATGATAGTATAAAATATGTCATACACTATCTTAAATAAATATAAAAAAAAAATTAATCCAAGGTATGTATTTGCGACCCAACAACAAGAATTGCTTGCATTCCGAACAGGAAAACAGAAAATTAAAGTATAAGCCAAAACAAACATACAAATATCATCTACAATTGCAACAACAACAAGAAAAGAAATCATAGTAATATACTTCAAGGAAGAATATGCTTCTGACTCATGGAATACAAGGCATGCAAAATATACTTCAAACATAAATTTTATACATATCAAACTCATCTTGTTGAGAATCAAAAACAATAATATTGTGAAACTTAAAAATAAAATAAAATAACAGAACGCCTGCTACCTCCTCGGAGACCAGCGTTCTCTTCCCCCTCCTCCCCCCCTCCTTCTTCAATTCATTTCCGTCTGAGACGAAGGGAGGAGGGTGGGGGTGGCCGTTGTTTTTTTATTTTCAAGTTCTTTAATTTAAAATTTATTAAAATAATTTTTAAAATAAAAATTAAATAAAATAGTCGGTCACTGGTGACTTGAACAAAAAATTGGTCAGAAAATTTAATAGAAGAATCAAATGTGATACAAATTGAATAGTCATGCACCTAATTTGAAAATCTTAATAGTCAATGACCAAAATCGATATAAATTGAATAGTCATGCACCTAATTTGAACATTTGAATAGTCAATGACCAAAATTGATACATTTATTATAGTTGAAGGACTAAAAATGATATTCTCCCCCCCCCCTCCCCTTAATTTTAAAAGAGGGATGTGCATCGGTTAGAACAATAACACTTTTTTTTTTAAAGAAGTTAGAACAATAACCTTAAAGATTAGGTTTGTTACACAATACTACTTACCCATATACGAAAAATGCACATAATGCACAAAATATATTATACTAATAAATATTAAAAAATAAAATTGAAAATACATAAAACATAAATAATTTGAAATATATTGTATACAAACCTTAAAAGATTTGAAAAATATGTAGCTACTAATAATTTTTTTTTTTTTAAAGCCTATTTAAAGCAAGCCAAATAATCCCTAATTCATTATTATCTTCTTTCCAAAAGTCTAACCCCGCAACAGGTGAACAACAAAAATAGTTTACCCCATAAGAGAAATCGCGAAGTACTTGGAAGACATTGATGACTATTGTAGTGTTCCTCCAGGGCTCTTCGAGCCACCTCCACCTATGGAAGCTCCGATATTTTCCAACGAAGGTGAGCTAAGGTTTTGACTTTGAAGGAAAGTTGATACCATTTTAATTTTCACGCTCTTTCACCTTGATTGTAATATGATATATGAGAAGGATTTTGCTTGTATTTTTTTTCAAAATTTTTAGGATCTATTTGTAAATCTAAAAAATGACTTTTATAAAAAAATCCTAAAAATCTTGAAATCCTTTTTCTCGACCGGTAGGAAGTCATTTTCCGAATTTATAAACCCTAAAAACCTAAAAAAGAATCAAGGAAATAAGGGTCAAATAGGCCACCGAACTACACACGAAACTGCAATTAGGTCATCGAACTCAAAAACAATGCAATTGAGTCTCTGAACTACACAAATTCATGCAAATTAACCCAAAGTGACTTGTTGACTTGATCTTCCGGTTACCAACTTTAAAAATAATATTTTAAAATAATTTTAAATTAATTAATTAATTAAAATTAAAATTAAAATAAAAACAGGAACAAGTCAATTGGGTCCTCTTTTTTTAATTTTAATTTTAATTAATTAATTAATTTAAAATTATTTTAAAATATTATTTTTAAAGTTGGTAACTGGAAGATCAAGTCAAACAATTCACTTTGGATTAATTTGCATAAATTTGTGTAGTTCAGAGACCCAATTACATTATTTTTTAGTTCAATGGCCTAATTCCAATTTCGTGTGTAGTTCGGTGGCATATTTGACCCTTATTCCATTAATCAAATAAACCCTCCTGATAAATCCCATTAGCGAAAGAGCGCCAAACTTAAAAGGTATCAGCTTCAGCCCCTCCCCCCCGAACTGGCCCGAAGTCAGAACCTGAACTCACTCGAGAATGCCGGAGCTTCCAGAAGTGGAGGCGGCTCGGAGAGCCGTGGAGGAACACTGCAAGGGCTTAAAGATCAAGAAATCCATAATCGCCAACGATTTTAAGGTCATCGATGGCGTGTCTTCCGAGGACTTCGAGGCTTCTATTCTGGGGAAAACCATCGTCGCTGCTCACCGCAAGGGCAAACACATGTGGATTCAGCTCGATTCTCCTCCTTTTCCTACTTTCCAGTTTGGTGAGATTGGCCGATTGCTCTTCTCATTTTACAAAAGAAATGAAATTTATCGTAAATATTTAGACATGAAATTAGATAGTTTTATGGAGTGCTGATATCCTTCCGAGAATAAGTTGATCGTCTTTTATTGTTATACAGAAGAATATTAGGAGGTTTATGCATTTATCGTGCTGCAGTTCATTTTAGGGTTTTATTGTTAAAGAAAATTGAAGCTGTCTTCAATTCCTTCAGTTGTGTGTTGAAAACATTGGGGGAAAATGTTACTCTGTATATGTTTCAGTCTTCTATTTGTTACTGCATCTCTGAAGTTCAAAGACAAAAAAAATTAAGGCTTTCTTGAACTAATTTGTTTGTTTCATAACTTACTGTCTTGATCAGGAATGGCAGGTGCTGTGTATATCAAGGGAGTAGCTGTTACAAAATATAAACGGTGTGTCCAAATGTTCCTTACCAGTGGAGAATATATTGTACATAATGTTCTCAGTTCATAAATAATCATTTTATGAACCTGTTTAAAGCTATTATCAAATTCTGGAGAGTTGACTGGTGAATTACTTTAGCATATATGCACACTAAACTTGGAAGCTGTCATTTGTTATACACTTATACTCTTTGTTCTGGTTGATGTGTCTAACATACCTGCTTTCTAGCTGCACTTATCAAGGTTCATTTTTTAATAACTCATTGCAGTATGTACTTGGAGTTGCTGCAATTGTTTTCATTATTTTTTGTTAAGGGAGAGGACTGTCACTTTCAAGTCTTTTACTTTTTGCATCTGCAAATTGTATTGCAACTGAGGTTTGCTACAAATTTCCTTGCGTACAGGTCTGCTGTCAGTGATGAGGATGAGTGGCCTTCCAGACATTCGAAGTTTTTCATTGAAGTGAGAAGTCTTGTCTATTCTTAGTATTCTCCATGAATTTAGGGAGTGCACTTACATATTGATTTTTATTATACTAAACATTTGGAATTTCATCGGTCCTGAACTCTTGGGTGATTTATGCACTAGTCTGAGAATTACACGATACATGTTCTTGTTAGGAACAGAACATGTTTCATCAATGATATAGACTATTTGTGAAAGACAAAACTTTTGCTTGCAATTTCTTAGTGAGATTGCCCTAATATTTCTGCTTCAGACACATGACATAATACTGATGACAATACCATGCATTATAACACTAATGCAACTCTCAGTTATGGCACTGAGATGCTCGAATGCAAACATATATAATATTAAACATTCTGATAAAAAACAAGTATGATTCATTTCAACAATTATAAGTTTAATTGGCTCTGAAAATATTCACTTTCCAATTAGCATTGACACTTTGCACGCTTTCTGCAGCTGGAAAATGGCTTGGAGCTTTCATTCACTGATATGAGGAGATTTGCTCGAGTTCGGTTACTTGAAAATGTATTCTTATATTATATATATTATATACTTGCAGTGTTCCATGCCATTTTCCCCCTCAAGAACAGGGTTCTTATATGAAGTTCTCTTATGGTTCAATCTCTGCAGCCACCTGCTGTGCCTCCTATATCAGAGCTTGGACCTGATGCATTATTGAAGCCAAAGACAATAGAAGAGTTCCACAAAGCTCTAAGCAAGAAAAAGATTGGAATTAAGACCCTTTTAATTGACCAGGTTTATAAAAATCCGCCGACTCTGCCCTCTGCAATTGCCTAGTCTGGAATGCATCATAAAATGGTTAAGGGTCAATTTGGCCTCTATGTTTTTCCTTTTTGGCTAATTTTGAACCTGCATCCTAAAAGTGGCACCTCAACTCAATTATTGTTAGTATTATGGGCAATGCCCCATATTTGGATGGAGCCATCTAACTTCCATTAGATCTAATGGCATGCCTAATTTCAACTTCATTTTGTTGTCTACAATCAAATTATTATTATTTTTAATGAAAATTATAACATCTCTCCTCAAATTTACCACCAACATCACTAATCCAGATCAAAGCCACCAACCCCTCTTTCCCTCTTGGAAACCAGGTCACAATTGCAAGCTATGGTACATACTACATACATTTTTCTTCAAAAACAAATCATTTTTTTTCCATGTAAATATCAATATTAGGACCAAATAAAACATTTTGCTAATTGAAATGCTAGCTATTTCCATTTTGAAGTGAGTCAAACTTTGATTTGTCATTGTTTCTGCAGAATTTTATATCTGGTATTGGTAACTGGATTGCTGATGAAGTGCTATATCAGGTGAATGTGCCTTCTCTCTGTCATCAATCTCTTCCATAACTTCATGAAGAAATTTAGATTCCTGTCATCACATTAAATCTGATTACTGCATAGTGGGTTGCTTAGTCAAATCAACAGATAACTTTCTGTGATTAAGGTTATCATTAATAAACAAAATTCTTGTTCTGGTGAAATCTGTTTATTCCTTTATCCTTTCCCTTTAGCCACTAAATTAAATTTGGTGCGTATTCATATTGCCAATTAAATCCAAAATGTTTTTTTTTTGGCAGGCAAGAATTCATCCACTGCAGATCACTTCAAGCATGTCCAAAGAAAGTTGTGCAGCACTACTCAAATGCATAAATGAGGTTATTCATATTCTTATAAATAGGCTGGTGAATTAATTCATCATATCTTTATTGCCTTTATACTCATGTCTAGACATTGGAGATCATATGCTTAGGTTATAGAGTTTTCAGTTGATGTTGATGCTGACAGCAGCCGCTTCCCTGTTGAATGGTTATTTCATTATCGGTGGGGCAAAAAGCCTGGAAAAGTTAATGGTGAGATAATTTCACAATTATGATTCTTTTAACAGAAAAAAGTTATGTTCACAGGTTATTGGAAAAGCTGTAGAAGTTGGAGCAGATAGTGATCAGTTCCCTGGTAATTGGATTTACCATTTTCGGGAAAAGAAGGACAATGCTTTTATTGATGGTTTGGATCCTTACCCCTGCTGCACTGCTTTCTTGGCTTATGGCTATTGATTTCTTATTTTCCTTGAATCTCCATGACTCAATAGTACAGTCCACAGATTAATCGAGTCATCTATTTCTACTAGATCTACTGTTTATGTGAGGATAATAATTGCTATTGGGTAATTAGTAACTTTTGTGCTGTTTTTAGTGTGTTTAGTGGTTATAGAAGAAGTTAGTATTTCAGATTCCCTCTTTGGGATGTAGTATGTAGGCCTACACTTGCATGTTGGTTCTATGTGCCTGGCTTCCTTGTTCCTTGTTTATGCAACTATTTTAGTCCTGTCCTGAATTAGATAGAAGTATGACATTCACTGGCTCTCTTTACTTCAAATATTTTGCCTGTCAACGATTCTTGAAATACCCAGTTGCTTTGCATCAAATATTCTGATTGCATTTGAATGTTGTGCAGGGAGGAAAATTGAATTCTTAGTTGCTGGTGGCAGGGTATGCTTGCTTGTGTACTCATTATATTATATGTTGACATGCATTTAGCTTTGGCTCGTATCCTCATGTGCTTACTTTCTTCCTCGTCTTCTTTCCTTCCTGAATTTAACTCAGACATCGGCCATTGTACCTGAGCTACAAAAGCTAACAGGATCTNTCTATCAGCACCATTAGCAGTACCACGAGTTTGGGAAGCAGGATTGTAGGGAGCCAATTGATTTGTATCCTGGTTGAGCCGACTCACAGGACAGATACCCAAGGCAATGTGCCGTTTAAGGTGGCTAGTGCCTGCTAATTTTGTGCCAGTAACATAAGCAAATGATTTTCTGCACTGGTTACAATAGGCCCTCGTACAGTCACCATTAACAGCTTCAAGAGTAAAGTGTTCCCAGACAATGGATTTCTTTCTCCTGCGTTTATTAGGTTGTCTCTCTGAATTGGCCAATTCATTATTATCTGTAGGGGTATCCATTTAAAAAGTCCTTCAAGTAGAAAACAGAATATAAGCAAATAAACTACAGCTTTAGAAACTAAAGCTTAAATGCACATGATCAACTATGAGACCAGTTCAAGAAACTCCAACATTACTAACACATACCAACACACTTCATCATGTTCAGCAACCAACGCGCATATATATATATATAAAGCAAAAAATAAACAAATAAAAAGTTTCTTCTCCATCCTCCATGGAAAAATTTCCTTTCATTAATCCACTAACTGTCTCTTTCCCTCCAACCGAACCCAAAATACATCAAATTTAAATAAAATATCCAATTCTTCAATGATAAAATTTCATCAAACTCAAAACAATACCACACAAATCTCTCACATTAAACTTTCCAAATTCCCATTCCTAAACCTCTGGAAGCCCATAAAAATTTCAGAAAAAAAAATAATAATAAAACACAGGTAAAAGCAATAGCAGCAAATCAACACAATAACGTTTCAACAAATAACGAAATCGGAAATAAATACAGATACAAAATAGATAAACAAAAAATACGTAAAAACATTAAAAACAAAATCACACGAAAAACAAACGTACTTGTGAAGAACTGAGGTCGAAACAAATGGCGTAATGAAGAGTCAGAACAACAAGTGCGCAGTAGGGTTTAGGGTTTATCGATCAAAGTTGAGAAGTATTTTTGAAATTGTGGAGGGAGAGGGGAGAAGATGATGGGCTTAAGAGGTTCAGAAGTCGAAGGATAAAAACTCAGAACCCTAATGGA
>CM008338.1:11983165-11995026 GCA_002525835.2 Ipomoea batatas | reverse complement strand
AGACAGAGTGGCTGCAGGAGACATTCAGGTGCACTTTATTTCTACTAAGGATCAGCTAGCTGATATTTTCACCAAGTCCCTCGCAGGTCCTCGGTTCTCCTTCTTACGTGACAAGCTACAGGTTACTTCCGTACCATCCGCTTGAGGGGGAGTATTAGGACTCTACATAATAGAGTCATACTATAAGTCTCAGTCCTAGTTTACTTATGATTCTCAGTCCTAGTTTACTTATGATTCTCTTGTATATATACTCTTGTATTCCTACAATTATATTTGGTGAACTCTAATACAAACATAATTGTTCTCATCAGCCCCACCCCAAAGTCTTGACTTATTTATTTATTTATTATTAATATTATTTAAATTTTTAGGTGGGAAGTGAGGAATATAAACTGTTTAACGGAATATTTTCTGTCCAATTTTGTTCTCTTTTCGTTTCTGATCAGGGGATAAAGATATATAACTTTAATCCTTTTTTTCCTGTACAAAATACATAGTTTTTGTAAAATATTAATTTTAGCTACGTTCTTGTTTGTGTAATATTTTTATTTAATTTTATTAATATATAATTTCTATTTCATGTACTGTATCGAAGTGACGACTTTTCAAATAGAGTTATACAAATATCTTTTACTTTTCTTACAAAAAATTGTACTTTTAAAAATTAAATTGATCGGAAATAAATATAAATTTATAAATTTACAAAGCTTGAATATATTTCGTAATTATCATACCAATAAAATGTTTCAACTTTTCATTAAAAAAAAAAGAAAAAAAAAAAAGATACATGCATTGTTGGCAGTCTGTTTGGGGCAGAGGGTATAATGGACAGCCCATAATTTCCATATATAATATATAATAAGAACTTTCCACATAATACTCATTACTTGTTTATGAATACCATGAAAGGAAAGAACTCATCTTTTGGTCTGCTTTACCCAACTATAAACATCAAGCACATGGTCTTTGAAGAACGTAGAAATTATGGGCTACAAATCGTTTTCAGCTCACAATCACACCAAATGTATCCGTTGAGGACATGATAAACTTGGTTGATAGGGATAACCCAACAACAACATTAATTTAATCAATTTGGTTGCTGAAAGTAAGGTATTAAGTAAATTCTTTTTTGTTGAAAATTTTGTAATAACTCAATATTATGAGTTTTAATTTAAATTTTATTGTGCTTTTATATATTGATTGGCAAGTTTTCAACTAATATATAAGGTCAGTGAAAGAGGTTAATATTGACAAAAGAAAAGAGTTTATTTGATGTTGAGTGAAACTTGATTAAAAATTATGGTGAAAGCTATATATACTCGAAAGTGATAGAAACGAATGGAAGTCAGGTTCTTTGGTCGATTGTATATGGTTGGTAGTGCAATGTTGGGTGTGCATGGTATCACACTGCACATACCTATCACTTGGCAAATTTGGAATAGAGAATTCTTGGAGTACGTTGTTCTAAATTGACTATTGGACTATATCAAACATCTTTTGAGTTTATATGTCGTGGAGACTACGACATCATCTCCAATATTTGGTTGTAACTTAGTGTTCATATTGCACGTAAAAATGAAATCAGCCATGGACCTTGGATGAATTACTTTAGAATATTGAGATTTCTAATAAATAAAAATTGATTTTTATAACAAAAACGACACAATTATATTTAATGCTTGATCCCTACCTTGATCCCTGCATAGGATAGATAGGTGTTACTATCTTTTCTATGGTATATGGAAAGGAATATAATGTGGTTCAAATGAAGACCACAGGTTTTAAAGGGGGGCTTTGGAGTTGCAACAAGGCTACAATCACACAACTGGAAAGGACTAAATGCCACACAACCATATGCATCACAGCTATACACCTAAATAGACATGTCAAACATAACTTTGTATACGAATAAAGAGATTTTATTTATATATGTATCACCCTCTTATTAGTCTTAATCAGTAATATAATGATATTGCAACAGTTAACATCCAATTTGAACTCAAAAATTTTGGAAACTCTTTCATTTCTGCAAGATTAAACTACAAACAATCCAAACAACATTTCCTACTTCAAAGTGGAAGGAAACCTAAAACTAAGGTATATACAGGAGGCAGGAGGAGCAAGAAAGGCATTACAAATTCGCTTCACTGTTACTCCTAACTGCATTATTTCTAGCCCGCCCTCGATGATGTGGCTCATCTGCAGAAAGGATTTACTCCGTGCATCTGCAAATACGAGAAGTCTAAGAAGGGACTGCGTTCCGCCATGCTTGAATCCACGGAAGCTCCCTTCGAAGTCGCAGAGCCTTCACTGAAAGTCATGGCCCCCGAAAACCACTGAGAAGACGACTGGAGATGAACTGGCGGCTGAGATAGATTTGGCCATTCTGGAACCTCGAATCCCTTGGCCATGTCCCAAAACATGGTTTGAAGCTCCTCCATGCTGTAAGTCTTACCCTGAACCCAAAGGTTCATCACAGATTAGCCTAAGAACACCAAATGTTCTTTAAACAGAGAATGTGACAGAATCTTGATCTGACCATATAACGGACAGACAACCAAATGCCCGAGAATCACCTCGTGTATAAAAAAATGACCACAAACAGCCTCAGACACAGGAGTTGGAGAGTTAACTTGGTAACCGTAAGGTTCCAAATTTGACTCTCATGGTATTGTCTATTGCCAACCTAGGTTGGTTTACCTCGGTTCTTTGAAGCTAAAGGTAGACTTCACCCAGAGCACATCGGGGCTTCCTGTAAAACAAAGCTACAGAGTAATGCTACACCAACTCCTAGCCTGAACTAATGCTACAAAGTATTTGCAGATTTCATTCATTCAATGTTGAAAACTAAGTCTAAACTTTTTCCAAGACAAAAACAATTATATTTTCATACTCCTATTACATTTCTAGCTCTCCAGTTATACCGGTGATACAAATTTAGTCCCTGAATTATATGCATGACCATCTTTAATTCTCTAAATTATGCAAAGGTTAGTCCTTGAATGACCAAATCTGTCACTTTATTAACATATGTGTTGTAGAAATAGTCCCTGAGAAACTAAAATCACCACTTCGGACATAACTTAAAGATTGAGGGTCGTACTAAGTCTGTATCACGAATATAACTAATTCTTAATCTATACCATCTTAATCTTGACATCCTGTTGGGGATATAAACAAAATCCAGACTACATATTAAGAAAACACAATGCAATTGCAGATTGTAACTGGAAAATCACTTCCAATTCTTACCTCTCTCCGAACATCCTTCATGAGGGACACCATTTCCTGCACAAAATCCGCGAACCCCTCAACCTCGCCGTCATCCTCGCGAGAATCATACAAACCAGCATCGTACAGAGTCCTCCGCCTCGGATCAGACAAAACTGTTAAAAACCCAACACATTAGCCCTAATCAATACAATCGCGAGAATCAATACAAACTAAACCTTTTCCCTCCCCTTAATTACCGGAATACGCTTCTTGAATCTGCTGAAACCGCCGCTTAGCTTCCCCCAATAACGACGGGTTCTTGGTCCATTTATCAGGGTGCCATTGCATAGCGAGTTTTCTATACGCGCGGCGCAGTTCCTCGTTAGAAGACCCTTCGCTCACGCCGAGAATGGTGTAATACGAAGGGCACGATCCCCCACAAGACTCCATTTTCGAAAAACTCTGTGTTTCCAAATTATGACACTGGAAAAGATGGGTGAAAGGGTATATATGATGACAGGAGGCGGTTGATGGGTTTCATACAAAATATCTAAGGGGACCGTAAAAAAGGAAGCTTGGAGGTCCGGAACGTTCCAGAAGGAGAAGAAAAGAGAGGTTTTGACGCCGCTTTTGGTCCACGTTGTTCTGGTGAAATGGTGAATGGTGGAAGATATTTTTTTTGGGTTTGGGAGATATTTTGGATGGAATTTTCTGGGGCTTTAAGCACATGAGGTGAGGATTGCTTTAACTAAAAACATGGTGGGCTGCCCGGTTCAGTATTCACCGAGTGGGCCCCGCAACCATGAAAGGTTTTGGCAAGGAAGATAAATGTGATTAGATCAACGTCCGGATCATTCTATGTGTAGCTTCATGCAGAGATTGTTGTGCAAGTTTCGTAATGCGGTTTTATTTTAAGAATGTTGACGGTTATATGTTCATAATGAGACAATCCAAATACTATTCACTCTCGCAACCTTACTGAAGTACAAAGTGTCAATATCTCCTCTCCTGAGACTTGAACTCATTCCCTTCCATATGGAGTGTAACCGAGTGCCACTAAACCACAAGGTCTTGGCGGTGGGCAGTGAGTTTAGTTCTAAATTTTACACCCTATAGGAGGTGGTTATAAACAACTTAAGTTAGTTTACTCTCTTGTGCAACCGGGTGTCACTAAACCACAAGATCTTGGCGGTGGGCAGTGAGTTTAGTAACTATAAGGTTTTAAATTTGACACCTTATAAGAGGTGGTTATAAACAACTTAAGTTGGTTTACTCTCTTGTAATCATTTACTAGTTAGGGTCACATGACAAACTTCATCAAAAGCTCACCTTTATTAGGGGCTGTGATCTTTCTGATAAATTAAAGCATCTTATTCATACAATAATTTATTACCTCGTATTTTATTTAAAAAAACTGAAAACAGCTATAAAAAAAGTCAAGATCAAGGTTGCAAAATACGCTGGGCGCTAGATGCCCGCCTAGCGCCTAAGCCGAACACAACAAAAAAAAACACTAAAGATTGTGTGTGTGTATTGTATTCTATATACACACACACACACATATACACATACACAAAAATATACTACACATGTTTCTCGGATTGTAAAATAAATAAATAAATAAAGTAAAAAAATAATAACTCGACCAATTTTGCTGAGTTAACACGGTCGAGTTGGCGTTTAGATGCTAAAATATTACAATTGAGTGGTGCCTCCGATTAATAGTGTCTAAGCGCGATTTTTACAACCCTGATCAGGATATGACTGTTTGATTGTGATTTGATGGGGCTGTGAGTGGTAGAAAATGGGCCTGATAGTATGGGCCTATGGGGATTTTCAGGACAGGCCTAGGAATAGAACTTGAGTGGGGGAGTAGTCCATGGGCTAGGGTTAGGGAGGATAAAGGATGGACCCTAACTACTCGTAAAGATTACCCAGGAGGTAGGAGGCGGTGATAGTATTCCTACATTTCGTTATACCATGGACTAGATTCATATTTCATTATTTTCAAAAAAAAATAAAATCATATTTCATTGTCAATCCTAATTCAAAAATTATATATTTATAATTAACACTTTTTATCTGTAGTTAACAATTTCTATACTTGTAAACAAATTAAAAGCACATAATATAATAATTGCAGATACGATAACTAGATAAATTGTTAACTGCAGATACATAAGATGTTGGTCAACATGTTATATGTGTATGTTCAGTTAACATATTTTGTACTTGCAGTTAACAGTTCATGTATTGTGTTTGTAATTACCATGTGTTTTCAATTTGTTTACAAATACAAAAACGATTAACTACAAGTACATAGTGTGCCACTGCAGTACAAAATCTGAAGATTATTTTTGGACCAGGATGCACAATGCAAGGTAAACCCTGATACATTGTATAATTTACCGTATTCCTAGTTGTTGTGGTTGGTATGCGAATAGGTTGAGTACTGGTAGAGGTATCAAATGGATGTGTTCTTGTCTAGGTCCTTCCATTTGATTAGCCAAACATGGTCCAATTTCTATGGGCCGGGCTCGGACTAAAGCTAGCACAGTCTATATTAGAGTTTTATTACATGTACTTTCAAATTTTATTACATCACATTTACTCTATGACGTGGTAAATATTGATAGTATATTTTCGTCATATGAATTTCAAATAAAGTGTGACATCAAGAATTTGTGAGAAGGAATAAAAGTTGAGAGTAAGAAATGAGAGTATTTTCTGTTTACTATGAACTTGGAATAGACCATCATTTTTACCTCACACTAAGCCAGGTTGGTGGCACTTGAAATTTATCTTCAATAAAGATTTATTATAATTTCAAACATTTTTAAGATTTCTTTTAATATTTATTTATATAGTTAATTAACATAATAAAAAATGAATAAATTATTTGTAATCCACAAGACAACAACACGTGTAATAGGAGTTCAAATTTTTATGGTTTAGGTTTATATTTAATTTTCTGAATTTATATTATCAATTGATACACTGTAGTTTTACTTATTTGCAATCTATATTTTTGAAAGTCGCATGCTGTCATTCTATATAGTGTTGTTACTTACACTTGAAAGTTTAATTTATTTACAAAAATGTCACCTCAGATTTTCTATTGCTCTTGATCCGTTACCTCTTTCGCCCTTTCTAAATATACAACTCTTATTGGTTCTTAATTCTCTCCTAGGCAATAGTTTTCACAGTAGTGCGATCACACACACACACACACACACACACAACAACCCTTTCTATAAAAAGTGAAAATTGATCTTAGCCGCTCATATATTAGGATTCACCAATAGATTTGATGATTTTAGTAAAACAAGTACGGTGCCAATTTTATAAATATTGCAATCAAGTTTGCAATATTTATAAAACTAACATTGCCTTTTCACCCCTTATTTTTTTAGCAGCCCTCAATGTTCTACCCAAAATGGATCAATCAGATGAGTCATCGCTATACATACAACCCAAAATCACTATTTACTCGACTTAGGGTTGAATTTGACACTTTAATTTTCCTATTATTAATTAAATCTTAAAATTAAATATATATACCTCTCATTTTTTAAAAATAAAATGTCATTTAGAGAGAGAATAATGCTATACATACACTCCAAAATTTTTCTAATTACTTCCCTTCTTAATATGAGACTATCTAATTGAATTTGTTAGTATTTGGTTACGAATAGATGCGGTTAGACAATTCATGACACCCAATAAATATAAGTCACATTAAGAGAGAATACTTTAAGATTAAAAAGCATTTTCTTTATGAATACTCTTGCAACAATTAGACATTAGTTTGAAGGCAAACACAAACAAAAATATAGAATAGTAACAAATTAAATAAAAATATTGAAATTTAATATAATGCATAAGTGCATTACTTGTGAATTATGATTTGTTTAGAGCTCATTTACGTAACAGATTTACTTATATATATTTTTTGTTCACAAATTTTACTCCTATGGTCAGTTGAGCCTGTCCAGATTTACTTATATTAATATTTTTTTGAATACAACTGACCCTATTACATTGTAGTATCTGTTCATCTATACTTTTCTCAACCTGTTGAAGCACAAAGAGTCAATTTCGAGATCTCCACCACTGAGACTCGAACTCATGACCTCCCATCTGAGGGTGGCCACTACATGTCAATTGAGCACAAGGTGCTTGGCCAAATTACACACAAAGATAATAAGGTGAATATAATACAATAACTCATTATGATCTTTTTATGCGAACTCCAAGGAAATAATTGCTTGCTTTATTTTACGTAACACACTTTCAATATAGAAGCACTGATATGATACATCACAAAGCATCTATTTAACATATTATTATTATTATTATTATTATTATTATTATTATTATTATTATTATTATTATTATTATTATTTCATATTCATGGCTTCAAGTTGGCATGATGATCCTCCATGTCTTTGGTAATATCAAGATTAAATTTCAGATAAGAGAATGGCTCAAGAATCTCCTCTTTCACCTTCTCATACTCAATAGTCCATGTCACCAAATGATTATCACCGCTAGTATCAATTTTATATGTAATGATGAAACTCTTATAATCTTCCAAGATTTCACCTCCAATCACTTTGAATTTCATTAATTTCTCCTTCTCATCTATGGCCTCAATGACTTCCTCTACAGTCTTGGTTTTCCCATCTGTCATATATAATAATTAATATTCATGTGCTATGAATATTTTAAACTATGTTGAAAATAAGTATCTTCTTTTGTTTGGATGAAAATAAGAAAATTAATTATAAAATTATTTCGTATAAAATCTTAATTATTATTATTATTATTTTAATATATAAAAAATATAACAATGCTAAGTAAATGAATCAATCATAAATAAAAATTTATAAGTATAATTAATTAGAGTTTAATACAATAAAGTTTTATGATGTGGTAAGTAAGCAATCAAATCTCCTACTCTAACCAACAAAAATTATTCTTATAATAATAATATAACTAATAAAGTCTTATATTCCAACCAACATAACCATAAGTAGTATAATGATTCAAATAAAGATTGAAAATATCTTAAAGTTGTAAAATTTATTTATTTATTTCAAATTGAAAAGCTTTCTCCTAATACTTAATTGTAATGTATTTTTTTTTTAATAAATAGTTATCATGTGTAAAATAATTCATTTATTATTACTTCAGTAAAGATTGATTATTATTTTTAAGATTTTAAAATGTGTGTATACTTGCACTTATGTTATAATTTATTTACATTAAAATAAATTTATAGATTAAAATTTATATTGTTAATTAACTTTAAAAATTAACAATAAATATAATAAAAGATGCAAATAAATAATTTTTAAGTTATATATAACTTATAATAATAATAATAATAATAATAATAATAATAATAATAACAATAATAAATACATAAATTGATGAATGTAATAACTCTAAATTAAAGAATTGTTAAAAAAAAAAAAAAACAAACAAACAAACAAAGAAAGTATATGACAAATCTGCTTGCTCATTTGTTTGGTTATCAGTCCGGCCAGGTCAATCTCTCTTTATTTATTTATTTATTTATTTATTTATTTGTTTAGCTTGACCGAGTTCGGTCTGAATTTTAATTGGGCCAGCTTAGTCTAGTCCAAATTGTAATCAACTATATGACAAATTTACGGCAAATTATTGTGTGGATCATGGTCCACACAGCTGTGTGGACCATAATAAAATGTACATTTTTAATTTACTAAATGTACATTATTTTTTTACTGAATGTACATTATTTTTATATTATAAAAATAATGTACATTCAGTACACAAATAATGTATATTCCCTGAATACAATGTACATTATTTTTATATTGAATGTACATTATTTGATAGTATGGTCCCCACAATAATGATTGCAAATCTATTCACTCATTTGATACCACTTAAGAGTAGAAGGGGTGAGAGAGCTAGTTGAGCATAAGTGATGGATCGAGAAAATGTCTTCCAAGTAAAAATCTCATAAATCATTTTTCAATAAAATGGATAGTCAAACACACATAAAAAAAATGATTTTTTTTCAAAGAAACAAAGATTTAAAATAAAAAGTAGTGGAGGAAAACATGGGTAGGTTTCCAAATGGGTAGGTTTCATATTCTAACTTATCCTCAAAATGGAAAGCTACTTTAAGTATATTTCCAAACATAATTTTCATTCTCTAAATTTATGAAGAAGTAAAACATTTTCAACTTCTAGATCGTGCCAGACATCTTTATAAATAACATTATATTAACATATACATTAGGAATGTTAAAACTCATGTAAAATATGAAACTATAATAATTAATTTCTTAAAAATAGAAAAGAGAACACAAAACAGTTCAAGATCGAGTTAAGGGGTTACCATGTCTAATTTTCCAGGTGATGATAGAGCCCACAGTTCCCCATTGACCTTCAACACTAAGAATACCTTTGCACATGGAGGGGATGTGATGTGGTCTCTCACTAAAGAGTTGATGATAAATGTCTCCATGGAAGCTGATCTCTACCTGGGCAAGTACCTTTCCTTTTAAACCCATCTTATAACAAAGCTATATCAAAGAGAGTAGTGATTCTCAGTTGTGATCGAGAAACTATGGTGTGATTGGAGTCTTATATATAGGCCTTCCAATTCAGCTCAATCATTGCCACAGTCCTCTTATTTATTTCATTTATTTGATTACTTTTGTGGCCCATGCTAAAATATTTAAAATTATTGTATTGTACCCGCACAATTGTTATGCCATGAACCAGGGTCCATCTAAGAAGGTGGACCTTAATCTTAAATTGTGCATTTTTAGTATTAGAATTGTGAACTTCTAGAATATAAATTGTATTTTCTAAATTTTGAAAATTTGTGAATATAATACAGAGTTATCACAAATTGTGAATTTTTAAATGCTAAATTGTGAACATTTATTAAGTAAATTGTGTATCTTTGGACTCGAGTCCACCTTGCCCAAGTCCACAGAATAATTTGCCGTACCCACATTATTCGCAAATTTTACTGTGGACCGCACACCAAAACGACGTCGCTTTGATTAATGAAAATAGACGTATAAAACGGCCTCCGTTCAGTGCA
The DNA here is from genome assembly GCA_002525835.2 of Ipomoea batatas. Lineage (NCBI taxonomy): Eukaryota > Viridiplantae > Streptophyta > Magnoliopsida > Solanales > Convolvulaceae > Ipomoea > Ipomoea batatas. The sequence goes on along the minus strand of CM008338.1, from coordinate 11,984,702 downwards.
TCTGTAGTTCCCTTTCAACACAACTGGCCAACTGCAATATCAGTTAATGACCATGGTCCACAATGCATATGGATCATGGTCCACGGTATAACAACTGCACATTATTGGGGCAGATCAGTAGAAAAAACTATTTGGAAAGTTTAATTGTTTAGTCCATTTCCTATAATCACAATATAAAATTAATGATGATTAAAATATCACTTATAGAAATTTCACTTTTTCCAACCACGTGTTTATTGTTTAAATCACAATATAAAAATTTGGAAAGTTTTATTGTTTAGTGAAATGAATTTTTTTTTGTTTGAAACTGGGTACATTTTCAACGACCATTTTTTGTGTTGGAAAAATCCCACAACTGTTATTTGTATTAGTGGTCATTTCTGATCACTATTTGCTAGAAATTAAGCAACTTTAACTTTTTCTCCCCACCAAATTTTTCGACCACATTCTAAAAGTGGATGCTATTTCCGACCACTTCATGCGGTGGTCGGAAATAGCTACGAGCAATTTTCCCTCTACCCTAAGTGGTCGGAAATGTGGTCGGAAAAGCGATTTTTTTGACCGGAAATTGCCGATTTCCGACCACTTTTTGGTAGTAAGAAAATTGGACATTTCTAGTAGAGCACTTGAATTTGAAAATTTCTAATTACTATTTTCAATCACCTCATTGAAAGCTGTCGATAACACCGATCATACCAATAAAACTGGCTGTTAGATGGTTAAACGTTGAATGTTTACCCTAATTTTCACCCTCTAGTTGTTGAAAATTCTGTTTGACTAACAGTTGGTGTAAATTTAAAAAAAAAAATTGTCATGTTTATGCCCAATTCCTAAAAAATAATTGAGTTTGTATTAGTCTCTAAATAACAACAAAGTAACATTAAAAAAAAGTTTTGCTTCCTTTGAAAATATTATTTCCTTCCTCCCCATACATAAAAGTAATAATTTTAATATGTAAAAAAAAAAAGAAAAAAGGCAAGAACACTACGGCTTGGCCATCCGCAATCCATCTCAAATTTCTTTTCCATTCAAATCGAGTGTATTTGTAAATTTGTTAATTTGAAAATTTTGTTATTTTAAAAAAATAATGAATATCGGTGCTAGTAGTAAGTAGTAACTCTATTTTTTTAATAAAAAAAATGCAAAAAAAAAAAAGAAGCAAAAAGAACAACAACAACCAGCAAAAAGAAAGAAGTCATGAACATAATAATTTAGGAGCCAAAATATCAAAAGCCTAATTATTTACATCTTGCAGACATGAAACACTTTAATCATTCTAAAAAAATTGGTGTAAGTGTTTTTAATTATTTATTTATACTATATTAATGATATAATTAATTATTCTTTTAGTGGGTCGGTCACTCATCCTTCTTAGTGGATCAACCATTCTATGGATGCTGTAAGTCAAACACGCTTAATCACATATTATGTGATTGTTATAAGTTAAGCACGCTTAACCATAGAATTCTTTGGCTATATAGTTCCAATATCTTACTAAAAATCGGTTATAAGTAGCTGGACATTAACCATTTAACAA
>CM008338.1:11839488-11859280 GCA_002525835.2 Ipomoea batatas | reverse complement strand
TGATTATATTTGCCCAAAGGGATCAAGTGGGTGGAATATTATTTTGAACATTATATTTTTATACTTAGAAGGTGATAAACTCAATTTTTGTCAATACCTTTTTAATCAAGTTCATCACATATAATTTTCCTATCGTGATTTATCTTTTCTGTTTTGCTTACAGGCTATTGTATAGGATCGGAGGGGTAAGTATTACATTATGTCTTATAAGTAACAAACATTTGCTAACATTACTTATAAGAAAAAGTGTAATACTTTTGATGAAAAATGTACTCCGTAATACTTTTACATTAAAATGTAAAAGTATTATACTTCCAATTATAAGTAACAAACACTTTATTCCTTATTAATATTACATTTTTCAGTATAAGTATTACATTTTCATATTAATCCGGCCCGACCAAACCCGTTTCATAAGTAAGGATATGTGAGACTGTCTCGCACAAGTGCAGTCCTAATTATATTATATAACTATGGGTCATACTTGTGGATCCGTGAGACGGGTCGGGTCGGGTCAATATGAAAATATAATACTTAGGAAACAATGTACGGAGTAGTACTTTTAAATCAATGTAAATGTATTACATTTTTCTTCAAAAGTAATACACTTTCCCATGTAAGTAATACACATTTTATTTCTTATTAATATTAAAATTTTCAGTATAAAACTATAAATATTACATTTTCACATTGACCCGACCCGTCTCACGGACAAGGATCAGAGAAACGTTCTCACACAAGTGTTTGCTTATAACTATTTTATGAAAACAATATATTATAAATATGAATTTATTCTCCAAAATAAATATCAAGAATATTTCTAGGTGGCTCTACTAAATCTCCCTTTGTGAATTGCATCAATTTTTATCTTTATTACACAAATGAAACTAAACGGCCCAAACACATGTATGAAAACAATCAGAGGGCCTAAAACAATACCATTAACATTTTGAAACTCTAATTAACTTATAAACTACGACCCAACAGAATTGGGCTTCACACTTGGATCTTATTAATTCAACGGACTGTTTTATTTATTTATTTTTCAGCTAAAGTCATCCATATTTCTAGTTTCTATTAGAATGCTGAATGCGGATCTAATGATCTATTCATAACTACTTTCTCAACCTACTGAAGCACAAAGAGTCAATATTACCTCCACTGAGATTCGAACCCACCACTTCCATATGGAAGTACAATCGGATGTCACTAGACCACAAGGTCTTGGCTTCTAGTTTTCTACTATATTGAGCAAATTCCACCATGGACCAGTTTCGATCTTGCATTGTAGATCTAGTCTAAAATGACATTTCAATTATGTGTCTACTTGCAAAAATCGCGCCCAAATTGGTGTATGCCCAGTGTATCACCATAATCATATCGGTGGTCTAGGCGGTCGCCGCGGCCGCCTAAGCCGTCTAGCCACTGACTAGGCCACCTAGTCAAATGATTGCTTTGTTTTCTTTTTTTCTTTTTTTTAAATGAGTTATTTTTACTCAAAACGATGTTGTTTTGAGCGAAAAAACTCTAAAATGTTCAAATCCTAGAAGTTTTTTTAGTTAATATTTAATATTTTAGTATCAACTATTAAAGTATTAAATCATTTATAATTATCAAGTTTTAAAAAAAATTAAAAAGACTTTTTAAAGATAAAAAATAATTAAAAAATAATACATGAGCCCCTATGCGCTAGGCGCCCCTTGGATGTCCGAGGAGTGCCTATCGATTTTTTCAACCGTGTGTGTCTGTAAATAAATTGAAGGTACATAACAGACTAACTGCAAACACATAATATATTAATATCATGTACATTATATGCCATAAACATATTTTGTATTTGCAATTAGCATATTATGTTCCTATAATTAACATATCATGCGCGTTCAATTTGTTTAGAAACACATAGGCTCTGTTTGGTAAATGACTGTTGGCTGATTGGGTTGGCTGTTTGGGTTAGAAGGTATGATTTGTTGATAATATTAGCTGATTGTAGAAAGTTGTTTGATAAATTGGCTGTTAGCTTATAGTTATTTGGTATAATTTCTTTTCTCAAAAAGCTAATTGAAAAGGCTGCTTTGAGTAGCCTTTTGAATTTTAGCATTTTGGAGTTACAAAAATCTTATTAACCAAACAATTAATAGTGGTCAAATAAGCCAAAATTGACTGATAGGTTAATTATTTACCAAACATGGACATAATATATTAATTAGATACACATAATTTTAAGATTAATGTTCACACTATAAAGTAGACCTGATCGATAGTATAATAATTGACTATATTGAACTACATACTTCGCCTTAGATAAAGGTATTGAATGATAACTCAACCACAAAATACTATCGAGTGTTTTTTTTTTTTTTTTGGTGTCGTAATCCTCAGTATCTATTAATCAAGTTAGGTCCCAACTAATTCAAAATTGAGTTATTACTGAATCTTAATAAAGAGGAACGGTAGTAGTGTCTATTTCCTTATTCACCATAATATTTAAATCCAATGGACCTTAGAGCATCCACAATATGGTTTTTGGTGAGGTGGAGGGGAGATAGGGTAGGAAATAAAAAATGAATTTGTAGGAGTGGGTACTTAATAATGACCCTGGTTGCTAACATTATTAACTTATCAATCAATTTTAGCTTGTTTGACCACTATTTAGTTGTTTGATTCCGTTAAATAGTCAATATGAATATATGTTTGATTAATTAGCTTTTTGTAACAGCTTATTGCTCCAAAAAATTAAAATTCAAAAAATTGCTCAAAGTAGTTTTTCGATCAACTTTTTAATAAAGTCATTTTGCATGTAATCAGCTATCAAGTAACAGCTAATTTATCAAATATTTTTCTACTATCCGCTAATGTTATCAATTAGTCAAATTAACTAACTCAATTAGCTAACAACTACTTACCAAACACCCCAATATTAAATTTTCTTTTAAATTCTGCCTTTTTTTTTTTTCCCTTCTCTCTTCTTCTGGTACAAATTAAAAACCTCACAATTTTAAGCAACTATTGCGATAACTCTTATTAGTTTTGAAATAGAGTAAATATTAATTTTGGTTCCATGAATATTAGCAAAATGACAATTTTGGTCCACATGCTTAATTTCTACCAATTTTTGTCCCATGACTATTGTTTTAGTACCAATTTTCATCCACGACTATTGTTTTAGTGCCAAAATTCATCGCGTCGGTCACACATCCGTTTAAAACGTGCAAATATCTAAAATTGTTAAGGATATTTTCGTCATTTTCAACTTAATATCCCAATTTGAGCATGAATTAATGGATTTAAGTCCTAAAATCGATCAAAATTTACAGTTTTCCTCCTCATTTTACCTTAATTTGAGGAGGAGAACTGTTGTGATCGATCTTAGGTCTTAAATCTCGTTATTCATGCTCAAATTGGGATATTGAGTTGAAAATGACGAAAATGCCTTTAAAAATTTTAGATTTCGGCACGTTTTAAATGGATGGGTGAGCGACGCGATGAATTTTGGCACTAAAACAGTAGTTGTGGGACTAAAATTGGTACTAAAATAATAGTCGTGAGACCAAAATTGGTAGAAATTAAACATGTGGACCAAAATTGTCATTTTGTTAATAGTCGTGGGACCAAAATTGGTGTTTTGCTCTTTAGAAATATTAAATTTTTCATGTGTATTTTTTTTTTGAGTATTACATAATCTATTACATTGTAGTATCTGTTTATCTATACTTTCTCAACATGCTGAAGCACATAGAGTCAATATCGCCTCCATTGAAACTCGATCTCATGATCTCATGTGTATTTTTTTTTAATTAAGTTGGTTGGGTAGGTCAGTCGATGCACTTTAGTAGTATGCCAATTAGACACCGACATAGAGCAGGGTTGCAAAGATAAGATGACAAATTAAAGAAAGCAAGAGAGAGGAGAGGAGAGGATGAGCCAAAAACAATTAAGTAGGAGATGGCATATTATGGGCTCTTTCCTCTACAATACATTACATTTGCATGAAGAAGCAAAGGAGCAAGAGGACACTATCTTTAGTCTTTTTGTCTGAGACACGTACAAACCATATAGGCTAGCTATAGCTAGAAGAAATAATAGTTTGCATTATATTATAATAATATAAATATTGTATAGTATGTAGGACATCCTAATATATCCAAACCTCCTGCAGTAGTTCTATCTTCTTTGCTCATTATGCATGGGTTGGCTTCTCTTTTGAGCTGTCACAAGTTGGATTTGCCTTTGTACATAAGTATGCAATCAATATAATCTTCACACCATATGCTGTTACTTTTTGCTCATTGTGCATGGCTCACTAATCACTATGTTGGGTTAGGTTAAATAAATTGTTAACTACATGATAAATGTATAATATAAGAAAAGAAAGCGCTTTTAGTCTATCAAAATATTCGCGACTGATCGTTTTGGCTTTCACTATTAAAAGTTACAAAATATATTATTGACTTTGGAAGACTGTGGCGACCTTGATCCTTCTAGGAACAAAAACCTAAGAGTTATTTCATTCTGATTGATTTAATCATTTTGCCATGATCAAATGCTCACAATACTAAAATTTCTATGAGATTATTTTTTTGTACATCCAAATTAAAGAAAGCAAGAAAGTGGCTATTATATTCAAACTCTCCGTGCCAAAGTGCCCAATATGTCTGACTATAAGAGCTCCCTCATCTCCTCTACGGTATGCTCAAGCGCCAAAGTCCTCAACAAATGTCTATGAAAATATCTAAACCTTAACGTTGCTTTAATCTCCGTGTTCATATGGGAAGCAAAACTGCTATTATCTTACAAAGTTGAGGATATATTTTGTAACAACTTTTAATAGAGGACCAAAAAGATGACTAATTACGAATAACTGAAGGATAAAGAAATATTTTACTTTTTCCCTATTTTTGTATCAATACCATAATAACTCACCATGTAATTAATTGACTATTTAATTTCAAATTTTGTTACTTGCAACAACAAGTATATGTTATTGAAATTAGATTAAATAATGCAATAATTAACAATCAAAACTAATAATTCAATAAAAGTACCATGATGGGAACTATAACGCTCTGCTCATTGTGACCCATTTAACATCAATAATATTAGAGAAGCCATGGAACAAACCCAACACACGACAGCCAAATCTGTTTTCAACAGCTTAAGCTTAAGGAAACCCATCTATCTGTAAATTGATTGTGTTGTTTTATAGTATTCCACATTCAGCTTTAACGTTAATACTACGAAAATTTACATCGAAAAAACAAATCAGAGAAATTCTTCTGCTCAGATTGGTTTACAATAGTAGTTCGAGAAACCTCTCCTTCATTATGGCCAGAGATTAATACGATTAACTGGCCGGCCTTCTCACACATAATTATGTGTCTACATGAAATCATGAATTATTTGCTAACAACACAAACTTTAGACCTTGAATTATTTGAGAACTCTGCTACTTGTAAGTGAAGGAATTGAATAATGTAGAGTAGCTAAAGACCATAATGTTTCAGAAAAAACAATATATGAAACAACAAACAGTTTAACCAATCACACATGGACACAGTTTCATCAAACACTCTCAAAATATATTATTAAAAAAAATGTTTAGCCAAGAAATGCTTGAGCAGAATCAAACACGACATGACAATTCCCCCAACTCGAGATTCAGTTTCTAGAACATGTTGAGAGCTAAGGCCTCATTTCCAGTACATACAGAGTAATAGGCATCAGAGTCCCTTATCGTCAGATCAAACTGCTTATCCTTACGTCAAAAGTTATAACTACTTATTAACATGTAATATGCACCGATACCAATAATCATCAGTCAAAAACTAACAAAGGCATAACTTTATTTTCTTATACTTACATAACAGCCAAAGTTAAATTTTGTTAGCAGGATGCTGGACTTGGCTCTCTGCCCCACGCCCCAACACCGTTACAACTCAACATTTCGAAAATGGGAATAAATTTGCAGGCAACAAACAACAGGAAGAAGGCCATTCTACATGTGAGTTGCCCAGATTTATTAATGATCTCGAAATCTTATCCTCAAAGATGGAACATAGTGTCAGGATTGAAGCATGTCGTTGGTTTCCTTCCAAAACAATACACAATCATCAATGGCTATAGGCATTAGGTAGACATGTCTCCCTGCCGAACCAAAGTCGAACTAACGTACGTACATGAATATAATGTTAGCCCAAGTTTTAATTAATATAATGGGCATCTTTGCAAATCCAAAGGATGACACTGTTGGGTGCATCCCTTGTTGTCCCTCTGGAAGTTTCATTTGCTTTCTTGTGGGGGCTGTGTCTGCATGATCAAGCAACGCACACAATGTGAAAGCGTGTAAATACAACAGACAATTCTAAATTGAGTTTTTGCATTAAAATATGTTGTGATTTTTTACTAGTTATATCTTTTGATTTAGAGGTAAGAGCTTGATATGACAAAATATAAATATAAGTAATTCATAACTTAATCAAAGAAAAAAGTTAAGAATTTTTGGTTAAGAAGAATCACGTTATAGATAGAGCAAAATTGAATTTTCATTACGATTTTCTTCATTATTGCTTGTAACTTGAATTTGAGATTTTCATTTTTGCAGTTCAACACAATTAATCTTAATTGATAGGGATTGTGATTGTACATCTCATAATCCATTGTGAAAATAAAAAATTTTCCATTGTACAACTTCACACATATAAGGAAAAAAAAACTAGATTGAAAATACAATTTTACCTTTTTTTATATTAGTATTGTTTAGATTTATGTCCAAAATACTAGTATTAATATTAATCGGAAAGATGATTAACAACTACTATATAGTGTGATGATATTCCCGTTACCATTTTAAATGAGTGGTCATAGGTTCATACCCAGTGGTACGGTGGAGGCTTAGATGACGATGACAAACTATTATCATGGATCATAGCACATAGTGGTCCTTCGAGTATAGTGGATCAAAGTACATTATTTGTGTACTGAATGTATGTTATTTGATAGTATACAAAAGAGTTAATGCCATATGGGGTCCCTCGAGTATAGTGGTTTAACCACGTTTAGGACTAAACTTTCAAATTACCACTTGTGGTCCTTCGACTTTCAAATTGTTACCATCCGTGGTCTAAGTTTACTACCTATGGTCCTTCAATTTTCAAAATTCAACCACTATGTGTAATTTTAACCACTAAGCGGACCATGGGTGGTTAAAATTTGATATTGAAGGACTATGTGTGGTTAAAATTTGATAGTTGAACGACTTTAGGTGGTTAACTTGGATCATAGATGGTAATAATTTGAATGTCGAAGGCCCAAATGTGGTAATTTGAAAGTTTAGGACTAAACATGGCTAAACTACTATACTCAGAGGACCATAGATGATATTAACTCATATACAAAAATAATATACTTTCAATATTTAAATAATATATTTTTAAATAATATACTTTATGTACAAATAATGCACTTTTTATATGGTCCACATAGTTCATCTAATAATGCTCCGACTTAAACCTTTTTGACTGAAACGTTTGAGAAAGTATAGGACAGATATTACTTTGTAAAGAATTAAAATAAATAGTGACTAAATAAGTCCAGTTCTTATATCGTGGACCGCGGTCCCCAAAACGACGTCGTTTTGATTAATGAAACAGACGGATGAATTCGCGCCACTCACTTTCTTTTCATATATACTGCACTTTCTTTTCATATATACTTCACTTTCTTTTCATATATACTGCACTTTCTTTTCATATATACTGCACTTTTTTTTCAACACAACTGCAGTTACCTTTCAACACGACTGCAGTTACTTTTTGATATAACTATAGTTTCATTCGATAATATAAAACTGTAGTTATATCAAAAAGTAACTGCAGTTGTGTTGAAAGGTAACTGCAGTTGTGTTGAAAAGAAAGTGCAGTATATATGAAAAGAAAGTGAGTGGCGCGAATTCATCCGTCTGTTTCATTAATCAAAACGACATCGTTTTGGGACCGCGGTCCACAATGCATTGTGGACCACGGTCCACGATATAATTTGCGAAATAAGTCACCTCGAACTGCAATTTTCCATTTAATTAATAATCACTTCAATTCAATTGTTCTAACAGTAATTTATCCAAAAGATTCGTAATTTCAACCTTTCTTTTAAATACATCTTAAATCAAAAGATCTAAACTCCACCTCCTGGGTCAAACTTTAGAAAGTTGCCCATTTAGAAAAAGGACTTGGATCCACTCAAATTGGACCATAGTTTGTGACCTTTTCCCTTTTTCAATTGGTACAAACCCCAGCATATTAAGTCTCCCTTTACCTTTTTACTGTTTTGGTCGATTTAGGAAGAATATTAATAGAAGTTTCATTCATATTGCAAATTTACAATAGTATATTTACAGCTAGCAAAGGATTTATGTAACCTAACTACGTAAAAGCAAGCTGGAAAGGTAGTGCATTGCAGGTTTGCGATTCCACAAGAAACAAGAATAAGTTGACAAATATTGTCTTGGACTTAAAATTATGGTCACATCGTTCCTGCCTATATATCCCCATGTTATTATGTTCACATTAGATGAACGGAAATTTAATTTTTCATTATTTAGGGAAATGCTATATATAAATATATGACATTGTTTAATTTCTCGGAATGTGATCTTCTTGGGAGTAGTGTGAAATTCTTGAAAATGATTTTGTAGTTTAATTTTTGTCACATTTTTTCTCCCAAAAGATTAAATCCTAAATTCCAAAGGACCACACCCGACCCGAGGAGTATTTTGAGAGGATGTAAATCACGGTAGCAGACATGACCAAATACCGGTGCGCACTTTATTTTGGGTGTAATCTTGCACTGCCGCGACAGAATTTCAAACCTTTGTCTGATCTCTTCTTCAAATACTGCCTACTAAACCAATGAGTTAAACCCGTACAAGCAATTTTTGTCACATTTCTTGATACCACATGTCACTCAAGTCCTTTGGTAATTTGAAATTTCAAGATTAACATAGCTTTAACTCAGATGCAGCTTTGAAGGGATGGTCAAGTGAGTAGAGCATAATTTTCATACTTGAAAGGTTACGAGTTCAATTCAATTATTGTCAACACCTTTCCTGTACTCAAGTCCGTTACACACGATGTTTCTGAAGAGGTTAGATAACCTATTTTTAATCATGCATAATGTTAGACATGGAATAGAACTTGCACATGTATATGGGATACCTTTATGCATTAAAGCGTAGGATAAACTTTAATTTCTTGAGTTTGAAGAGTCTAATCCAAGGGGTTGGGTTAGGAGGTGCAACAAATTCTTTATGCTAGATAGAGTGCCTAAGGACCTAAAAATGGAAAAGCTTGCTTTTTGCATGAAGGAAAGTGGATTATTGGTTTGATAATTATTACATTATAGATTACGGATAGGGTATTCTGGGAAGATCTGTAGTTGATGTTTGTAAAATGTTCTATCCTGCAGGCACTACATTTCTCTGTTGGTCAGTTGAATCGTCATGATTTACCCCTCCATAAAGTGTTGAGTCGAAGCATGGTAATGCCTGAAGTGCCAGATTCCACCTTAATTATTTCATAAAATTACTCAAAGTGTAGTGATGCCTGAAGTTTAATAAATATGCTATTAGATGTATTTATTTAAAAAAGAAAAACTTATATAGGTGTTATTTAAAATTTTCAATTATAGTTTTTTAATAATTGTTTTTTATAAGTTAATTTTATTTGAAAAAAAAAAGAATATAATGACTTTAACATTAAAAAATCTAAGAAAGAAAATTCATGATTGTTTAATTGGCAAATGTTTTAATAAAACGGTGCGTTTTGAACTTAGGTCCAAAAGGTAAGAAATTTTTTCTAATGTGTTTACTATCTAAAAATAAATGTTTTGATTAATCAACATGTGACATGAGATAACAAACTTGATGATAACCTTAATCTTATTTTTTAATAATTAATAAGAATAGCAGTTAAATCCAATTTTGACCCGTGAGAATCGTAACCATCGAGATTGAGTTGATCCACTTATAAGATATGATTCTTAATCCAAAGTACCTAACAACACTTCCTCTAAACTCTAAAGTTACAAACCTTTTTTTTAATAGTCTTTCGGTCAATTGTGTGTGTGTTTGTTTTTAATTGCATTACACAAGAGTTTAATTGTTTAAAGTATGTATGTCATGTTGGTGGGAAGCAACAAATTTTCTTCATTATTTATTTATTTATTTTCGGTACTCTAAGTCTCCCATAAATAATTACTCCAAGTGCACGCTTATAAGCACTGATTACAAATAATTAATTAATTTCAAAGCTAATTCATTATTCGTGATGAGAGACTTAAAAAATGAACTCTCTATAATTAATTGCAAATGAATATAAAAGTTTAGGAAAAATGCCTATTCCCCCTCTTAAATTGCCCACCAATATTTCGCTCTTGATTTGGCTTTATTTCATTGGTTGCCCAATAAATTGCCAGTCTATACCACACTAATTAAAAATAGAATTTAATTATTAATTAGATGTTGTCACGTCATGAGAGGTGTATTGAAAAGAAACAATATGATGGGCAAACTATTACAATTACATGTTTCAAAATCACATTTATTTTTTAATTTTTTCCGTGTATCGGACAAGTAAATTACTAGTTCACTAATAATATGCAAAACCAATACAAAACTCACAACAAATTATTATGTGGACCATTGTCCATACAGTGTTGTGTAAACCATAAAAAATACTGTACAGCTTTAATATACTAAAAGTACATTATTTGTGTATTGAATATACATAATACAAAATAATGTATTTTTAGCATTGAGTTAATTCCGAAAATGGTCATCCGACTTACCTTTTCTCAAATTGGTCCTATGACTTTTAATCGCACCCAAAATTGGTCCTCCGACTATTGAAATTTAAGGCATATTAGCCCTCTGTTAGCATTGGCATCAAGTTGGTGTTAAAATGGAAGGCAAAATGGAAAATTCAACTCATCTACTCTATTTTAATCATTACGACTCTTTTTTCGCATATTGTGAAGCTTTTTAGTAAAAATTAGGTCTTCCCGTCCTCAAATTGCAATAAAAAATACTTTCTAATTATATATGTTTATCATGTAATGAACATGTTGGTTCCCTAATAAAAATTAGGTCTAACTGAAGGACCAAATATGAAAATTTTTTTAATAAAAATTTAACATTTTATCATAATAATTTTCTTTCTTTTTTGTTAGCCATGTTACATATGGTTCATTTATATTTATTATGTTATTGTTTATTAGTTTGTTATTAGTCAAATATTAGTTACCTATAGTTTAGGAGAGTCTGATGCCAACTCTCGTATAGGTATTCTGTACTTGTGTAATTCAGTTATTGAATCGATTATCCTCTCATCTGGTATCAGCCATACACGATCCTCTTTTTCTCCGTAAAATTATCGCCGGCTAATCCATGGCATCTCCGATCGCCGATGGTACTATTACGCCTGCTATTTCCGCAGTGCCGCCGCCGGCGACTAATCTCTCCCCAGCCAACCACAATATTTCCATAAAACTCACCTCCAGAAATTACATTCATTGGCGTACACAGATTATGCCATTCTTGCGCAGCCAGGGACTCTTAGGATATCTCGACGGATCGCTTCCTGCTCCGCCGGCGACGATTCCGGCTGCTGCGTCGACCGCGACTGCTCCGTTGCCGCCGACGATCAACCCTGCGTTCTCCCCCTGGGTTCAGCAGGATCAAGCGATTTTATCGCTAATCGTCTCCTCACTCACCAGTGAGGTGATGTATCTTGCCGTAGGAAGAGAAACGTCGAAGGAGGTCTGGGATTCCATAACCGCCGCCTTCGCCTCCCAGTCTCGCACTCGGTGTCTCTCTCTCCTCGGCCAATTCCATTCCCTCCGGCAAGGAAATCAATCGCCGGCGGAATACCTTGGGCAGGCGCAAATGCTCGTCGAAGCCCTTTCACTGGCCGGTCGTCCGTTAACTGCCGACGAACAAATATTATATGTTCTACGAGGATTGCGCCCGGAATTTCGCGCAATGGCGAGCACGCTCACGGCTGCGGCGACGCCAATGACGATTCCTCAGTTGGCAGATCATCTTCAAGCCCAAGAATTCCTGCATGCCGAGGAATTGGGTGGTGGTCTTGACGCTGCTGCTCTGCCGCACTCATCGTCGGCGGTCTTCTATACTGGTCGTGGCCGCCACAATACTGGCGCTGGTGGACGCCAATCGGGTGGTCGTGGCGGTCGGCAGTCTCGTGGACGAGGTTCTGGTAACCAGAATCGCGGCGGGCGTGGCGCGCCGCGGTGCCAAATTTGTCGCAACTATGGACATACGGCGGTGTCGTGCTGGAGGCGATATGACGAACGGCAGGTGACGCAGGCCAATGCGGCGTACTCCGGTGAGGCCGTGAATCAGACGGGAGCCGAGTCGTGGTATCCAGACACGGGTGCCACCTCACATGCTACACCCGATTTGAATACTATGGAGCACTCCGAGCCATATACGGGCAACGACGTCCTAAAAGTGGGAAACGGTGCAGGTTTGGACATTTCTAGTATAGGCTGCACGGTTATCCCTTCTAGTTCACACCCTTTAAAAATGTCGAATGTTCTTCATGTCCCGTCTTTATCATTGTCGTTACTCTCTGTTTACAAATTTACTAACGAGAATAACGTCTATTTTGAATTTCATAAAGATTGTTTTTTCGTGAAGGATTGTACAACACAGGTGGTGCTTCTTAAGGGCTTCACTACGGGCGGTCTCTATCAATTGTCTATGCCTCCCGGTCATAAAGCATTTCTCACCGCCCGAGCCTCGCCTACGATTTGGCATCGGCGTCTAGGTCATCCGCACAGTCAAGCTCTTCATCGCGTTTTGACGCAAGTTCCGGTCACGTCTCATAAGCTTAGTTCATTAGGTGTTTGTTCGGCTTGCCAACTCGGCAAGTCGTCTAGATTTCCTTTAGATAGGGTTAATAACAATAGCTCGGCTGTGTTAGATTTGGTTTTTACGGACATATGGGGTCCGTCACCTGTACTTTCAAATTCTGGCTTTCGTTATTTTTTTCTGTTCGTAGATGACTACTCCCGGTTTACTTGGTTTTATCCTTTGAATGTAAAATCTGACATATATAAAATATTCAATTTATTTCGGGTGATGGTAGAACGTCGGTTTTCGCGTTCTATCAAAGCCATCCAGTCCGATTTGGGCGGGGAGTATCGTCGTTTACACACTCTTTTTCAGTCATTAGGCATTACACATCGTCAATCATGCGCCTATACGCATGAACAAAATGGCAAAGTTGAACGCCGTAACCGTCACATTGTTGAAACGGGTCTTTCTTTACTTGCCCAAAGTTCAACACCCTTGAAATTTTGGGATTATGCCTTCGAGTCCGCTACATTTCTTATAAACTGTATGCCGTCATCAGCTATAAACTTCCAAACACCTTACTCTAAAGTTTTCAACACCTCTCCGCCATACCAATTTTTTCGTGTCTTTGGATGCCGTTGTTACCCATATCTCCGCCCTTACAACCGTCACAAAATAGAGTTCCGGTCAGCCCCATGTGTTTTCCTAGGGTATCCGGTCAACTTTAGGGGATACCGTTGCATGGACCTATTTACTGGAAAAGTCTATACCTGTCGGCATGTTCGTTTTGATGAATCCATTTTTCCTTTTCAGGATGTTATACAGGACTCATCTACATCTCATGCTATGGATGCGCCCTGGGCATCTGCGCCGGTTCTCACTCATTCACCTGCTTTGCCATTATCTCTGCCCTCGGATTCAGACTCGTCAGGGGCTCAATATGTCCCGACTTCACCATCTCGAACACAGACTGACTCTAATATATCAGCTGCAGCTCCAACTACTCAAACTACTTCCAGTCAGGAACCCTCTAATCCGAAATCTGTGGCCCGTCATAATATGCGCACACGTACAAAGACACGTGGAACCGGAGAACAATTTTATGCTTTGACTGCAATTGCTGATCCAACCTGCTACACACAGGCAGTTAAACATCTGCATTGGAGGGATGCAATGGATCAGGAGTTTAATGCATTGCTACACAATCAAACATGGAAGCTTGTACCCGCAACTCCGTTGATGAATATAATCGGATGTAAGTGGGTGTATCGCACCAAGCGAAAAGCAGATGGTACGATTGATCGGTATAAGGCACGGCTAGTCGCAAAAGGCTATAATCAGGTCGCAGGCGAGGACTTCTTTGATACTTTCAGTCCCGTAGTTAAACCGACGACTGTCAGACTCCTGTTCTCCCTAGCTGTTACACATTCTTGGGTCCTACGTCAGTTAGATGTTCACAACGCCTTCTTAAATGGGCATCTTCCTGAAACTGTTTACATGAAGCAGCCACCAGGTTATGAGGACCCGCTTCACCCAGGCCATGTCTGCCATCTGCAGCGCTCATTGTACGGTTTAAAGCAGGCCCCGCGTGCGTGGTTCAAACG
This sequence comes from Ipomoea batatas, assembly GCA_002525835.2. Lineage (NCBI taxonomy): Eukaryota > Viridiplantae > Streptophyta > Magnoliopsida > Solanales > Convolvulaceae > Ipomoea > Ipomoea batatas. Next base: position 11,844,808 of record CM008338.1, on the reverse strand, counting down.
GCTCCACGACTTCTTGCTTTCCGTTGGGTTTTCCGCGTCAAAGACAGATGTCTCCTTATTTTATTATACTGCGGCTGAGTCACGGGTCTACCTGCTTGTTTATGTGGACGACATTATCATGATGGGGAACGATGCTGCCTTAGTTGAGTCTCTACTTAATCAGCTTTCTTCTGTTTTTAAGATTCGCGATCTAGGCACTCCTGGATTCTTCCTTGGTATTGAGACCCTACGTTCTGCGGGCGGTTTCTTATTGTCTCAGAAGAGATACATGCAGGATATTCTTGCTCGGGCAGGCATGAGTGACTGTAAACCTTTAGCTACTCCGGCATCCGTCACTCAGTCTGTTACACCCTCTCTCGAGCCGTTTGATAATCCGACGCAGTACCGTCGCATTGCAGGTGCCTTACAGTATCTCACTATTACTCGTCCTGATTTGGCTTTTTCAGTTAATCGGCTCTGTCAGTTTATGCACACTCCGACAGCTGAACACTGGGGTCTGCTCAAGCGTGTGCTACGTTATGTTAAAGGCACTCTAGATATGGGTCTTCGTCTTACGAAGTCTTCTCATTCCACTTTACATGGATACTCTGATTCCGACTGGGCCGGTTGTCCCCTCGACCGCAAATCTACTAGTGGTTATGCAGTCTACTATGGTTCAAATCTCATCTCTTGGGTCTCCAGGAAGCAACGCACAGTTGCTAGATCTTCCACAGAAGCTGAGTATAAGGGTCTTGCTGATGTTGCTGCCGAGGTTATTTGGGTGGTGTCACTTCTTCGTGAATTATGTTTGCACACAGGTCAGCCTGCTACGCTTTGGTGTGATAACTTAGGTGCCACCTATATGGCTGCGAACCCGGTCTTTCATGCTCGAACTAAGCATGTTGAGGTCGATTATCATTTTGTTCGTGATAAGGTTGCTTCGGGAGAGTTCACAGTCTCTTTTGTTTCCACTCAAGATCAAGTTGCAGACATCTTCACCAAACCTTTGCCTGCTGCGCGCTTTCAGACTCTACGCTCCAAGCTCAATGTTGTTTCCTCCCAACCTTGTGCTTGAGGGGGCGTGTTAGCCATGTTACATATGGTTCATTTATATTTATTATGTTATTGTTTATTATTTGTTATTAGTCAGATATTAGTTACCTATAGTTTAGGAGAGTCTGATGCCAACTCTCGTATAGGTATTCTGTACTTGTGTAATTCAGTTATTGAATCGATTATCCTCTCATCTTTTTAATACTATTTCTCCTTTTTAAGGCATTCTAATAAGGAAATTAACATGATATAAAAGAAAAAGAAAAATATGATAATAAAAATGTTAAATTTTTATTAGAAAAAATTGCATATTTGGTCATTGAGTTAGACCTAATTTTTACTAGGGAAATCAACATGTTCATTACATGACAAATATAATAAGGTATTTTTTTTTATCGCAGTTTGAGGGGAAGAATACTTAATTTTTTCTAAAAAGCTTCGCAATATGCGAAAATAGAGTAGTAATATGATTAAAATAGAGTAGATGTGTTGAATTTCCCGTTTTGCCTTCCATTTTAACGCCAACTTGACGACAATGCTAACGGAAGACTAATATGACTTAAATTAAATTTCAGTAGTCGGAGGACCAGTTTGGGTGCAATTAAAAGTCATAGTACCAATTTGAGAAAATGTCATAGTCGGATGACCATTTTGAGAATTAACTCTTTAGTACTCAAATAATGTATTTTTCTTAAATACAATGTACATTTTAAATATATTAAAAGTACATTATTTGTGTATTTAATGTACATTATTTAATTTATTTGATAATATACAAAATAATGTACTTTCAGTATTTACTCAAATAATGTACTTTATATAAACACAAATAATGTATTTTTTTATTATGATTCACACAGTTATGTGGACCATGCCACCATGGTCCACACAATAATGCTCCAAAACTCACCATAAAAATTATAAAGAAATACCAAACAATTAGACTAATACAAAGTATGAAATGATCTTGAAAACAATGGGTATCGACAAGTGCAAAACTTGTCACTTTATATATGAAATGTGATAATTTGGTATCACACAAACGACACAATCATGAAATGCCAAAACTAATTGATATTTTAGGTACAAGAATGGACAGTTACGTGTTAGCTTCTTGATGAACATTTGCTATTAATTTACTCTCAAGAGTTGCATTTTATGCAAATGATTTGCTGACGAGACTTTTCAACGCCGACGCTAAAATATTTTGGATTTGATTTGCCAACCAAATTGATAATACTTCACTAATCACAAGCTAAAGTCCGCTTAGGCCTTCCTTAATAGTTAAACTTGGGTGTGATTTTTGAGAAGTTTTTGTGAGTGTAATTACGAAAGAGAAAATGAGGTGTAGGAAAAAAATAAAACAAAACAAAAAAGATGAATTTTTTTTAAAATGTAATTTACGCGCCCAAGCTTGTGTGTGCACTGCACGCGCCTGCCTGGCGCAGTTCTCTTCTCACCAAGGGCCCACCATGTCAGCCAAGAACCCAAGTTTGCAGGAGAAAAAAACACACAAAAAAAAAATCCACCTCTACCCAATTATTAAAATACTCATTCTAATTTTAAGGTCTGAAAAAACTCATAAAAAACTTGCTTTTAGGGAAGACCTTAGTAATGTTGTGAACCCACAAATTGATGCATTTTACATAACAATCAATGTCACATCAACAACCTCGTTTAATTTAAGAAATCCATAAAAAATCTATAATGCTCCATAGCTCCATCCCAACATCCAATTCAACCTCACTCTCACATCCGCATGGTTATTATAGAACCCCATATCATCCACCTCCATATATATATACCCTCCCTCCATAGAAACGCTAAACCCCATGGTGTTTTGATTAATAAAATCAAATACTAGTTAATAAAAATTCTCTAAATCTAGTTCTTCAATATTAAGTTAGGAGAATAACAAAATCAACTAAAATTAAAAACAAATAAATGATAATAAACAATATTGGAAAATGTAGTGATTGAATCCTAATGAGAGGATTATTTAGTGACTAAATTAAAGATAGAATTTCTAGTATTCTAGTTCCGTAGTGTGAAAAATTACTATCTGATTTAACTGTTACCATTGTGCATAAACATGTGATTAAATTATGCAAATTCTACTCTCTAGGAACACACAAAATTCAACCAGTTAAGTATGAGCAATATAAAGTTCCCTAGAAAATCAATCTCTCGTGTGACATTTTTTAGTGTATTTGCAATATAATGCTTTAGTTAATGACACTCTCGTGCGTAATTAACAAACAAGAATCACATACAATTTTATCAGACTTCTATGCAATTAGTAATTAAACAACACAAATAAAACACTTAAAGAAATAGAAATATTATAAACTCAATAATTTAAAAATAACCTATATGGATAAACTTCAATTCACAAGAATTGTACTAAAAAAAAAAAAAAAAAAAAAAAAAAAAAAAAAAAAAAAAAAAAAAAAAAAAAAAAAAAAAAACTTCACAAGAAATTTAACCTCCTCATAACCTATATATGTGGAAAAAAAAAAAGGTGATGGTTTCTATATAACCAGAATGACATATTTCGAAAAGCAATGTAAATTTTAAAAATTCAAGAACTAAGCAAATAAAAACGAAAATTTGGTTAATCTCGAGATTAATTAGCCAACCAAGACCAATTATATAGGAAAAGGCTTTGAAGTTCAAAAAGAGCATTAAGATAATGATATAGTAATGCTGTGGAATTCGGTTGCTTCTAGGCAGCCACGATAACTCATATCATTTTCTTTATTTCTAGGGTGAGGGCTCCGCTCAACAATATCTTCCAACATCTATAGCTCAGTAATTTTCTTGAGATTAGAACTCATTATCTGCTCAGATACTAATTATAAAAACCAAGTGTTACTTTTTAAAAAAAATTATTTGCATAATAATAAACACGTGTCACGTTTTTAATGACAGAATGTTAGACTCGATCGTCCAAGCATCTGTAAAACAATTGAAATGACTTCTTTTACTACTAACCTCACTACTACATTGAAATGTGTCTAGGAAATTTCCTATCATATTTACATGTGGTGGAATTTGTTAGAGTCTCTTCAGAACTTGTACCCATCTTAAGTAAATTGTTAGATTAAAACGAACAATAACACTAGCGATATCTTTCGGTGAATATCATTTTCACAATAAATAAATAAATAAGTGAAACTACTTTTACTAGCTAAAAATGCAAGTGCATTTACATGGTGTAAATTTTCCATTTTGGCACGGATTAAAATACTCTTTTGTACTTACAATACAAGAAATATCAAATTTACTAGCAAAAAAAATTCATAGGTAATTATAGAAATCTGTAGGTATTTAAGTTTTTAATATTTAATCCGTTACTAAATTTGTTGATATTTTGTTGTTTTACTATAGGGTTATATATCAAAATTTATCATAAACGGACAAATCTTTAAAAAGGGGTTGTTGTTGTTTATCCACCATTCCATATACCATTTGGTCTATTTTGGAGAACTTATCTACTGACTACNTTTTTTGTTATCATTAAATTATTTAAATATTTTTAGAATATAATAAACTAATAAGCTATTGTTTTTATAAATAAAATAAAATAAAAACTAACAAGCTAATGTATTTGTAGCTATTAAAATTGTGTTTTTTTTTTCTTTTCCTACTAGCACGAGGATGTCTCGAAAGTAATGATTTGAATTTCACCGAGAATATAATGTATGGTATTTTAATTTCCAGCTGCATTATAATATATGATGATGTATTACAATTTAAAAATTAAAAAGAAAAATAAAATTTTCATATATACATAAGGGTCACACTTGTGTGAGACGGTCTCACGGATCCTTATTCGTGAGACGGTCTCACACAAGTTTTACAATTAGAGGTTTGTCCATGCGGTATTATTTAGAAGTTTTTAAATTTCTTAATAATGGTAAATAATTAATCTAGTAAAGATAATTTAGCTGAATATTTTATTAGATAATTATATTTATTTGGTATTTATGTTTTAATGTGATATAAGTAGTGATGGCATAAGCCTAATGGTCCAAAGACCGACAAAGCATACTAAAAGTTAAATTCACAACCAAAGATCTTGTGGTCTAATAGCACCCCGGTTGCACCCCTACATGGAAGGGGTGAGTTCGAGCCTCAGTAGAGGCGATATTGGCTCTTTGTGCTGAAAAAGTAGTTATGAATAAATACTACATTGTAACAAAGAATTTGACAGCGACATGGAGATTATACTCAAAGTAAGTAGATCTCTTGTGCATATCGCCAAAGATTAAATTCACAAAATTTG
>CM008338.1:11787519-11803137 GCA_002525835.2 Ipomoea batatas | reverse complement strand
GCTTTGATAGTTTATATAGGGATATTTCTTTTCCCTAGTTGTTATTTAATTTAATAATTTCCAAAAGTTTACAAATTTCATTGGAGACATCAAATATCATGTGAAAGAGTATGTAGAAATTAGGCTATATAAGCATTGGTAAGTCTTTTTTCTCTTTCTTTTTTTTTTGTTTTTTTAGTACTGTTGACTTTGTTACAATGTAGTATCTGTTCGTATCTACTTTATCGTTTCCACTGAGGCTCGAACTCACCCCTCCCATGTGGGGTACAACCAGGTGCCACTAGACCACAAAGTCTTTGGCATTGGTAAATTAAGAGACAATTTTTTTTTTGATAATAAAGTGACAATTTTAATAAATCCATTCTTATTTTGGAGATTATTGGAGAAGTACGTAATGTGATGTGTCTTAATTAGTTTACATGTCTTCAAATACTTGTAAATTTGCGCCCACAACAATGTCAAATTCATACATTTATTTTTTGGTACTTGATATGGTTTGAACCATTTACCATGCAGTTATTAGCATAACAAGTGGGAAGAAAACAAAAACAAAGTCAAAAATCGAACCTTTGACATTTGATTAAGAATGAATGAGTGTCTTCCACCCAACAACACCCTCTAGGTTATATAAATTGATCATAAGACAATCAAGACGCATATGATTTTTATTTTAAAATTAGGAAAACATTAAAAACAAGGATTTTACAAATTATGTAAGTTAAATAAAAATATAAGTCTTTAATTTTTCATTTGTTTTCTAATTTGAGAAAGTCGAAATTAATATAGTAGATGATTATTTTTCAGGAATATGGATTACTATAGTGTTAATTATATGCATGATTAAATATAATTAACTGTGATTATTATAGCTAAAGGAAGCAATAGGGGTACGATTGGATTAATATTGGCACAATTCCATCAAATCTCAAGTGGACTACACATACCACCTGCATATGAGCTTCAGATCGCACAGCTAATCACTCACTACAGACACAAACACAGCCCCTCTCTCTCTTAATCAGATGCATTTCCCAGTGACCAAAATGATTTATAATTCCCGAAAGAGTGATCGAGCGGGTGGAGCTTAATTATTATATCTAATTCAATTATAATAGTACTTTCTCAGTTAAATTTGCCGCACAAGATCTTCCTAATGCGATTTACTTATTTTGTGAGTTTACATGTTATTATACATAAACGATGTTTATCCAATACACATATTCAACCAATGACTACGAATTTCCTTTAATTTGTCATTACAAAATGATTTATAATTTATTTCCCATTGATTACGTATCAGGCAAGCTAGAGTTATATATATTTTTAAAAAATTGTTATTTTGCTTATAACACATTAGTTCTCAATATCCTATTTTCATTATAAGTATATTTCAACTAAATATTTATGAAGTTAATAAAACCTAAGTACCTCTCGCAATATAATATATAATAAAAGTTAATGATGGTAAGCGTCTAATGGAAATAAAATAGATATTGTGTGTCATTAGATACAATATTAACTTGTACGTTGTGTTTTCTTGCTTGTACACCAACAAATTATTTCAATCTTGTTATTCTCCTTTTATTATTATTATTATTATTATTATCTCCATAAATTATTAACAGAATTAAATATACTAATTTATACATTGTGTTTACTTTACTGTACACTGACAACTAATTTTTAATTTATATTTTTTTGTATACGTAGTGTATTACTTATTTATATTTTATTTTATAATTTTCTTCTCGTAATTAAGATTTAATATTAATATTAAACGTAATATTATGAAATTTTGAATTAAACATAACTACAGTATAGCCTTGTTAATCAAACTAAACACATAAAATAAGACGGATGAAGTATAATATATGTCAATGTGACATGGATATGCTACTATTTACTTGACAAATTATATGGATGGGGACACATAGAAGTCTGGAATTGAATGACCAATCAATTATGTTGCAAAAAGACAATCCTTGGTCTCAAAACAGCCAAATAATTGTAACGCACCAACAGAGCTGCCTCAACATGCAAAACAATTACCCCATGATAATTACTTTTTATTGAGACTTGCATTGTTTTTAAAACAACTCAAATCACGTTCAACTCTTAGTAATAAACAAATCACAAACTGTGATTTACAGACTTACAATTCATACTATTATACATAAACTTTTAATACATATACCATTATTTTCTATTCGCATTTATATATTCTCTAATTTCAAATCACTTTACACAAAATGATACACACAATTACTTAATTAATAAACACATTTAACTAATTACTTACTTAGACCTAATTTGCAAACATTTGCTTGCTCAAATCTTTATAGTATTAACAAAATTTACATATACGGCTTGGAAGATGTTAACTGGATTAATGGGAACGTTGACACGAGAGGAGCCACCAGAAACATAGTGGAAGCTTACTAGAGCTGGTTAAGGAAAAATTGGGTGGTCAATATTATTCATGTGCTACGTGAGCATGCAAAACAATGCAACAGATACTCTCGCTAAAATCAAGAAAAATAGTATTGAGAATTGGAGAAACTTAGAGAATCCTCCATGGGAGATATGACAACTACTTGAGGAGGACAAGTTGGAATGCTGTAGACCTCGACTTGGTCATGTGAGGAACATCTCTTGATGTCTTGGGGCTACCTTTCAATTTTTGAACTAAAAATATGTGCCAAATATCATGTAATTTGACCCAGTTATCATTTTAAATTGGTGGTCATAAGTTTAAATTTCAGTGGTGAGATTTAGATTTTTTGGGTTGAAAAATATTTAATAAAATATAAAATAAATACTACTAGAATCATGAGTTATAAAAAATGTGAGAAAATATTGGTGGCATGAGGTACACTTGTGATTTCCCATAAATATAGGGTCTGCGACTAAAAGCCTATAGATTGTGTAGCTATCAATAGGCCTAAGTGGAAACACAAAATGATACTCCGTATATAATCATCACACAAGCTTGTAACATCAACAGACAAATTTCGACATGAAAATGTGTTTACGCGAGAACTAACACAAACAAAAGCAAATTTTATAATAAGAAAAAAAAATATAATAATATTAATAATAATAAACCGGAGCTCAATCACACACCGAATGCATCTTCTCTCTCTACTCAAATAATGGCCAGCTAGATGGATAGTTTTGATTGAAGTAGTAAGGGAAGAGAGAGAAAGGAACAAAGGGAGCACAGCATTTTGAACTCCACACACTATTTGTCTCTCTATAATACATCTACACTCACACACACTTTGATCTCTCTCTCTCTCTCTCTCTTTCTCTCTCTGTCTATCTCTCTGTGTCTGTCTGTGTGTCTCCCGTATTTTGCAATCACTGTTTGGTGTTTTTTNCGAGCATTTATGTAACTTGGAAACACTGTAGCAGCCATCAAGTCATTGAGTACTTCATCATTGAGCACTGAAGTACTGATAGAAATTAATGAAAGTGAATTGTATCAACAAGTTATGACACTAAGTAATGACTTTCATGAGGATGACTTATATGTAAAGTATTTGAATTTTTCATAGTTCACGCAAAAAGTTTTCAAGCGAAAAAGTACAAACTTGAAGAGAAAATTAATTGAGAGTTTTATTTCTTCTTTGTGTTAGATTATGAATTGTAAGACTTTATCATGGATTATAAGACTTTACTATGTATTGTAAGTTTTTTTAGTATGACTTTATTATGGATTGTAAGATGTTTTAATAATTTTTGGTTATTTGAGTTTTTTATTTTGAATTGCAAGATTTTGGTGGGTTATTTTGATATCTTATTAATTATTATTTTTTATTTTAAAATTATTATAATATTATTATTATAAATGTTATATTATAAACAAAACAATTAAATTGTTTAATTCTACAATTCTGTTTATTTTCTGAAAAATAAACTAAATACAACAAGATAATTTTCTGAAATACAACTAAACACAAAAAATAATAATAATAATAAATCATTTTTCAGAAGTTACTTTCCAATCACAGCCTAAGAACAGCAACAATGATCAAGAGTAAAGCCGTTGGTCTTGACTTCATGAATCATGTTTACCAGAAGTATTAATTGAGATTGCTTGAAACAAGGCGCAGATGATACTGTGTATTGGGCTGTAATACCGCTTGTCGCTGACGCATAAGAACGAGTACCGGAGGTTCCATTCGTTAGCCGTTTTCGGCAGGTGAGTGTCTTATTTGCTAGCCATAACTGTTCGACGGATTGCCTCAATTAAGTTTGTTGAATCCGTGAATGAGTTCCCGCCATTGTAGACTTGTAGTACCTAGGAAGTGGGTGAACATTAGCTGTCAAAAAATATTTGAATAACATTCTGATCGTGAAAGTGAACCATAAAAGGCTCATTCTGCTTGACTTGCCCCCCAGTTTTTGTGGCTGCTTTTACTGATACGCATAAGATTTTAGCATCTCTGAATAATATTTTTTTGAAACACATCTCTGAATAATCTATAATCTTGTTTATAATTGTTAATAGTCCGAGTTAGCTGTATGGTGGTGGCCTAGCGAGAGTTAATCCCTTAAAAGTGGATGCACTGTGTTTTCTTATTGACTAGTGTGAATTTTGAACAAACTTCTTGAAGAATTTTCTTGGAATAGTTTGTCTTTTATATGTTGTTCTAGACAAAAGACTGATCTACAATTATTGTGCTGCTACAATATATAATACTCCGTATAATATTGTAATAGGTGTAGAACTATGCTTTTGTCAGTTTTGGATGACAAAGAAAATTTGTAATCACTGCTCGAGAGTGTGCATAAAGGACCACTAGGAGGTAAACCAGCCTAGGTTACCTATAACTTACTGGCTCAAACCAAGAAAGTTAATAAACCACTCTCACTGAGAGTCGAACTTAGAATCTTATGGTTACCAAGACAACATTCTGATCAACTTGGATGGGGTTTTCCCTAAGTATTACATAGTACTATTATTTTAGGAGTGTGAATACACTTTTGTTATAAGAAAAGAGGAACAAAAAAAATGCCAGTTCTCTACTTTCTATTGTAGGCCAGTTTCGTTATAACTAAACCAAGAATGGTTCTCCCATTCTTTATGCCATTACATGATACCTGCATAACATTAACATTGTTGACTGACAAAGGATAAACACAACTTTAAAAAATAAAATAAAAATCTTGTACTTGTTCACCCAATTTACACAAGCAAAATTCACCTGGAAATTTGTCTTAATGGAACCTTGTCCTCTGCCTATGAGCTTGTGCTGCAGTTATGCCCAATATGGCCTTGCAGGCTCTTTCAATGTAATGAAAGTAGGCAATCCTCCAAGAATCTTTGAACAGAAGAACACTTATAAAGCCCACCAAACCAATCAAGAAACCTGGTCCCAGGCCGATATAGAACCATGGGAAGAAAGAATCATCTGTGTCATCGTTCTCATTGACTTGGTTTGGAGTGTCTGAATCATTACCTCGTTTATCACCAGGACATGGTTTCAGCAGTGGTGTTCCACAAAGTCCATCATTTCCCATATATATGCTTTCATCATTTAGGGTCTGGAGCTGATTTCCTGTTGGTATTCTCCCTGATAAATTGTTGAAGGATAGGTTCAAGTGGCTTAGAAAGGTTAAAGCGGACAAGGTTGGAGGAATTGAGCCAGAAAGTTGGTTTCTTGACAGATCGAGGGATACTAGTTCTTTCAAATGGCCTATCTTACCAGGGATCTTGCCCTTCAGATAATTCCCAGATAAGTTTAAGTTCAACAAACCTTTAAGATCCATTAGTTCTTCTGGAATTTGTCCGGTTAGTTTGTTGTCTGAAAGGTCTATGGATGTGAGAAAGGGCAGTGTTTTGGTATATCGACGTTCCATCCCTTGCACTATAGCATAAACATCTGCTCCATAATCTACATCCATTATCAGATACTCAATTGCACTGTGCTCTACAATCATGCCAGTAAGATTACCAAGACACGGAGGGATTCCACCTGTGAGATTGTTCCCCGCTAAGTCTAGCAGTTGAAGTTCCGGGAGTTGACAGGGCTGTGGAGGAATATGGCCATAGAACTTGTTTGAAAAGAGACTCAAGTACTGAAGATTAGATAGGTTTTCCCCAATCCATGCGGGGATAGGATCTGAGAGCTCATTCTTTCCTACATCAAGGATGCTCAGATATGTTATGTTCTGCAATGGAGGAAGCTTCCCAGAAAATTTGTTGTCGCCCAGATGTAAAGACAAGAGCCCCGTTATGGCACCCAAGGAACTCGGTATTTCACCCTGCAGATTGTTGCTAGTCAGGTCAAGCATTGTCAATCCTTGCAGGTCCCCTAAACATCTAGGCAATGTACCTGATAACTCATTTGAAGAGAGATCGATGACCGTTATTCGCTTAACCTCACATAAAAACATTGGCATCTCACCCTCCAGTTGGTTATTGGAGAGTATGAGAACCTCTAGTGTGAGATTGACGCCATTCTGGAGAGGAATACTGCCAGCCAGGAAGTTATCAGACACATCCCAAAGAAGCACATCTGTGGGAATGGGAGTTAAGGGTCCATCAAACTTGTTAGAATGCAGAATTAACCGCCTGTATGGAACGTTACCCTCCTCAAATGTTGGCAGTTTTCCACTGATGTTGTTGTTTGAAAGATCCAAATAGTGAACACGGGAATACAGTTCCTGAAACCAGCCAGGCAAGTTATCATCAATGCCTGTATTAGAGATTCTGAGCTCCTCAACAAGCCTTTGTGTTTGAAGCCAAGGAGGAAACCGAGGTCCAAGAACACAGGACGCAAGTTTGATAGTCTTGAGCTGGAAAGGAGGAATCCACTGGGAGCTCGTGTTGAAGACCAGGGAGTTCAGGGTCATCGACAACTCAGTTAACCTTGTGAGCTCAGAAAAATGAAGTTCAGATACCACTCCAGTTAAAGCATTGTTGGAGACATCCAATTTCTCAAGCTTCAGTAATTGACCTAGACTAGAAGGTATGCTCCCATTGAACCGATTATTACTAATGTCTAGCTCCCTCAAAGACGATAATGTTCCAAAAGATGTTGGGATGGGACCCTGCATTGAGTTATAAGAAAGCCGAAGATACTCTAAATCATGAAAGCAGTGAAATGATGTTGTTTCTAGCTCTGGCATCTCTCCGGTGAATCTGTTATCAGACAAATCAAAGAACTGTAACTTGCAAAGACGGTTAATGGCTGTTGGTATCTTTCCTTGGAACTTATTCTGGGACAGGTCCAAATACTTTAGATTGGTCAAGTTAAAAATGGAATCAGGCATGGAAGTATTGAAGAAATTAGAAGAAAGACCAAGGGCTGTAAGGGAGGTTAACCTTCCCAAAACATCAGGAATTCTTCCACTGAAACCATTTCCATCCAGCCTGAGATGCTTTAGGCTAGAAATGTTGAACAGCCAGAGAGGTAAAGCGGAGTTGATGATGTTATACCGGAGATCCAATGAGACAAGGGATGTGAAATTCGCCCGTGGAAGAGCAGGAATCCTACCGACATTACAGTTAGACAGGTTCAACAATGAAAGAGAAGGAAGCATGTTGATTGCACTCAACCAGTCCTTGGCCTCTCCAAGCTGGACTCCTGATAAGTCCAAATGTTCCAAAGATGAAAGCGTAGATACCCACCCGAGACTATCAGCTGCCAATCTGTTGGTCCAAAAATCACCGAGGTCAAGGTACTGCAACCCCGAGAGGTTTCCTAGATGATGAGGGACATTCCCTCCAAACCGGGCAACCGAGAGGTCAAGGTATCTGAGGCTTATCATGGAGCCTAAAAACACAGGTATCTGAGCTCCTGAAAAGTTGTTCATGCTCAAGTCCAGGTAAAACAACCGCTCGAGATCTAGTAAAGACTCGCTTATCTCGCCCCCCAAGCACGTCCTGCTATAATTTTCTGCATAGCTAGTGTCATAGTTCACCCTGTCATAATCAAAAGGAGCTGGATTGTGAAGATGAAGCTGCTCAACATGGCCTGTTTTGTTGTTGCAAATTACACCTTTCCAGGTACAGCAATCTTCTCCCTCCCAAGATGCAAGCCGGTTCGATTCGTCTATGATGGTGTTTTTGAAGTTGATGAGTGCAGTTCTTTCAGTCTTGATGCAGGTTGCACTGCTAGCAAGGTGGAGGCCTTCCATGAAACAAAGTGATAAAAGCATCCATAGAACATTAGTAGAAGCTGCCATGGATGGAATGAAGAGTTGAAGATTGTGTTGAGCTGTGGTATCCTCGATTATCAGGTTTGATTTTCAAGTCTTTGAATGTGAAAATTTATGATATGTAGTTGATTTGCACGTCCGGAGTCAAACATAGTAGACATTATAAATTGGGATTCTGTGTGCATGGGTGTAGTAAAATATTTTGGGTAGGAAGGCTACTTTGGGTTGTCTATTTATGCAATTATTGATTTATTTCCACATTTGATTTTAGGACTACTATGAAATTTTTTCATTTTGTTTCTAAGTATTATTTTTATCATTTGGTGGATAATTTTAATTATTTTTGTCACATAAAATTAGGAATGACAATTTCTCTCAACACCGACATAGATGAAGATGGAGACCAAAATTTATGAAATAAGGACAAAAACTACCCTTTAGAAATGGAGATAACCCTCCCCGTTCCCCGTTTTCTTATATAATAATAATAATAAATAAATAAAATTGTGTATCAAATTTGACAAAATTAATATTTTAAGACTAAATGTAAAAATGATTTATTAGTCTCTCATATGACCAAAACTGAAAATAATTCTTTATTTATATTTTATACTCTATACTATAGGGTTCAAACCTAACCTTTTTTTGAACAAAATAAAATGTTCTTCTCAAAGATTAATGAGGTTAAAATACTTTAAACAACGAAAGTAACCAACAAAATTATTCATAAATAATGAGGTTAAAATACTTTAAACAACGAAAGTAATCTACTTTCGGAATCCCTCTTAACCAACAAAATTAGAGTTCATTAGCCTATTGTTACATAATGTATCATGTAAAATGTTTTATTATTTCGATTGATGATGTGAACTATTACACTTTTGTCGTTTATAAATGAATTGATTCTCAAGGAAAGGGAATATATATATATATATATATATATTGATATATTAATTTGCAAGAAATCAATTCGGTTGACTGTTGATTTTAAAATTCTATCTGTAGTCTTTGTTTTGGCTTTATTTTTGACTTGGTGTGGCTAAATGCAGAGGTCTTTGAAAAATAATACATAGATTAAATCATTTTAAAATATGTTACTTATAAAAAATTTTGATTATCAAAATCTTCTTCTTCTAATATGTGTGAGAGAGAAATATTAAAATATAAACACAAGTGTCAAGTACCTTGTGATCTAATTGTCACTATTACAGGTATCTGATTTATCTAATTGTCACTATTTCTTTTTATAAGAAAGTCAAGTTTGAGTTAACACTACTAATAGAATTCAATCATATGATAATGAGGTAAACGAATTTAAGTTGTTCATGGACTAAAATAAATAAAGACCAATAGGCAACTCCCATGAGTAGTTAGATAATTGTTTTAGTAGTCATCATAATTCATTATCATAGGTGTTGAAATGTAGTCCAATTATAATGTAAATACATTTGGTCTCTTAACTACCATTTGAGTTGCGAGTGGAGATAATTAAGAAACCAAATATATTGACAAAGGGGCCATATCTACATTTGAGTAGATAATTAAAGAACCAAACGCTTTTATTTTATAATTAAGGGTTCAAATTTATAAACACATAATAAGGGTCCAAAAGTGTAATTTTTCAAATATTCATCACTATAATATTAGACAGATTCACTGATTATTTGATTATAAATACATTAGATACTCTCATTTTGAGCAAAACCCAAGAATTTATCAACAAATAGGATATTATCATCAATATACTGCTTTGTTGCAGGTAAGATTTTAAAACTGTCAGTAAAAATAATTCCTAAACACAGTGAACTACAAAAAAACAAACCATTTTACCTTGAAAGCTAAACCAGAAAGTTATGTAAGCTATAAAGATTGAAATCCCTCTATTCAGGCCAATGTTTCTTTAACTTTAAAGGTTTCACACAAACTATAAATCAGAGTATGTCTATAGCTTGTGCACCTCAAGGATTTGATGTGGCCGCCTCGTGGTTGATCGTCAATACAAAATGCTTTCTGTTTTTTTCTTGCCCCTTAGGAAGTCAGCTTAATCATCACCAACATCGACTCCTTTCTTCTTTAGGAAGTCCTTAGCTTCAAAAATGTCCTACAAGAAGGGGGAGAGGGGGTCAAAATTAGAATTCCGTCTTCAACTCACGTCTATTAGGTCTATAGTCTATACACAAGCACTTTGTTTTGCTCGTTTCATTGGCTATGGAACGTGTGCATAATCTTGATTAGCACTTCATTGCATGACCATTTGGTAATCACAAGTTCATAACCAATAATCATAACTTCAGAAGATTTACCCAACGGGGCTTATATCAACTAGAATTTATCTATATTAATAAAATGACGAAAGCAAACCTGCTGTAATAAGAGAGCTTCCCGAGGACATGTAGGAAATGTCATCAAACCAACACCAACCATCAATAGGCCATAGCAACCAAGAGACACGATTAGGTACAGAGGAACCTATGTAGCAATTATCAAAGGTCAAACAGGGAAAACGTATTAACCCTATGCTAAAGTAATTACATCAACTGAATAACTTACCAACCAGATATAGCTCTCTGGAAGAACTGAAGTTTGCAACAGAAAAATCCACACGGCTGATACAGCCGTTAGCAATGTCATGATCTTCACAATTTGTTTCATTGCACCTGCCAAAAAGGAGTTTGGTCTATCATTTTCTTCTTAGATTCTAAGCAAGACAATATTACAATTTACAACAAAGGAATAGCTGCAAGACCAGCTCAAGTAGCCTGATTTTTATGCAAGTAACTAGTAAGCATAAAGTTACAAGTATTTTCATTTTCAACCGAGTGGCGAGTACATAAAAGAAAATCACAATAGCTCATAGCATTTATAACATCTCGTATGCAAATTAGGTGGAAATAGAGATATGTAACATTTATAGCTCTTATAATCTAAGATTGGGTCAGGGTCACTCAACTGGGATATATAATGCACATGGGCCAAACCACACTAAAAGACTTAATCCAACCAATTAGCCAGTCTAACCCATGCCTTATAAACCCATATGTTATCTCTTATTTTTTCAATCTGGACTCTTAACAATAGCATTTCGTAGCACCTTTATAACACATAAGACACTGCAAGACAACAAAAGCAGCTAGGGGAGTACATAGTTCAGTTCAAATTGGCTTTTGGCCAAACTGAAAGCTTAATTTAACCAGTTAGTATGCACAAATTTAAACAGAAAATGAAACTGATCCTTTGGTTTGGCTCAACAAGTTTATTGTTTGGTTCAGATTGGCTTTCGATTTCCTAAGCATTATGAATTTGTTTAGAAAATTTGCTGCAAAATCCTTCCAGTAGTAGATAGAAAGCCAAATATTTGAGTGAAATAAACCAAATTGGCAATTCACAGTTCATAATCCTCCACATAATAAGCATACAACAAAGCATTGTTCTAAGCTAATAACCAACAAATTTCAAAAAATAAACATACAAAAAACCATAATCAAAAGATGAAGAAGATTATAGCCAACAATTAAATCCCAAAAAATACCAAGCTCCAAACCAAGCAAATGTATCATCAAACAATGGTTAATTTTCATAGATAAATAACACAAGATTATCAAACAAAAGGGAAGAAAAACCAAAGAAGGCTGAAGACTTAGCTAAGTTTATATTCTAGATTAGTAGATTTCTAGCATCAAAACAAAATTCTGTCACGCTGTGTTGCTGTCAATTGAGAAAGCAAATATGCGGCAAAGCAATATCCTTTAAATTCTTAGAGGGAGAATACCCTGAATTTGAACTCAGGGTCTTCAAGAATTAATTTTTAACCAGGAATTCAAACAGCCAAACCCAAACGAAAAAGAGAAATCTGCAGAGAGACGCAACAGAAAATTTACAAAAGCAAAAGAAACTGACAAAATACCAAGACACAACAAATTCAAGCATTCACAATTCAATCTCACAAATTAATTTTGACAAATATTTCTTGCAATATTTAGGGATTTATGGAATTAAAAATTAGGGTTAATGATTCGATCATTTGAACCTGATGAGCTGTTGTTTCACGACTGACGACCGTCGACGGAGCTGCTGTCCTGCTGACTGAAATCCTCCGGCGGAGGCGCAAAGGCGGCAGCCGGTGGATGCGTGTAGTAGCAGCTTCACTGCTCGTTGAAGACTCAAGTTTGCGGCTGAGTGGCTCACCGGCTGTCGTCAACAAAGGCTGGGCGCCGGGCTTGTTTGCGTACAAGAATGCAGAAATTAATTAATTAATTAATTATAGGAAAATAACATTTTGACCCCGAATGTTTTTACTTTTGAAAAATTAGTTCCTATTAATTGATTTTAACAGATTTAGTCTCTTAATTGTTTTTTTTTTTTTGAAAACGTCTCTTAATTGTTAGTTAGGTTGAACTTTTAGTCCCTATTGGTACATTTAAAGTAGCTACATAAAGCACTTTCACATAATAACGAGTAGGATTTATAGTGTTGCAAAGTGCACTTTATAATGTTACAAAGTACGCTCCAAAGTTTGAGTTATTTATCAAAATGATTTTTTGGGGAATCTGCTCCCATGCGCTCCAAAATCATTATATATGTCCGGATAGGTGATTAAAATTGGTTATTAGTTTATCTTGAGAACGAGTTCTCATATAATCCTAATTATATATAGGAGCATATTCACTTGAAAACTTATTATCAGGAAAAAAAATCTAACAATAGTCCATTTGAACAGTTCTAAAGCAACATGAATGAAAAAATGTGGTGATATTTTTTATCTCAAATTTTAAAGAGTGCAATTGCACTAGTCATGCACGAAATGACTCTCTCAATTATGTAGTCTAATGGCACGGAATGACTATCTCAAATGAAAAATCACAGGTTTGAGCCTCAGTGAGGGCGGCTTTATAAAAGAGTTAAAATACGGTAGCAATCTAGTGTATTTTGAGTCAAAAGCCCTAACACTGTTTGATTTACAAAATGCAAATAGAAATTGCTAGGTGCTAGGGAAGTTGTTTCTATGTCTGACCATAAGGAATGGTTTACCGTTCCATCGATTCTATTTGTAATCACTTCAGCTTATGATTATATGAATGAGCAATTTTATATATATATATATATATATATATATATATAAAAGAAATAATAAAAATAAAATTTATAAAGAATAAGGGATGAAAATTAAATAAACATTTTTATTTTTAAAAATAGCATTGTTAAAGAAATATCTAATTAATACAAGGAAAATTACAGAAGAAATAGGGGATTTTACCCAAAAAAACCAAATTTAAAAAAAAAATTAAAAATTCCTCAAAATCCTATTTCATTCATTGCCTATCCTACAAGCCAAACATGCTGCAAGTAAATCATATGGAATTTATACATTTTTCGTCATCAACAAACCAAAAGGTGAATGAAGATATGGATGGTATTTGATTCCAATTCCTATCTCTGAATCAAATTTCATCTCCCAACTTCAAATCTTCTAATCTACCTGAGCTTTCAACATGTATGTTTTAACACAGGGTCATCAGAAACTTGATCTAAGCACATTAAGTTGTCAATGAAGCAGAAATATAGAAGAGAAGACTTCATGAAAAAGCGATCAGACTTCAGAATTATCATCTGCCACTTGTATAGAACGGTCATAGTTCATCGATAGTCTCTTAGCCCACTGGCTCTTGTTAGATGTCCAAGTTATTGGAAATCCAAGTATGGCACACCATCTTAAGATAAGTAATGCGACGATATGGTCCTCCTTACCGTCTTCAATAAAGAGATTGGTTATCTTCATCTCATCTTCTGTTTCCTCGTTCAGAATTAGATGCTCATATTCAGCTTGTCGTTCGTCTAAAACATTGTCGTCTAGAGAAATCATCCTCATACTCAAAACCTGCAATGCCTCAATAGCAGTTTTATAAAATCCCCGGTCTACATATGCAAAGAATACATTTCGGCAAATTGATGAATTAGGCTGAACTCTATCCCGGTGCATCTGCTCAACAAAGAGCTCAATCACATCGATTCTTCCCTGGAAATCAGTACACAGATACATCAACTACCAAAGCAAGAAAGTTCAAGGGAAATTGAGGATATGCAAGGATACCGAAAAATTTAAGGAATTCTTAAGCCAAACATATTTAGGTCATATGCAATTCAAATCTGGTAGAAATTTTCTAATTAATAAGGACCCTAACGGTTGAATACTATTAGTTACCTTCTCAGATGCCTTTTGAACAATTCTGTTATATAGCAATACATCAGGCTGGATCCCATCCAAAATTCCTTGGTTGAGTAACCTAAATGCCTCATCAAAATCCTCTGATTCCACCAGAATCTGGCAAACACAGAAACAGGTAGAAGTTGTCAATACAAATACACACCATTACACATATGACTATGATGCAAAGATAAGAGAAATAAAACAAGCATAAATTTTATTTGAAACGCGAAAAAACGCCTATGCCAAATGCAACTTTTCACAGTTTATGTGTTAAATGAGCAAGTCCAACATAAAACGGTCTTCGGAATTTCTTTCTGGCANATTCATATTTTGATAGGTATTGCCAAAATAATTTGGCCAATTAATGCCAATAACAACAAATTTTGAAATACTTTAAAAGTTTACTCTCTTTTTACACATATAAGATCATTAAATATACAACTTTTAAAAAGCACATGGACAATATTGTAACTCAATGTATTACGGAGTATAAAAGTTGTCAATAAATCACGTAGGGAAAAAAGATTGTACTTGTGTATCTTTTGATTTTATCCACATACAAACTTGTGGTTATGTTGTCTATGTTTATTAAGCAATTGAAGTTATTTTTTATTGGAGCGAGTAAGTATTATAATAATTTATAAAAAGCATGACCATTGGCTTTTTGTATGTTAGGTTGACTCCACTAGACTCAAACTCACTCCAATCATTCATGTAGGAGTGTTAAACGGGACACCGGATGTCACTTGACCACAAGGTCTTTAGCTATATTTTATCATTAATTTTAGTATACTATAACCTTATAATAACTTTATAACTTTATAGTGTTAAATCAAACTCTTTTTAAAGGTGATGGCGATGTCAATCATTTTAACGGCAAACTTATGATGTGGCATGAATATCTTTATTTGTCACTTTATACTTTGTATATTTTAGATCAAATAATACAACTTGTAATCACGTTCATAATTAGATAATGCTACTTTAATGCTCCGTATTATTTTTTACCTTTTTTAAGTGAAGAGCAAAACCTCGTCGACAAAAGAAAAAATTCTTTATCTACGGATCTCACACCCTGACATAACATGATACTAATTAATAGCTTTGTAGATCATGGTAATTTAGTGGTGAACAACTATTGTTTGAGAGTAAGTACGGAATAAATTTTATGTCTTTCGACCTTAACCAGTAAAGGACCACAATGAGTACCAGGATTAATAGCCTGCAAACCACTTTTGTTTTTC
>CM008338.1:11668400-11687378 GCA_002525835.2 Ipomoea batatas | reverse complement strand
TTGGGTTGAATATTTGTGTTGGGTAGAACTCAAAGAGAGGAACCACTTATACTTCCACTTTGAGGACAAGGTGATTTTCGAAAGGGCAAGGAGTGATACACCATTGGCCATGATCCTGCAACAACAATAATGTATATTACCTTATATATGTAATTAGGAAAATAATTAGCATTTATATGTAATTAGTAATTAGGAGAATAATTAGTCATTCCATTATTATAATTGCATTATTTTAAGAAGTCAGATAGTATATATAGGGTATTCTATGTAATGAAAAGACGTGCAGAAAATTATATTGAAGAGTTCTTTATTTTCTTTTGTTACATTGCTTTTTCTTTTGGACATATGGATTGGAGCCAAAAGCCTGCTCAAAAGGTTTCTTCCATTGTGTACTAAATTTCAGTACGTAACAGAGTGTTGTATACGCCATGAATATTCTCCCCTTAATAGCGTAAATAATGGTACCGGGGTGTATGACTACCATTACATAGAATACCCTATATATGTCTTCTTTTGAAATGTGTGGTGGAATCTTGAAATCCAAGTTTCAAATCAAAGATTACAAGCTCCAAAAGTGTTAAAATACATAGATCTAAGCCTAATCTAACCTAAAATATGAAAGGGAGTGAATGTGAGTGTCTAGGGTTCAATCATGGGTCAAAACCGTGTTCAAAATGCTCAAAACGAGCTTAAATAGTGAGCAGAACAGGTGCCAAACGGACTGGTAAACGGCCGTTTGTGTGGCCGTATGACTCCTCTACAGAAACAACATTTTTGCACTGTAATTCGGTCTAAAACAAACGGTCATGCATACGGCCGTATGTGAGGCCGTATGCCAACTCTCCAGAAACTGCATTTTCGAACTCTGTGCAGCTGCTTTGACTTCTAGGATGTTTTTCCCATTTTCCGTTCGGAATTACGAAATTTGTATCTCTGACAAAGTTGTAGCCCTTGAAGTCTTCTTTCTAATAGTACAAGAACCACCTCATTTGGACATTCCTAGGCTGAGATATGATCCAATTACTAAGATGTCGACGTGCAGAAATTTCAACACATTGACCTTTTACTTCTCTTTTGTTTTAGTTTGCCCAAATGACCAATAGCATTGAAAATACAACTCTTAGGCTTCCTTAGAAGTGTTGCACCCATCTCCATAGTTTCTCCTTGGCTCTCATTGACTCCAAATGCATCCAAAATGCATGAAAATCCTTGTCTTTGCTTCCAATGCTATCCAACTTATACTCCTTGCAAAATAACACAAACCTGATTAGGTTTGCATAATTTGGAATTTTGGACACAAGATACAAGATTAGTTTGTAACTTGGGAACATACAAGACATTATTTAAAGAGAGAATATATACAAGATTGAGTAGAAAGAGTATGTGTGATGTTCAATGTATTATCATCCCCAAGACTTATCTGGTCAGGACCCCATAGTTAGTGAACCCATGCAATGATGAAGCATTTAAAATAGCATGCATGATGAGAGGTCCCACTATCAAACATCCACTAAGGCGAAGTGATGACATGCATGTGAAGTAGTAGATGTGTTTCCCACTGGTTGTTGATTACGGGAGTGTTGTATACATCCTGAACGTGAATGTTGTTATCACATAAAATCTTGCTAATTTACAACTCCTATAAAATTTTGTGTCATGCACTCATGCATGTCCAAGGAATTCAAAAAAAAAAAAATTTGTCAGAAACTATTTTTTTTCTTTTCTTATTATCTCCTATTTTTGTCTCTCTCCTACCTAACATCCTGAAAATTGTGCAAAACCTCAACAGATAAGAATGCTCTAATATAAGAAGGACTAGCATTGGGTGTGGAGAATTGAAGGAGATCAAAAACCTCTCATCACAACTCCATCGATCAAGAAAATCATGGAGTTGTTGGATGATGCATGCAGAGATAGAGATAGAAGAGAAGTAATACCTACCACTATACCAATCAATCATCATCAATGAAAGAGGTCCACCATAATGTATATATAGCTGTAAAGTGTCCACAAGAAAAACATAATGACCTCCCCTAGCTATGGGATACTACAACATAAACAATAAATACGGAGTAGTATATATTACATTTTCTTTTTTACTTTATATTATATTAGTGACTCTCCAAGGTCATGAGATAGAGCCTCAGTGGATGTGATATTGACTCTTTATTCTTCAATAGATTGAGAAAGTCTAGATGAACATATATTACAATTTAATAGGATCAGTTATATTAAAAAAATAATGATATATCCCGGCCTACCTATCATACCATCCAACACAGACAGACACAAGCAAAGCAAGCCTTATCATCTGAGATTCTGATCTATCTCTAAAAGTCATTCAGTCTCCACTAAAGATAGAGTGCGTACGTCAATCACGGCCGACGCTACCCATGATTGATGATCATAAATGAATGTTAATTTGCAATTTGCATTTTAACTGATAAGTACAGTATTATTTACTTCACATAAATAATTGTCTAATCTTTTGATTTCAGAAAAAAAAAAATTGTCTAATATTTTGAAGTAAACAGTAAATTTTTTAGACTCAAAGGATAATGAGGATACCTTACTTTAGGATCAGAAGTTTCATAATTATTTCAAGCTTGATATTGTATTTGCAATAAAATTACTAGCAATATTTAGTGTTCCTCCTACAAAGAAACATTAGAACATCAGTTAACAACAAATCATCCGGTATCTTCATGTTACAAAGAATTTTGACATTTATGGGAATCTTCGAGGTATAAAATATTTTGGCATTTATGTAAGAAAGCAATATATGATTTTGATATGCTACTTGTGTACGGGTTATTGGTTTGATTCTCATTACGCCAAATCCCAAATAGGATGGTTAAGCTATGTATTACCCCAATTGTCCTATATTAGGACAATTAAATTAAACTTGTGTTGCACAACTGAGAAATGATATATTAAGGAATATGATTCAACCCGCACGAGCTTTAGAGGAGTCACGGGATTGTTATATAGAATATTCGCTCTAGGGTCAATCCGGCTGATTTGTTTACCAAATCCCTTTCTACACTTATCTTTTGAAAAGTGTTTTTATTATATTAGAGAGTGTGTAGGCTTTGAAAATTGTTACTGCTAGGGGGGAGTGGCCACATTTACTTGAATCAACCATAGATATTAGGTTTTGAAGAGCAATAGTTATACCGCTTTTCCTTTGAATGAGTTTTGATATAATTTGTTTAATTCAAACTCTTTTTTTTTTTTAACGAGGCAGCTAGTGTAACACATGAATACACATACATCATGTACTTTTAATTTTTCTTGAATTACGTTTTTTTCTACTGAGATTCTTAATAAGACATGCGTATGATATAGTAATGTCCAAAGGAAAATGTTATAATAAATAAATGTCGACATTACTAGAAGAATTATATTATAATAATATATACCTCTTCATCATTTATAAACTTGTAATTATATTGAAACTTTGTATATAATGTATATATTGGATTGAAGGATGAATTATAAAAATCGAGTGACCTATATTGTTATACAATGATTCACATGCACGAGGATATGCTTTAATTTACAACAGTTTTAATAATTTTTTATGAGATTATATTCCTTTAATTTAATTTTCCTTCATATATTACACTTTATCATGTAAGCATACGAATGATATATCGTACTAACACAGACACAAGCAAACCTTATCATCTCTAAAAGTCTCCACTAATGACTCAATCATGGCCGACACTATCATCTCAGTTGCTGTGAATAAGCTATTCATCATCGTCAAGGACCAAGTCTATGATAAGACCGATGGCAATAATGGCAAAGAATTATTGTAGTCTTATTTTTTATTTTGAAATCCGATTCTAAAGTCCCGAAATTATTACTTTTGGTTGTGTACTTGTGTTTGGTAGATAGATTTACACTCTAAAAATAAGAATTAAAATCATAATTAGTGTGTGGTTGATAACTTTTTAAAGTCCAAATATGAATTTGATTATCCCTTCAATTAAAAGTCTCATTCCTTAATTAAAAAAGGGTGTCATTCCATCTTATTGGTAATTTAATTATTAAGTTTGAATTAAAAAAGGAGTGTCATACCATCTTATTGGTAACCTAATTTTAAGTTTGAATTATACTTTTAAATTTTAAATTTTTTATTTGTTCATATTCATGCTTTTGATGTCATTATATTAGGATCAATTGTTGATTGTTTTTGTATTTTTAATCACATTATAGGGTCATGTACTCATACACAACCAAATATCAATATTGGTAATCATTCCAATTCCACCATACTACCAAACATGCAAAGTAATTTCACCAAAAACTCATTACCATTATCAAGTATTTTTTGGAGTATTATTGACTCTATTACAAGGTAGTGTCTGTTCTATATTTTTTCTATCTATTGCAGTCCAAAGAGTCAACACCCCACTACCAGGGTTCGATCCTGTGACCTTCCCTCAAGGAGAGTCACAGAGGTACCATTACCAAGTATTTGATTTCCAATTATTCAAGAATCATGTAGAACAGATGTAGAATGTGCATTTGGGATTCTTCAATCATGATTTGCAATAATCAACGATCCGGCATGTTTTTGAGATAAACATATATTGCATGATAATGCCATCGTGCATTATAATGCAGAATATATATGATCATTGAAGATGAACATGATTAGCAAGTATATATACAAAGTTAAAAGGGAAGTACTACTGATATAGCTAGAGATTATAATACTCTATTTCAAGAATTCTTGTTCGATATAGACAAACTAAAGATAAAGAAGCTCATTATGCACTCTGTTATGCATTGATTGAGCATTTGTGGGAACGATATATTAATTTTGATAATTTAATGTAATAAATGTTTTATGCTATATATATTAATATTGCGGAATAAAATAAATTTTAAAAAATAATGTTATATTAGTTTTTTTTTTAAATTAATGTATTATTAATTAAATTCAAACTAATAAAAATTTAAATTTTGAGAAACCAAATTATTTTAATGTAGAATAACATTTAGTTTAGAAATTTGGTGTAATGGGTTGGAGATGAATAAAATTTAGTGTGAGAATATGTAAAGAATATTCCTTTTAATATGATCTTTTGGTAGAAATTTTTTATGTTTTGGTGTACAATGGGTTGGAGATGGACTTAGTAGCACTACTTGTTCAGTTGTTCTCAAGAACAAAAAGACACACTTTAGTCTCTCAATTATAAAAGTGGTGAAAGCACCTCAAAGAATTGTGTTTGGGTTTCAAATGATACTGTAAATACATCAATACCAAAAAAAACTCTTAAATAAAATGTAATATTTAGCAGTTGAAGAGTTACTTATAACAAAAATTATAATATTTATAGGTGAAAGTGTAATACTTATAAAAAAATAAAACTCTACTTATTTTACGGGTAAGAGATTTTTCCTTTTTTAATATATCGTTTGTACTGTGTAGGCTTAGAATTAGTCAAGAGAAGATGAGATCACCTAAGTTTTATTTTAAAAAATAAAAAATAAATGACAGTAGGAGTAAAGCTCTATAGATTTCTCAATTTAGCTAAATTAATTCTAATCTACCATGTTTTCAAAAAAAAAAAAATCTAATCTACCATAATTTCTATTTAAGAGTCACTGGAGGAGATAAATTATGAGTTGCCAAGCAGTTTCCTAGTCAATCCATGTTGTTGATTACTTGACTCTGCACACAAGAGATCCATTTTCACACTTCTGCCAACTTGAGGATTAGAATCTCTAAACTAAGGAGCCCAATTGTCCTTGTTTTAATATGAAGTTAATTCCACTTTTTGTCATAAATTTATAAGTGTCAGCTTATTTTTAGTCCTGTTTTTTCAAAACATTTCCGTTTGGTTCTAGTATTATTATAGTATGACCATTTTCGGTTCCCGTCATTAAAACAGTTTAAATGGGATTAAATACAATGGCATTTTTTGTCCATTCAATTCTCTGTGCTAAGTCTTTTTCTTTTTTTTTTTTTTTTGTTTCTAGATTTATGTGTCATTCTACATTTAGTATATTTTTTAAAAAACTTTTTTGTTGGTCCTAATATTATTGTGTCTTGACCATTTTTTATCCTCCGATCTATTAACAGATATATTTAAATGACATTAAAAATAATATTATTAACCACTCAAAATCTTTTTTTTTTCCTACTTGGTAAAAGAACCACCAAGTCTTGTAGATTTTTATGAAGTAGACTTAAGGTTTGCCAAGAAATTGACTTGTGGTTTTTTCAATTGCGCTTCTTTAGATTTTGTAGTAGGCTTATATATATTGATAAAATTTTATTACCAAGAAGAAAAGAAGGAGAATTTTGATTATTTAATAATGTCATTTTTAATATCATTTAAACATATTTGTTGATGCAGGACAAAAAAAAAAAGTCATGCCACAGTAATGTTAAGAAAAAAATTGACTCAAAGTAATTAAAAAGACACATACAAATCTAAAGTCAAAAAAAAAAAAAAACTTAACACTTATAACTGAATATATAGGTCAAATTATCTTTGTATTTAACGTCATTTAAATTATTTTGTTGATAGAGGATAAAAATGATCATGCATGTCCCAATAATACTAGGACTAAGGGATATTTAAAAAAAAATTAAAATGAACTATAAAAAAAATGTAATTAACTCTTTTAGTATGTATGTATGTATGTATTATTCCTTAAAGGCATATTAGAAAGCAACTCGTTCATGATAGACAGCACTTTGGAAAAAGAATAAGCAAGCCAGCAAAGACCACTACAACGAACATACAGTTCTCAACTACATACTATACTGAGAAACTAGAGTACGTGAGGCATGGCCGACGCTATCATCTCCATTGTTGTGGATCAGCTGTCCATCATCATCAACGACCAAATCCAGGATGTAAGAGCAGCGTTGGGTGTGGAGAAGGAGATCAAAAACCTGTCATCAAAGCTCAACAAAATCAGGGCGGTGTTGAATGATGCAGAGAGGAGAAGCTTCAACGAAGAGAGCGTGAAGCTCTGGTTGGAAGAGATCCAAAACCTCTGCTACGATGTGGAAGATGTTGTGGATGAGTGGAGCACCAAAACTCGCAGACAACAGAGGGAGAGGTCGTCGTCTGAGGTTGCAGCAGCTCAAGCTGCAGGAAGCAGTAGCTCTTTCCTGCCTTGTTGTTTCCATTTCAAAAAGATTGTTATGCATCGAGACATCGCCAACAAAATAAAGGAACTTGATTCCAGACTTGATCGGATTGCGAGAGAGAAAGATCAGTTCAAATTTGATCATGCAGCATCTGTAGCGCACACACACATTTCTGGTCAAGAATCCAAGCGAGTGACCACTACTTCGTTTGTGGATGCATCAGAGATTCAAGGTCGGGAATCCGATGCCAGTGCTTTAATAAGCAAGTTGGTGGAGAATAATAATAATAATGGTTCCCCTGTCGTCATTTCCATAGTGGGCGCGGGAGGGATAGGGAAAACTACCCTTGCTCAACTAGTCTATGGCCATCAACAGATAAAGGCTCATTTTGATCAAAGGGTGTGGGTTTGTGTTTCACAGCCTTTTGACCAGATCAAGATTGCTAAAGACATTGTTCATTCAATCAGCTCCGAAAATCTATCTGAACCAAGTCTGCAAGTGTTACTGGATAAAATACATAGCACTTTGTCTCAGAAAAGGTTAGGTTTGATCCATCTGTTACAATAATATATCTATGTTACAGTATCTTTCACTTATGATCAGTAGTTTTTTTTTTTTTTTTTAAATGTTTCTGTTTGTTGGCTCCGATCCTGGTTATTGGAAATATTTTAGGAGCAGTTTCTTACTCTTTCATGTATAGTATAGTATAATAAATTGATGAATGGCACGATGAAATGAAATAATCTAGCTCTAGCTAGTATAGCTATCCGAGTGTTTGTTTATATATATTGTTTTTCCTTATATATAGGTTCCTACTTGTGTTGGATGATGTGTGGACAGAGGATTATGCAAAGTGGGAGCCATTTAACAACTGTCTCAGGGATCTTGGTAAGAACTGCCCTGGGAGTAGAATCTTGGTGACCTCAAGGAAAAACAACGTTGCAAGAATGATGGGAAGTGTGTATCAGCATCCGATGGAGCTAATATCCGACACAGATGCTTGGTCCTTGCTTAGCAGGATAGCATTTTCCGGGAGAAGCAGCAGCAACAGCAGGGAGGAGGAGGCTTATTCTATGAAATTTAAAGATATTGGTCAGAAAATTGCTCAAAAATGCAAAGGACTACCACTTGCTGTTAAGGTCATGGGAAGCCTGTTACGTAGCAAAGACACTGAAGAGGAATGGCAAACGGTTTTATCTCAGCTGGATACTAAATTTTCGAATGTGGAGGGAGTGGAAACACATCTCTTTCCTCATTTGTATCTAAGCTATCATGATCTAACTCCACAGATGAAGCGATGTTTCTCATATTGTGCTATCTTTCCCAAGGATTATAGAATATATGTAGATGACCTAATTAGAATTTGGATGGCGCAAGGATATCTCACAACAACAAATGGCACTGTTCATAATCAGATTGAACAGAAAGGTCGGGAGGTTTTTGGAAATTTAGCAATGTGTTCTTTGTTCCAAGATTTTAAGAAACATTACATGGATTCCAACATCATTATATCTTGCAAAATGCATGACATAGTGCATGATTTTGCCAAGTTTCTTACCAAAAATGAATGCTACAGTGTTGAATATTGGCAGGAGGATAAGGTGAAGATTGAAAATCTACGTCATCTATCATGGCAGAAAACTGGAAGGCCTATGAATCTTGCTTCCATTTGTGACGATGTCCTTGGAAAACTTCACAGCTTTTTTGCTGAAGACCTTTCTCCAGAACAACTTACTCCAAATATGTTCAATGGTCTAAAATCAGTGAGAGTTTTGGGCTTGCATGCTTGTCGAAACTCCCAAAGGAGATTGGAAATTTGATTCATCTAAGGTATATTGATTTAAGAAGGAGCGAAGTAGACGAATTACCTGATTCAATTTGCTCTTTAGATAACTTGCAAACTCTAAATCTTGCAAAATGTAAGTGTCTTTCTAGACTACCAAAAGGGATTGGAAATTTGCGTCACCTACGCAAGATTGATGTAAGTGGGAGTAAAGTAGATGAGTAGACCTGGCAATTATCGACACGACCCGTTAACACGACACGAAACCGGACACGAAAATAACGGGTTAGTGTTTAGCCTTAACATGTCCCGGGTCGTTAACGGGTTGACCCGTTAAGAACCTGTTATGTTTTTGTGTCTTAACAGGTTAACCCGTTAAACCTATTAAGAACCCGTTTAACCCGTTAATATTATTGTGTTAACCCGTTTACACATACCTGTTTAGAACCCGCTAAGAACCATTGTCATTTAGGTAAGAACCATTGTCATTACAAAATATATCATGAACATGATTAAGAATAAATTTACTACATTAGGCCAATATCATACACCAATTATTGATGTTCAATAATATGAAATTTGAATGTTTATTGTGTTCATTTTTATTCTAAAAACTAGTATGGACTTCTTTAATTATGATTTTTGGATGTTATTTTATAATTTTATGAATATTATAAATTGAATATTTTTTAGCTTGTTTGATGGATTGGATTGTATGTTTTATTTCTTTTTTATATAACTTAACTTTAAATTTTAGTTTTTAATATATCAACAGATTTAACGGGTTTAAACGGGTTTCGTGTCATATCGTGTCGACACGATCCGAAACCCGTTAACAAAATGTGTCTATCGTGTCAACCCGTTTAACCCGTTAACAAATCGTGTTCGTGTTCGTGTTACAATTTTGAACCTGTTAACATTAACATGTCGTGTTCGTGTTTAGCCTTATCGTGTTCGTGTCGTTATCGTGTCGACCCGTTAACGAACCCGTATACACGAATTGCCAGGTCTATAGATGAGTTACCTTATTCAATTTGCTCTTTGGATAACTTGCAAACTCTAAATCTTAGCCAATGTAAGTTTCTTTCCAGACTTCCTGAAGGGGTTGGATATTTACATCAGTTAAGGTTAATTGATTTAAGTATGAGCAAAGTAGAGGAGTGATAAGTGCAAAAGACGCCACATTTATAAGGTCGTTCTAGGATCGTCTTGAGCGCAATTGACGACTTTTATGATTGATTTGAGCTTTAATTGCGTTAGAATGCTTGTTATTACCATAGGACCCCGTTCCACGCTTGGTTAATCATTTTGTAGGTAAAACAATGTAAAAAGAAGGGGAAAAGGGCATGAATTGCAGAGATAGATTCACGGACCGAAGTCGGAGCAAAGAACAGGACACAGACGCGCCATGGACGCGCGTCCGCCCATGCGTCCGAGAATCAGCCCGCAGAAGTTGTGAAAGTCTGCTATGGACGTGCACTGGACGCGCGTCCATCCCTGCGTCCACCGAATTGCTCTTTGAAGTTGAAGTCTGTGCAGCAGAAGTCACGCTGGACGTGCGTCGCGTCCATCACGTAATTTTTTGCGGTTGGGCGAGGTTTAAAAGGGGAATTGAGCCATTTTGGAGGAGAGCCAACTCACATTTTTCATCTTAGATCAGTTTAGGAAATTCTCTCTCTAGATTTAGGTCAAAATTCCCACCACTTCCACACTTCAATTCCTTTCAAATTTCAATTCCTTTAGCTAGATTTGGAGCAGATTATGCACTTCAACCTTGTAGTGATCAAGATTGTTTGAAGAATTCCATCTCAATTCAAGTAATCTTTCAATTTCTACTCTTGTTATTCAATTCTTAGTTTTTGATTTGATTGTTTTGTTGATTTGATTTTTGATCTTGATTTTGTGATTTGATTTTGATCCTATTAGCTTAGATTTGCTCAATTGCATTTATGATTTCCATTCTAGAAATGTGTGGCTAATTTCCTTGTGGATTTGGATCAATTGAACATGCATGTTGTCTCTTGAGCTCTAATATCTTGAATCTAGGGTTGATTGATGCTTATTGGATGTGTGATTGTGATTTGGGGTGTTTGTTGGGACTCTATGCCAACTAGGCCGGTTGCACTAGAGAGTTAGGTTAATAAGCATTCACCTATGAGAATAGGGATTGTTTAAAGACTTCACCAATCACATTTCCCTCTCACCTTTGAGAAAAGGGAGAGTGGAAGACAAGAGGCACATAACGTGTTTGTCAAAATGTCTCTTCTAGCCTAGTGATCACAAGGATGACACTACGGTCTAAGAAGTGAGTCCATTGACCACGAGAGTGGCGGTGGTGTGAGTGACCTTGTCTCACGTGAGTCCAATGAGCGATTTCATGCCTTAGTACATTAGGAAATTGAGAGAATACGTGCGTGGTAGGTTGGTCCGAATCCTCTTCCCAATTAATTGTTTCTCTTTCCTTTATCCTAGTTTTTGATACTCCTTAGCATGACATACACAACCGTCTTTCTAGGATTAGCTTTCGAAAAATAGGCGCTCTTGTGACTAATCCCTTGCTCACCGAATCCCTCCTTGCCTTTCCTTGAGAACGATACTCAGGAACTTCTTCCCGTTTTAACACCTATTTCTTTCCATCCACCGCTAAAATCTACTTCATCAAGGAGTTACCTGATTCAATTTGTTCTTTGAATAACTTGCCAACACTAAATCTAGAAGGATGTGTGTGTCTTTCTAGACTTCCTGAAAGGATTGGAAATTTGCATCAATTAAGGTCGATTAATTTAAGTATGAGCAAAGTAGAGGAGTTACCTGATTCAATTTGCTCTTTGGATAACTTGCAAATTCTAAATCTTAATGGATGTAAGTGTCTTTCTAGACTACCCGAAGGGATTGGATATTTGCATCAGTTAAGGTACATTGATTTAAGATGGACTAAAGTAGAGAAGTTACCTGATTCAATTTGTTCTTTGGATAACTTGCAAACTCTAGATCTTTCTAGATGTCAGTGTCTTTCTAGACTACCTGAAAGGATTGGAAATTTACGGCACCTACACAAAATTGATTTAAGTTGGAGCACAATAGAGGAGTTACCTGATTCAATTTGTTCTTTGGATTACTTGCAAACTCTAAATCTTAAAGGATGTATTTTTAGACTACCAAAAGGGATTGGAAATTTGCATCACCTAAGGGAGATTGTTTTAAGTTGGAACAAAATAGAGGAGTTGCCTCATTCAATTTGCTCTTTAGATAACTTGCAAACACTAATTCTTCAAAGTTGTAAGTGTCTTTCTAAACTACCTGAAGGGATTGGATATTTGCATCAATTAAGGGAGATTGATTTAAGTAGGTGCAAAGTTGAGGAGTTACCTGATTCAATTTGCTCTTTGGATAACTTGGAAATTCTAAACCTTGATGGATGTGAGTGTCTGTCTAGACTTCCCGAAGGGATTGGATATTTGCATCAATTAAGGTCGATTAATTTAAGTAGGAGCAAAATAGAGATGTTACCTGATTCAATTTGCTCTTTGCATAACTTGCAAATTCTAAATCTTAATGGATGCAAGTGTCTTTCTAGACTACCTGAAGGGATTGGATATTTGCATCAGTTAAGGGTGCTTAATTTAAATGGGAGCAAAGTTGAGGAGTTACCTGGTTCAATTTGCTCTTTGGATAACTTGGATACTCTAATTCTTAATCAATGTAAGTGTCTTTCTGGAGGTCCTGAAGGGATTGAAAATTTTCATTCGTTAACATTGATTGATTTAAGTGGGAGCAAACTTGAGGAGTTACCTGATTCATTTTGCTCTTTGGATAACTTGCGAACTCTAAGCCTTGTAGGATGTGAGTGTGTTTCTAGACTACCTCAACGTATCTGAAATTTGCATAAGGGTGATTGAATTAAGTAGGAGCAAAGTTAAGGAGTTACCTGATTCAATTTGCTTTTTGGATAACTTGCAAATTCTAGAACTTGAAGGATGAGAGTGTCTTTCTAGACTTCCTGAAGGGATTGGAAATTTATGTAAGTTAAGATTGATTTGTTTAAGGGAGTGCAAAGTAGAAGTGTTACCTGATTTAATTTACTCTTTGAAGGACTTGGATATTCTAAGATGAGACCTGAATTAAAGATTGGCAAATTGGGAAATCAGTGAACTTGAGGATTAGATTATTATGTAGGGTGGGGATGATGCATGTCTGCCTCGTCCAGGCTGAATGCATGTATGCATGCAGCTTTGACGCATTGTACGTAGTTGAAGTGTTTGAGTGAGTGAATTATCCAAGGGGAGGGGAGTTGTGAATTATCCATTGAATTATTGAAGGATCCAATCCAATCTTCTAAAGACTGTATTACATACAACTCACTCCATCTTTGTTTGAGGAGGCAGCAAAGACACACATTAATGGAGGCGCCCGAGCCGGCGGTGCTGCTGCTGCTTCATATATGCCCTGATATGATGCAAACTTCCACTGTATGTATCATTGTTTCCTGTACACATTCATTTCTTTATCATTAAATTTATGCACTTCACTCATTTCTCACTTGTACTTTGCATTCATGGATCTGGTTTACGGTATAATTATATATTTACATAAATCATTTACAAATGTTTTATATTTTTATAATTTCATACATTATATTATTTATATTCCTTGATCATATATTTATATGATTCATGACCATGTAACTAATATATTAATAGACAGTTAATGAACCATCCCTGATGTTTTACACGGATTGTTTGCTGGTCGAAGACCGTTTTGTCCCTACGAATATTCCAGCGTTCCGAGGTTGGACAACAAAACTTTTAAGAGAGCGAGAGTTCAGAGATATTCGAGCAGGAGGATTTGGACTGGGAACACTTGACATACCATTGAGGATCAGTGCTTCATCCACTACTGTACCAGTAATGGATAACACTGCCGAGGTTGGAAACATGCGAGGAAGTCAGGTAAAACCACTATTTGAATATGTGCAAACTCCTTGTTGAGGCTGTGCAAAACAGAGAATAATGGTCAATATTTCTTTTGTGTGGTGCAACTGATTTTTCTTTACTATATATGCAAATCATTCCAAGGTGTGCAACGCGTTGTTTGATGCTGTGCAGAACTGATTTTAATGTTGAAATTAATTTAGTAAGTTGCTAGTGTTATTATTTGATGTGGAAATCATTCCAGGGTGTGCAAACATTTTGTTGAGGCTGTGCAATGCAGATAATTGCGTTTAATTTTGTTTAGTGTGCTGCAACAGTAAATGATTCTTGGTTGTGCAATCACCATGTTGATGTTGTGAAAATCTGAAATTACTGTGCAAATTCATTTAGTGTTGTGCAATTGTTTATTGTTTGTTATGCAGTTTACGGTTAGCTATGACGCATTATAGTTTTGTCTTTAGAGATTATAGAGTTTATGGAGCCATATCTCGCTGTAATTCTGAATTTTGTGTGCAGGGATGTGATGAACATGAGGCTACTTGAGAACCCCAAGAGCCAGAGCCATAATCCACAACTCCTAACCGACCTAAAAGGTGCAGTTTTCCACAAGTAGAGCTATTATATATAGTCAAGTAGTTGTTTGCTATTTGTTAACAATTTTAATAGGGTGATATGAGTTGAGATGGTAGAGACTAGAGCATGGCAGTTGATGAGGTTTCTGGACAAATTTGCAGAGAAAACAAGCTAGGGTCGTAGCGTCTACTGTGTTAGAGCTAAGCATGCCCCGGAGCAAACACTTGGAGACATGAATTTCAAGCTGATGTTGGACCGTGCAGAAACTATTAGGGATGAAAGAGCATGATGCCCAAGGACCAGAACAATCCCAGTGTGAAGACGAATTCTGGGGGAACCCGGACAATATTGCCAAGTTTTAAGGAAACAATAACTCTATAACATGCCAAGTTTTAGATTGGGGCTGACACAAACCCAGGTTGCACCGTCTTGGGTGGGTATTGTAAACATTGCGAAGGATTGCACCACTAATGAGGTAGAAGGTGATGCCTCCTCTGACAGAGAGGGTGAAAAAGGGAATGCCATACCTGAGAAATCATTAGAGATGGGCGTAAATGAGGTTAGTATGCTGTGCAAGGTGGTTTTTAAAGTTGTGCATTTGTAAGTCTGGCAGATCTCACCAGACACACATTCCACCATCCCATCTCATGAAATTGTTTTTCCTGGTACAGGACATAAGAGTGGAAGCCCCTATTGGGCACCAACACAGTGTGAATGAATCTAATTATAGGACAGCTTCCCTTCGAAACCCATATTTCTTCATAGTATCCTAACTTGTGTTTATTAAATTCATGGATCATAGATACAGATCCCACATCAGGATATGTTGAGTGCACCGGAAGGAGTTGCACCGCTAAAAATGTTACCTTGACATCCAAAATGGCACTGCTAGAGGATGTGAATGTCTTTCTAGACTCTTTGAAGGTATTGGAAATTTGCATCAATTATGGTTGATTGATTTAAGAGGGTGTAAAGTAGAGTTACCTGATTCGATTTACTCTTTAAACAACTTGGAAATTCGAGTTCGCGAACTGGGCAGCAATCTATCTGAATAATGCAGCAGATGATGGAGAGAAAGCGATGTATGTTCTATTTCTCAGGAGGCACTTACAGCTAACACATCAACAGAATTGAATTGAAGTATCCATTCTTCTATTACATACAACTCACTCCATCACCACAGCACTTTGAGGGGGCAGCAAACACCATTAAACTCACACATTAATGGAGGCTGTGGAAGAATGTGCAGGAGCAGAGGAATTTAGGAAGAAAACCAGAGGTAAGAACACTGTTTCATTGAATATTCTGCATTACAATTGCTCAGCTCTCAACACAGAGGGGTGTTTCTTTTCAATTGAATTAACTAACTCAGCAGGAAGGGGAAGGGGAGTACTTAAACTCTAGACTAGCTAAACTAACTCTAAAACTAATCTAACAGATATCAGTTGTAGAGTTAGTTAGGGCAGTTGAGCTAAATGGTGAATCTGCTGGAGTTTGAGTGCCAACTTTTGACAGAGGCGCCGGCGGTGCTGCTCCCTCGCTTGCTGCATGCATGCCCTCATGTAAACTTCCACTACTGTATCATTATATTATTTCCTCTACACATTCATTTCTTCAGCATTTAATTTATTTATGCACTTCACTCATTTCTCTCACTTCTACTCTGCATTGCATGCATGCATGGATCTAACACAGAGAAGAACAAGTTTACTGTAGTATTTGAAATAATTTATTGAAGTATGCATAATTGCAAGTTTGCCTCTTTTTTTTTTTTTTTTTTTTTTTTTTTTTTTTTTTTTTTTTTTTTTTTTTTATATTTATAATATCATCATCTGTTTATTAAAATTATAAATCTTGATAGGGTTTTATAGAATATTCTTCTTTTTCAAATGACATCCAAACCATCACTCAATTGAAGTGTGTAGCTTACACACACAATATTCAAAGCTGTTGCATTACACAACATGCGGCTATTCTTATCTTTTACCAAGCTTGCAGACTTGCAGTTTGTAGCCTTTATATCTTCTTATAACAACGTTTTTATTTTATTTATATGGATATTACAACAGGTTAAAAGAAATAAAGGGAGTAAATCACAAGCTGGCATGTCTCAACCACCATCATCACATGCATTGAAGGCTCCAAAGAAGCAAGTACACACGTAAGGACAACACCGTTTAGTGAAGTCCCTAGGCAATTGGCGGATATTGATTATGAGGGTACTGGTCTTTATCAGACATTGATCATTCCCTCCTTCCTTCCTTCATTCTTTGTTACTTTATTTGTCAAACATGACACTATTTTTTGTCGTAAATAATTTTGATGTTTAAATATATTGCCATTTTGAAATCTAGTATGTATATTTGACAAGTGTTAATTCTTAGTACTTTTATGTGCACAATTAATATCACTCATATGATTTCATGTTAATTGGAAGCTAATTAAGTATGTGCTTATTTGATTCCTTTGTGTCATTTAGGTGATTTGGAGACATTGGTTGTAACATCATGTAAATTGGAGTTCAACTGGATGTGTTTTGAAGTCATCTTAGCACAAAGGTGTGTTCCGGGAGTCATGAGAGGTCAAGAAAATTAAAAAGAACTAGTTAACATGACCCAGGGACCCAAAGGAACAAAGGAGATGAAGAAATATGCATTTTGAAGTGAAGAACATGAGTCATGTTGGCATTCACGTCTTGCACTTTTCTTAAATCTGATCATTGAACCTTCTATTGTCTTTGAAATTGGGTGAGGATTGAGGTGGAACAAAGTTAGATTTTTGTTTAGAAAGATCTTTATTGGTTCTAGAGTTGGCGTTTGGGGATGTGCCAATGGCAGCTGGTACTGATTGTTCACAT
Source organism: Ipomoea batatas (assembly GCA_002525835.2). Classification (NCBI taxonomy): domain Eukaryota; kingdom Viridiplantae; phylum Streptophyta; class Magnoliopsida; order Solanales; family Convolvulaceae; genus Ipomoea; species Ipomoea batatas. The sequence continues at coordinate 11,670,111 of CM008338.1, read as the reverse complement.
CCATTCATCAGATTAGAAGGTAGTTATAATAAGAGTAGCGTGCCCCATGCAAAAGATGAATTTCAAGAGGAATCAGATGAGTGGAAGCAGCCAAGTGTTAAACTTCCTCGGCATTTTTCTGTTGAGCAGCATTCTATAAGCTCTGAGACACATTTGGTGTCAGCTGATTTGGTATGTTAACTATTTTCTAGTAATTTCCTTGTCATGTCATTTGAGCTTTCAGTTGTGTTTAAATGGTGTTACTTGTTGTAATTTATGAATTGGTTTAGTTCAAACTGAATGACATTTTCCTGGATTCATGATGCTTTGTGACTCTTATCGTTCTATTTCATTTTCTTGAGCCAATAGCTTTTGATAGATATTTAGCTAGACTAGATGAAGCACGTTATTGCTTGTGTAGGTAAGTAGCCAATAGCCTGTATTTCTTCATCAAGGGATCAGTTTAAGTTATGTCATATACTTCTTCTATAGTGTCCATTTCCATGTAGTCTTGCCACCCTATCTAGTGCAATATATATTTTCACTTGAGTCTAGAACATGAAAAAGAACCGCAAGAATGACCAAATGATTGGTCACCTTCTGGGACAGGATTTGGTCCAATTGTACAAGATGATAAGTGTGGTTCAGTCCAAATACTTGAGGGAAATCTTGCAAGTTCTGCAATTATGTGGAAAATCTTAAAGAGTTTGCTTTTCCTGTTATTGATTGCGAGAATTAGCAGTTATAGTCTGGACTATGGAGTGTTCTTCTGTTTTCTTTCTATTTTCCTTTAGCCTTATGACGGTCAATACAATGAAAAACCAAGTGGCTAATTTTTTCAATTCTTACCCTTTTCAAGGATTTCGGTGTTGACATCAAGGAGATAGAATGTGCTTCAGAAGGAAAGCCAAGCTTTCTTCCTGTATTTAGATCTGGAAGCTGTGCTGAGATGGGACCCAAGCAGTACATGGAGGATGAACACATTCGAATAGATAATCTAGCTGAGTATTTGGGAGAATCTGCCAGTTTCGGTCCTCCCGGAGCTTTCTATGGGGTGTGTATCTGAGATAGATGCTTATAATTTTTAGTGTTGGTGTAATTTAATGTGTCCCTCTTCTCTCCTTGCTCAATCTCAATGGATTAGTTAATCAGTAAATGTGATTTGCATATTATTATTCTAACTCACGTTGCACATGAATGCTTTGAAGGGCTTGCACATATATAGAATTTTGATAGTTGATCATCAAATTCTATTTTCCATTATTAATAAAGACAGACATGAGTAGTTTCCTTATGTGATTTCTAAATTCCTGTGTTCTCTGCACTCCTTTTGATGGGTTACGATATCATAATACTTCTTCTAGAGCTTTACTTCTCTGTAGAGTAAAATGATGCTTATCTGAGATACAATATATATTTAGTGTCTGCAGAAGGTTAATGAGAAATTGGTTTTATTCTTTTATTTGAAGGTTTTTGATGGGCATGGTGGAACGGATGCAGCGTCGTTTGTTAGGAATAATATTTTGAAGTTTATAATAGAGGACTCTTGTTTTCCTATCTGCCTGGAAAAGGCAATGAAGAACGCTTTTTTGAAAGCTGATTATGCCTTTGTTGATGATAGCTCTGTTGATACATCCTCTGGCACAACAGCACTGACTGCCCTCTTATGTGAACGGTTAGTCTGCATATTCTTACATTTAAAAAAAAAAAAAATTGTTTAAATCTTTCATAT
>CM008338.1:11653337-11666480 GCA_002525835.2 Ipomoea batatas | reverse complement strand
GTTTTGACATTAGTGTTAAAATATCTTGAAGCATATGACTTTCCACAGTTGTCATCTTCTAGTGCATCTGTCTCCGTCCGTTTAACGGTTCGGGTCCAACTGGCCCAGTGGGAATCGAACTCGGGTTCTCCCGAAATTCTTCCCTACAAAGAGCTCACTTGTCAATTGAGCTACCTCATTCGGTTAGCAACAGCAACCATCATAATAATGCAACGCATTATCGCCAGGAATGCACAGCACTATAACATACAATGCACCACAGAAGTTGCCCTGGTGCACGAGCCCAACATTGTGAAGGATTGCACCACTAATGAGGTAGAACTTAGAAGGTGATGCCTCCACTGACTAAGAGGGTGAAAAAGGGAATGCCATACCTGAGAAATCGACAGAGATGGCGTAAATGAGGTTAGTATGTAGTTGGCATATAAGTACATAAGGTCTAGATAAGCCCTGCAATGTGGTTTTTGAAGCTGTGCATTTTTAAGTCTGGCAGATCTCACCAGACACACATTCCACCATCCCACCTCATGAATTTGTTTTTCCTTGTACAGGACATAAGAGTGGAAGCCCCTATTGGGCACCAACACAGTGTGAATGAATATGATTGTAGGACACCTTCTGCATAAAGGTTCCCTTCGAAACCCATATTTCTTCACAAGTTCATAACCATATATAGTATCCTAACTTGTGTTTATTATATCCATAGATACAGATCCCACATCAGGATATGCTGAGTGCACATGAAAAAGGAGTCACACCATTTGTGGCACCACTAAAAATGTTACCTCGAGATCCAAAATGGCACCGCTAGAGGATGTGAATGTCTTTCTAAACTCCCTGGAGGTATTGGAAATTTGCATCACGATTGATTGATTTAAGAGGGTGTAAAGTAGAGTTACCTGATTCAATTTACTCTTTGAACAACTTGGAAATTCGAGTTGGCAAACTGGGGCGATCAATCTGAATAATGCAGCAGATGATCAAGATGTGGAGGAAGCAGTGAAAGCAATGTATTTTCTATTTTTCAGGAGGCACAGCTAGCACATCAACATAATTGAATTGAAAGTATCCATTTAATTTATTTATGCACTTCACTCATTTCTCTCACTTCTACTCTGCATTGCATGCATGGATCTAACACAGAAAAGAACAAGTTTATTGTAGTATTTGAAATAATTTATTGAAGTATGGATTACTGCAAGTTTGCTTCTTTTTTTTTTTTCATCATCTGTTTATTAAAATTTTAAATCTTGATAGGGTTTTATAGAATATTCTTCTTTTTCAAATGACATCCAAACCATCACTCAATTGAAGTGTAGCTTACACACACAATATTCTAAGCTGTTGCATTGCACAGCATGCTGCTATTCTTATCTTTTACCAAGCTTGCAGACTTGCAGTTTGTAGCTTTTATATCTTCTTATAACAACGTTTTTATTTTATTTATATGGATATTGCAACAGGTTAAAAGAAATAGAGGGAGTAAATCACAAGCTGGCATGTCTCAACCACCATCATTGCATGCATTAATTGAAGTCTCCGAAGAAGCAAGTACACACTTAAGGACAACACCGCGTAATGAAGTCCCTAGGCAATTGGTGGATATTGATTCTGAGGGTACTGGTCTTTATCAGACATTTAGTATGTATATTTAAATATATTTCCAATTTGAAATTTAGTATGTATATTTGACAAGTGTTAATTCTTAGTACTTTTATGTACACAATTAATATCACTCATATGATTTCATGTTAATTGGGAGCTAATGGCAGCTGGTGCTGATTATTGGGTCTAGAATTGGTGTTTGGGGATGCCAATGGCAGCTGGTACTGATTGTTCACATCCATTCATCAGATTAGATGGTAGTTATAATAAGAGTCGTGTGTCCCATGCAAAAGATGAATTTCAAGAGGAATCAGATGAATGGAAGCAGCCAAGTGTTACAGAAAATTGGTAATTGCGAATGCTGGGGGTTGTCGAGCTGTTTTGGGGAAACGAGGGAGAGCCATTGAGCTATCCAAGGACCATAAACCAGATAGCAAGTCTGAGAGACACAGGATAGAAAAACTGGGAGGTGTCATCTATAATGGATACTTAAACGGCCAACTATCTGTAGCGCGGGCATTGGGAGACTGGCATATGAAGGCTCCAAAGGGCTCCGCCTGTCCCTTGAGTGCAGAGCCGGAATTGCAAGAGATTATATTGACAGATGAGGATGAGTTCCTAATCATGGGGTGCGATGGTCTTTGGGATGTCATGAGTAGCCAGTGTGCTGTGACAATGGCCAGGAAGGAATTGATGATACACAACGACCCCGAGAGGTGTTCAAGAGAGCTAGTTAGGGAAGCTCTCAAGCGCAACACTTGTGACAACTTGACAGTAATCGTGGTTTGTTTCTCCCCCGATCCTCCGCCTCAGATAGAAACGTCTCAAACACGAGTCAGGCATAGCGCATCAACGGAAAGATCCAATCTTCTAAAAGGCGTATTAGAAAGCAACTCATGACAGACGACACTTTGAAAAAAGCAGAAGCAAGCCAGCAAAGACCACTGCCACGAAACACAGATGAGATCCCCGATTAATGGAGGAGTTTTCCACCCCCTAAGAGGCGCCCGCGCTGCTTCTGTCGTGATGCAAAGTTCCACTGTATGATTGTTTGAGTAGTTTCCTGTATTGGGATTTCTTGTATCTATTGAATCAATTTGCTATTTTTCTTCTTTATGTACAGATTCATAAACATATGATTTCTTCATCAGTTGTGCAGTTCAGATCACTGATTTGTCTCACTTCTACTTTGCATGGATAGATTGTAAATTGTAACTTGAGAGGTAAATCTTCAGCAGGATCTTCGGAAATATCTTATTTGCATGGATCTGGGAATTGTCATCTACTCTTTCAATATTTCGAAGCACCTTTAGGAAGAAACCATTGCCGGCTGTACAACTACTGACATTAATATAATGCACAAATTAGCAACGGCAACCATCATAATAATGCACCGCATGATCGCCAGGGATGCACAACACCATAACATACAATGCACCACAGAAGTTGCCCTGTGCACGAGCCTAACTTTGACTATAAAACGAACTAGTATTGTACCCGTGCGATGCACGGCTATTATTAAATAGTTAATTTAAACATATTAAGTGTTCAAAGATCAATTGACATTAAAAAGAATTTTTTTTATTGAGAAAAAATACAATTACAAATTATTAAATATTTCTTTGTACACCACATTTTGAGTTCAGTTTAAAAAACATATACTTTCACCACAAATTAAATTTTTTAGCCCATCAAGATTGCTAACCCGCGAAACTGACACATACAACTGTCCATGGTTAAAAATAGGTTTCTTTAATAATAATCCAACATGTGATAAACTTTGTCCTTAACTTTTGTTAATTGTCATTGAATATGACAACATCACTGGAAATTGTTTCTTTTGAAATTTAAAAGGAAGTATGGGATATGAAGGAATCAATGTCAAAGGTGGGATCAATACATTTGTCCCTGCATGTTGTCCGCAAATGATTTTAGCTTCAATGACATGGTTTCCTAATTTGGACACAATAAATTGTGTTCCATTACAAAGACCCAATGAGTGGTCAATATTCCTCAAAAACCATCACGGGTGATCCACCTTTAATGATAGAAAATTGTTCGTACACCATAACACCTTAAATTGTTTAGGAATTCCGTACTATAAACTTTAGGAATGACTGGCAAAATTTGCAAAGCCCTAACTTGCAATGCAATCCTTTATTCCCGAATGTTATTTTTCATATCGATGTGACAGCCATTTGAACTAAAAGTGAGAATTGATTTTGAATTTTCATTTTATAAGACAAAAGGATAGAAAATTATTACAAATATTTATATATTATGATTAAATATAGACAAATATATATATATATATATAAACAAAACAAAACAATATTATGTTGGGATATGGTTCCCTGAAAACAAAACAATATTATTCAATGAATACAACTATAGGGCTAAAAAGTTGTATTCTTAATGTAGATAAGTTTTATTAACCCTATGTATTCATTGAATATAATTATTAATAATGTAATAGTATAAAAATGTAATAATAATAATAATAATAATAATAATAATAATAATAGGAAAAAAAAAACAAAAAACAAAAGCAGCAAGGGTGTAGACGCATCAGTCATCCCCATTTCGGCACTTCCCCATTTCCCCATCTCTCACTTCTGTCTGTATCTCTCCGTCGCTATATCTCTCTCTCTATTTTCCGAATTACGGAACCAGGAAATCAATGCAATGCACAGCCCAACAACGAGTGATGCACAACAATGAATGCAATATGTATTGGTCCAGAAGATCTACGTATAATTGATTTATTGGTCCAGAAGATCAAACAGTCTTGTGATCTTGAAGATTGAATCATGAAGGTCGTTTACGACTATACTAGTTTTCCCTTAACTATGTTTTTTCCCTTTAGGTTTTTTTAGAGTAAGATTTTTTATGAGGCAACACATGTATTATCCATATATCATGTACTATTTTCTCGACTAAATTTTTTTTATAGGGTTTATTTTCTAGCGAGTTTTTAACGAGGCATGGTTATGGTGAGATAATGTCCAAAGGGAAGTTTTATAAAGATAAATTATTGTGGACATTATGAACATTGATTATGTAACGGTCGTAATGGTTATAAATTTATGTTTATCATTATTGTCTTCCGTTATAAATATATATTATACTAGTTTTATACGCGCATTGCGCGAATGGGTTAATGCCCAATGTTCATGTATAAATAAATATTTGAAAGTATATCAATGCAAGATTATATAGGAGAAGTTTATACATGAGTAATTGAATGTCGAATTTTTTTATTTAAATATCTAACTCAAAGTATATGAATCCAAGATAATATAGAAAATTCATTATAATTATTACTAAAATAAATGTTTGCAACCTTGTAAAATCGATAGTCTAAATATTTGGTCTAAAAATAATAGTCTAAATAAATACTACTTTTAATTTGAATTTTTCTAAGTGGTTCTTATCTTTTGAGTAACATTGTCATTGTCTTCATCTTTACTATTTGTTCTCTTCCTTTTTGTTGGTAGTGTGTTATTTGCAATTCGGATACTGTTGGTAGCATAGATGACAACGTCATGCAATGAGATTATGATATAGGAGCTATTGACTTTCCTTTAGCTGTTCTACTTGGGGTTCATTTTGTTCAACCATTATTGTTGAATGAGTTATTGTGGATAAAGAAATCCCTAGTTTAAGAAAAAATATTAAATAAATTAATAAACATTTGAAAATTTAAAATATTATGTATTCCAAAGATATTAAAATGCAGTTTCTCGCTTCAATTTGTTGGGTAATGGGTTATTTGAGTACTTTCATTGTCAACAAATCTCCCAAGTAATTAATATGATTGGTTTCAAACTATTCTTTTTTATTTTTTCATCGTATTAAAGAAATACATATGTAACATTTTTTGGTGTAACTACTAATTTATTTAATTCAATAAGAGTAAAATAGAGTGATTCCACTTCAATTTGTTGGGTTATTATTTGAGTACTCTCTTTGTCAACCAATCCCCAAGTAGTTAATATAATTAGCATCAAATTATTTTAATTTTTTCATAGTATTAATAAAATACTTGGTAAATAAAGAGTTTTTTGCATTTTTAGTCCCATGACTATAGTGGCACTTGCAGGATTGGTCCACAACTTTCAAACTATGCAATTTTGGTCCATGACTATTGTTTTTTTTGCAAAAATGGTCCTTCCGGCGCCGGAAAACAAAAACCAGCGAATTTTCCGGCAATTTTTCGCAGGAAAAAAAAAGACATATTTTCCGTCAATTTCTCGCCGGAAAAAAATTATCCTTTCAAGTAAGATTAAAATTGACATTTCTAAACAATTAATTTAAGTTAAAACAAATTCATTTCTAAAAACATATGTAGTCAATTTAATTATTTTTTATTTTGGTAAACTAATTAAAGTTAAAACTAATTCATTTCTAAAAGCATACGTAGCCAAGTTAATCTTAGTAAATTAAATATAAATTCAAAATTATTTTTACTTTTTCGTTTAAATTTAAATTATATTTACTTTTTAGCTAATAAAGTACAAATTCAAAATTATTAATACAAATTCAAGATCAACAAAAAATAATATTATTAAGATTAAATTTAAACTAAAAAGTAAAAATAATATTTGAATAATTTTGCCCAGTAGTAACATCTGCCAACATAAAGGGGAATTTTTTAGAAATGTCAATTTTGAATAAAAAGTAAAATACATTAATTTTTTAGAAATGCCAGTTTTAATCTTACTCGAAAGGAGAATTTTTTTCCAGCGATAAATTGACGGAAAATATGACAATTTTATTTTCCCGGCGAAAAATTGCCGGAAAATTCGCCGGTTTTTGTTTTCCGGCGCTGGAAGGACCAATTTTGCAAAAAAAAAAAAAACAATAGTCATGGACCAAAATTGCAAAGTTTGAAAGTCGTGGACCAATCCTACAAGTGTCACTATAGTCGTGGGACTAAAAATGCAAAAAACTCGTAAATAAATATATAACATTATTTTGTACTATAACTTTGATATATTTTTTTTTTTGAAAACTATAACTTTGATATTTAATTACAAGATATTGTAAAAATAAGATAATGGACAATGTAATGAAAATCAATTGATAAATTTGAATGTAAAGAATCTTTGCATGAGAGAAAATAAAGACAATATAACTAATGAAATTATTTCTTTTATTTAATTTAATTTTTTGATAATGAATAATTTTTTCAAATAAAGGTATTGTAGACACATAATTCTAGATTAAAGAAATACATATGTATCATTTTTTGTTGTAGCTACTAATTTATTTAATTTAATAAGAGTAAAATAGAGTGAGAAACTTAATTATGTCAAATTTGATTGAGATGAGGTTCGAACCTAAGACCTTTCTTATAGAAATTAATGGGTAAGTTAAAAGTTAACGGAATATTAACGGAGAAGAGAATATTTAACGGAAAACTTAACGGATAATCATAAAAGTAAGGTTAAATTAGGTAATCTCTATTAATAATATTAATCTGAATTATCTTAAGCATCTATTTGATTAAATAATTTATCTGAACCATCCATTGGATTAAACAATTTGACCGCCATTTTTTCTACCTATTTTAGGCCTAACTCTCTTTGGCTCTTATTAGTATAGTAGATATATTGTTATCATATGTACTGATCGATTGGTTTTTTTGGAATAAGATATTGAAGTTTTACCTTGTATATTTTCTCTTTGTCCTGCTGTATTTACATTATACTGTTTTTGATTTCGATTCTATAATCTGTTTTACCGGGGAGCGCTCCCGACTAATGGGAATCAAATTATAACAATTTTTTATTTTTTGTTACTCCAATTTTCTGTCTAACGTATTATATAAAAATTGACTTATCATTTTTACTTACTTTTTTTCTCTTCCGCTAATAAAACTAAAATGTATGACTAGAATTTTACTATTAAGAACCAACAACAGAGCCAATATACTAAGTTTAATTATGTCAATACTATATTAACATAAAATTTTCTTCTACGTACGCATAATTCTCTTATGAGATACAAGACTTAATAAAATACTTTGTTAAATATCATAATTTCAAAATAAAAAGCGATGCAGGTAACCTATTAAACAATTCAACTCTTGAGAATTTATAGATAAAAAATCCGTAGCAACAATGCACATTCTCAATCCCTTCTCGATGAATTGACAACATACTCAAATCACATGGTATTCTCCCTATCCCATTATATATTAATGTTAGTGGTGGGAGGGAGTTGTGTCTTTGCTAATTATACCTTTTGGTATAGTAGTAAGCGCTTAATCCTGACAAGATAAAAGTTTAAGTGGTGATTTGTAATTAGGATCACAAATAAATATTTATTTTTAATATACTAAATATTTATTTTTAGGTAATATATTAAAAAAATAAATGTTCAATATACAAAAAATAAACGCTCAATGTATTAAAACATAAACATTCATTATACTAAAAATGAACATTGTATCAATGGTTAACTTTGTAAATGATTGACATAGACCAATATGGATTCCTCAACTACCAAAGAGAAGAAATAAATGTCTAATTAACTAAAGGTATCCATCAAAATTTTGGTCGAAAAATTGATTTAGTTAATTAAATTTTCAAACCGAATTAATTGTTGGATATTTATATAATAAATGGTTGAATATATTTATTTAGACATGTCTACCGGGAGTGCAGCATAAGTAATATTTTGGTGTTTTGGAATTGAAAATATTATTTATGTTTGGTATGATGTTTATGATTTGCCAACATTCTTGATCAATCAAAGAGTTAATTCTACCGGAAGTCCCTTGTCTTTGGTTGAGATTCCAAGCACCTTGTGCTCAGATGTCATGTAGTGATCACCCCATGTGGGAGGTTATGAGTTTGAGCCTTAGTGGGGGCGATATTGATCGGCTCTTTTATGTGGAACTTGCAAGCGAGGCCTCCCCAAAGTTTGAACCGGTTAACAATTTTTTTTCGCCACCAAAAACAAGAAACCTCTTGTGAAATTAACTCTTTGATTGATCAAGAATGTTGGCAAATGTATCTGAAAGGATTTTCGGAAGCAAGCCGTATCTTCCAAAAATACTTGGGAATACATGTATACCTGAAGGAAGCGACTTCTTTTGGAAGAAGTGATATCATCCAGAATGGGTGATATCATTTGAAAGGAAGCAACTTTTTTTGGAAGGAAGCGATTTCGGAAGAGAGTGATATCTTCTGAAAGGAAGGTTTCGGAAGAAAACGATGTATTCTAGAAGGTTTTAGGAAATTTTTTAAAAGTAATAGAACATTGTAATATGTTCTCAGAAGTTATAAATATTATATTTTGATAAGTGCAAAAGACGCCACCTTTATAATGTCGTTCTAGGATCATCTTGTGCACAATTGACGGCTTTTATAATTGATTTGGCCCTTTATTGCGTTAGAATGCTTGTCATTGCCATTGGACCCTGTTCCACGCTTTGTTAATTGTTTTGTAGGTAAAAAGATGTGCAAAAAGGTGGAAAACGGCATTGACTTCGGAGAAGGATTCACAAGCGGAGTTGGAAGGCAAAAGTAGGCCTTGGACGCGCCTTTGGACGCGCGTCCAGGCCTGCGTCCAATGAAATGCTCTCTGAAGTTTGGAGACAGAACAAAAGTTTGCTGTGGACGCACCTCTGGACGTGCGTCCAAGGTGGCGTCCAACTTTTCATCCTCTGAAGTTCAGAAAGCCGAACAAAAGTCTGCTTTGGACGCGCCTCTGGACGCACGTCCAAGTTTTTGCTCTCTGAAGTTTGCACAGTTCAACAGAAGATCACCCTGGACGGGCCAGTGGACGCGCGTCCAGGCCGGCGTCCATCAGATTACTCTCTGAAGTTTCAAGTCTGGACGCAATTAACTGCTTGGACGCGCCTATGGACGCGCGTCCACCCTGGCGTCCGTCGCGGAACTTTTGGCGGTTAGGCAAGGTTTAAAAGGAGAATTGAGCCATTTTGCAGGGAGATCCAACACACTTCAACCTTAGATTAGTTTAGAAAATTCTCTCTCTAGGTTTAGCTCCCAATTCCTTCCACTTCCAAAGCTCAATTTCAATCAAAATTCAAGTCATCTAGCTAGATTTAGAGGAGATTCTACACTTCAACATTGTATTGATCAAGATTGATTCAAGATTTCTACTTCAATTCAAGTAACATTTCAATTCCTACTCTTGTAATTCCATTCTTAGTTTTTGATTTGATTTATTGATTTGATTTGATTGTTGATTTGATTGTGATTCTAGTTGCTTTGAATTGTTCAATTGCACCTTTGATTTCATTCCTTGAGAGTGAGTAGCTAGTTCCTTTTGTGGATTTGGATCAATTGATCTTGCATGTTATCTCTTGAGTTCTAATGTCTTAAATCTAGGGTTGATCTATGCTTGTTGGATGTTTGATTGTGATTTGGGATGTATGTTTTGACTCTATGCCAACTTGGCCGGTTGCACTAGAGGATTAGGTCAAGAACACTCACCTACGAGAGTAGGGAGTGTCAAAGCCCTCACCAATCACATTTCCCTCTCACCTTTGAGAAAAGGGAGAGTGGAAGAAAAGAGGCACACCACATGTTTGATTAAATGCCTCTTTTAGCCTAGTGATTATGAGAATGACACTACGGTATGGGAGAGAGTCCATTGACCACGAGAGTGGCATTGGTACTTGTGACCTTGTCTCATTGTGTCCGATGAGCATTTTCACATCCTAGTACTTTAGGAAATCAAGAGGGAACATGCTTGCTATGTTGGTTCAAATCCTCTTTTCATTTGATTGTATCTCATTCTTTTGCCTTTGTTACTTTACCTTTAGCATGATTCACACTCCTACTTGCTTAGGGCTAGCTTTTAAACACTAGTAGCACTCGTGATTAATCCACTTGCTTACCGATTCCTTTGTGCCTTCCTTGAGAACGATACTCGGGAACTTCTTCCCGTTTTAACACCTACTTCTTTCCATCCACCGCGAAAACTACACTCATCATATTTATTAATATAATGAATCTTGATCAGTTACAAAATAATTTAAATATTGAATTTAAATTATTGTAATCATTATGAGAATGATGATTGTGAGAGTTACAAAAAACTTCCAGTAACCTTCTTCATATATATGGTATTAATAGGATTAAATGAGGGATGTGTAACAGAGTCACTAGTACTAAAAAAAAATGAGGGATGTCTAATTAATGATGGATATAAAATAGAAATCCATCAATTGCCAACACACATAGACATACGAACAATGAGTGTATTTTTTCTCTTGACTAATTAACTACAGTACGATAGAGTGTTTTTTATAGACAAAAATTTCAAGTTGGTAGCTTGGTGAACTTTTTATAAAAGCAACCAAAAAAGTTTGACATTCTTATTGCATCTCAAAACATCAACCGTTAATTTGAGCTAATCCAACAGTCCTAATATGTTCGCACGTCCGCATGGGAGGACGCTGCCACTCCTGATTCGGTGGTTGTCATCATTCACAAACAATTTAATTTTTTTGAATTGTTCTTTTAGATGGCCATGGCGGTCATTTAGGACTGACATGATTGTCCGTGAATGAAAACAGTCGGAGGATGTATGAAAAAAAATTAAAATAAAAAAGAGTAATTTTTTTTAGAAAAACAAAAAGTAAAAAAAAAGAATTAAAAAAATAAAAAGGAGAATTGTGTCAGCTTGACAAAAGGCTACGGCAATCTTTTGTACTTTTATTTTATTTTCGTTTTTTTATATTTATTTATTTTGTTTTGATATGATGTAAACGTGAGATCCTTTTTGAAAGTGATAGAGTATTACATGGTAGTGAATAGATTTAAAATTTGATGATCTGGATGTAAAACACACTTTTAAAAATGAGATAAACTTGCAGGATTAAGAATAACCTAAGTTCCTAATTACCTGTAAAGTGTCTGCAAGTTCTATCGGCCCTATGGGAAATGAGTGGCTAATTAGCTGTAAAGTACGTGTCCACAGTGTTAGAAAAACATACATGCGCAGCGGAAGCATCTTATCACATTTTCATAATTCTATGTTTAAAGAGGAAGTTAGAAAGTTTTACCCTTGAAGCGTGCTTTGGCAGAATCAAAACCGTCCAAACGTCTGGTCTCTAGTCCGTCCACCGGTCGAGCACGCGTGAACTCTCAGAGATTTCTACATGAAAACTATTTTCCTGACTTAATTTCTGTATAACTTCTCTCTCACTTAAGAAATAGGACAAGGCTATATATATAGCTTGGTTTGGGCCCAAAGGGGCTAGCTTTTAAAAGTCCAAAACTACCCAATATTGAATTAATCCATTAATCAATTATTAATTTATTATTTCAATATCGATAACTCTTTATCGATTTCTTTTAAAGTTCTCAGCATTACCACGAACCATTAAGGTGTGACTTTCTAGGTTCATAGTCAAACTAGCAACGAGTAATATTTAATAACTCATTATTAAATAACTCGTAAGTCATGAGTGACACCTAGCAGTATGTCATGACTACCTAGTTGACAATGAATATATTTTAATATATTATAATGAACCCTTCCGTTAGAAATATCGTGCAACATTCCTTCCACACAACACTTGTTCCAAACCAGGTAAAGGTCATGGTCAAACCCATAAACCCGGTCAATATGTCTATTCAATATTCTTAACCTGAAGTCCAACTTCATCATACTCTGGCCAGAGATTCTCGTTGTATGATTGATAAGTGCTTATTTGTATATATTTTCCCTACTTTCACTAAGTCATTTTGTTTATAGATCATTCCAATTTTCATGAGAATTAGTGCTTATTTTTGTTATTTTGCAAGGAGTATGAGTTGGAAAGCATTGGAAGCAAAGACAGTGATTTTCATGCATTTTGGATGCATTTGGAGTCAATGAGAGCCAATGAGAAGCTATGGATATGGGTGCAACACTTCCAAGGGAGCCTAAGAGTTGTATTTTCAATGGTATTGGTCATTTGGGCAAACTAAAACAAAAGAGAAGCAAAAGGTTAAGGTGTTGAAATTTCTGCACGTCGACAACTTAGTAATTGGATCATATATCAGCCTAGGAATGTTCAAATTAAGTGATCTTTGAACCATTGGAAAGAAGACTTCAACAGCTACACCTTTTCCAGAAATACAAATTTCGTAATTCTGAACGGAAAATGGTGAAAAACAGCCTAGAAATCAAAGCAGCTGCACAGAGTTCGAAAATGCAGTATCTGGAGAGTTGGCATACGACCTCAACCCTTGAGAGAATAGAGGACTTGTTCTTTTGCTTAGAAGAGATCTTATTTGGAGCTTGTTTTGTTAGCAATCCTCTTGATAATTTTGTCTAAGTGTGGGTTATTGAGATTAAGTTGTTGGTTTATTTGAAAAGACAAGAAAATGAAAAAGATGATGCTGAGAAAAATTGAGAAAAAAGTGTTGAAAAAGATGATGAAAAAAGAAAAATGAAAAGAAAAGAAAGACGAATAAAAGTTTGAAGTTTATTTTGTAAGTTGTGCTCTACCCCACCACTTTAGAGGTTGTTTTGTCCTTAAGTCTTGTTTGCTCCTTAGTTCATTCAAGT
>CM008338.1:11640032-11652323 GCA_002525835.2 Ipomoea batatas | reverse complement strand
CATCAACAAACACATTGCAATACTACAAACCATATTAGAGAATTTAATTTCCATTAATGCAAAACTTATTGAAAGCAAAAGTAAACAACAAAAACAAAATGCATAAAAATGTAAGATAACCTCGGGTTGCCTCCCGAGAAGTGCTCCGTTTAACGTCCGTAGCCCGACGCAACTTTCAAGCCCTCATTCCAACATACTTGGACGGGGACAAGTCCTTTTGCCCATCCACTCTTTCTTCAAGATATGCCCTCAAATGCCGGGCATTGGAAAACTCATTTAATTCTATACATAGCATACTCTCTTCCAAAGGTTGGCAACTATCCATGTCCTTGAGTATGCTATTCTCTTCCAACTTACCTCTTTTTTCATTTTTCTTCTTTTCACCAAACTCCTTTTCATCATTTCTCACTTTTTCCTTAACTTCCTCCCTAACACTCTCATTTCTTGTCTTTTTCTTGTCCTCAACCTCTTCTTTTACATTCTCATTTTCAACCCCTTCACTTCGATCTTTACCAATCAAATCATGAATATATAAAGCATCATTAAAACAATCGTCGAAGAAATTCACAATTTCAATATCAATCACATCACACACATTAGCATCAACATGCATATCATCATCGCCACATATCTCATGCAAATCATCATCATGCTTATTTGACAAAGATTCATCACCAAAAGTAAAAGACTCAAGACCCTCATTATCATCTAAAGAAACGAAAGAATTGTTTTCACAAGAATTGGAAGAGTTGCTATCATAGGAATTAGAGAAATTATCCACACACGACTCTATTGAATTATTCTCCATGGAATTGAAAGAATTATTTTCACAAGTATCAAAATAATTTTCATCATCACGTTTAGCATTAATATTACCCACATTCTCCAAAGGATTGGCATGCACATTATCAACAACACAATTCACATTACCAATAACATTTTCAATACAAGCATCTCCACAATTATGACCAAAAGAATCATCATATGGCTCCTCACAAAAATCATCATGCTCTTTAACACCAATTTCATCACTAGGCATCTCAACACAAGCATTATCAACATCTTTAATTATGCAATTATTTTCCCTAATCATACCTACCACGTTTTCAACTCCATCATCAACACAATCAATATTAGCATTATCAAAATGAATAGGCACACCAATATCATCACAATCATTATTCTCATCACACATGTCGGCCCAAGATTTAGAAATTTGATCACCAAGAGTAGTGCTACCACTAATAGGGTCAAGTGTCTTACCACATGCAAGCTCAATGGTGTCACCACACGGCTTTTCCTCTGCCCACACTATCTCCACATCATCATCACTCTCCTCTTGTACTTGTACCCTTGTTTGATTTTCCCTCTCATGGATTAAGTTTTCCTCAAGCACGGGGGCTTCTTCTTCACTCCTTTTCTTTGTTTCACTATTCTCTTTTCCCTCAACACTTTCTTTTTCCTCAACGTTCTCATATTCACTCCCGCGTGTAGGCTCAAAGGTGTTACCATGAGTATCTTCTTCTTCATTTCCACATTTGACCACTTGAGCCATTTGACCTACAAAAGTTGGAATTGATGCTTGCGTCTCTTGCCCTAAGGAGGGGGTTTTTCGTCTAAATTCTTGCTTCCATTCTTCCCTCATATTGGCCATGTCTTGCTTAAATTCTTCCATTATTGCCAATATCTTGTTCTTCGTGTCTTCCGTGATTTCCTCCTCATGTGGTTGCATCATGTACTCCTCATTCTCATAGTGGTTGGAGTAGTATGGATAGTCTTGATGATCTTGAGAATATGGAGGGTATTGGGGATTTTGAGTGTATGAAAGGTAGTGTTCATCTCGAGTGTATGGGAAATATTTCTCATTTTGAGGGGGTTGTGAGCATTGAATTTGTTCGGAGTAAGAGTTATGAGGGTAGACATTTTGTGAATATAGATTTTGTGGTGGAGCATGATGATATCCTTCTTGGGATATGTATTCCTCATAGTCTCCTTCATGTTGATTTTGATAGTGGTCTTGAGGTTCATCATAATGGCTTTGGTTTCTTTTTGGACGGTAATAATCATCATATGCCATCTCTTGATCATCATAGCGAGCCCGAGGTGGTGGTGTGGCTCTTCTTGAGTAGTGGTAATCATCATATTCTCTATCATCATATTGAGGTCTTGATGGTTGCTTCCTTGGTTGGTATTCTTCTCGTGAAGATCCATATGTCCTTGAGTAAGGTTGTTCATAGTCCTCATAATCTCTATAACCATAGGGGTTAGAAACTTGAGCATTATAGCCTCCCCTTGGTTGCCTATATCCTCCTTGGTCCTCATAGTAATCCTCTTGTTGATATCTTGCTTGAGAATACATTATAGAGGATCAACCTATCAACACAAAGACAAGAGAGTGTTTTGCAACTAGAAGTAGTTGCAAGTGAGAGTAGTAGCAATTGAAATGACAAAAAGATTAAAATGTAAACAAAATAAGTTGCAAAAAACAATAGAAAGTAAATGGGGGTTAGACTCTCTAACTTGAACACTTGCTCATGTTAATCCAAAGGCACTTACTACTCAAAAACTGATGCCATCCCCGGCAACGACGCCATTTGATGAATGTAGTTTTAGCGGTGGATGGAAAGAAGGTGATGTTAAAACGGGAAGAAGTTCCTGAGTATCGTTCTTAAAGGACGGCAAGGAGGGAATTTGAGTGGTAAGGGGATTAAGCACAAGAGTGTTTAGTGTTCGAAAGCTAACCCAAGCATAGTAAGGAATGCACATAAAACATCATGAAAATAAGGAACAAAACGTTGTAAACAATCAATTGGAAAGGAGGATTTGGATCTTGCAACTCATATAGGTATCTTTGATTTCCTAAGATATTAGGCTAGCAACACTTAGATAATGAGAGTGAGATAAGGTCACCAACACCACCGCCACTCTCGTGGTCGATGGACTCACTCCTTAGACCGTAATGTCATCCTTGTGATCACTAGGCTAGGAGAGTCATTTTGTCAAACACGTTATGTGCCTCTTATCTTCCACTTCTCCCTTTTCTCAAAGGTGAGAGGGAAATGTGCTAGGCTAGGCTAAGGAGTAACTCTACTCTCGCAGATGAGACTCCTTCTCCAAACACCTCTCATATAGGTTGATCACCCCTACACAAGAGTCAAAGTGGATCACCACTCACACAATCGAACTCATAATCAAGCACTTGCAACCTAATTAATCCATTCAAAGCTCAAGAATATCCATACAACATTGCTCAATCCAAATCCACAAAGATCTACCTAATCATACTTGGAATTGAAATAGCAAAATGCAAAAGTAATGACAAGAAATTAAAATGAAGACTTAGCTAGGGGTTTGAACTTTGAACTTGAACTTGAATGTTGATCTCAATCTTGCAACAATGGAATTCTTCTCTAATTCTAATCTAAACCTAAGAATTGCAATGTGGAGTGAATTGGGAATGTGGAGTGAATTGGGGAAGATCTCTCTAGGCTAATCCTAGAGAGAGAAATATTCTAAACTGATCTAAAATTGAAATGTGAAGGATCCCCTGGAAAAATGCCCCAATCTCTATTTAAATCTCGCCAAATAGCTATGCTGTGGACGCCCGAATGGACGCGCGTCCGGTGCGCGTCCAGCGGGATTTCTTCTGCTCAGCGTCAAAATCTTCTGCAAAGCGATATTCGGACGCGGGCGTCCGACCCGCGTCCACAGCAGACGTACCCAACTTCAGAGAGGTGAAATTCGGACGCGGGCGTGTCCGACTCGCGTCCGACCCGCGTCCACAGCAAACGTTTCAAACTTTAGAGAGTTGTATTTCGGACGCGGGTGTCCGGGCTGCGTCCACCTAGCGTCCGCAGCAGACTGCTTCGAACCTCAGCGGCGTGGAACGTGGACGCCTGGCCGGACGCGCGTCCAAGGCGCGTCCGTGCCTGTTCTTTGCTTCCAATTTTGGCCCGTGAATCATTCTTTGAAATCCATGCCTTTTTCACCTTTTTGCACAATGTTTTACCTACAAAATTATCAAACACGTGTGGACTAGGGTCCAATGGCACTAACAAGCATTTTAACGCAATTAAGCCCCAAATCAATCACAAAAGCTAGCAAGTACGTGCAATGTGACCCGAGAACGACCCTATAAGTGTAGCATCTTTTGCACTTATCAAATAACAACAACAACAACAATAATAAGTGGTGATAGTGGGGGTGGTTATGATGGTGTTGGTGGTAGTGGTGGCGGTGATGGTGTGGTGTGGTGTGGTTGTGTTGTGATGGTGGTGGTTTTGTGGTTGTGGTGGTAGTGGTAATAATAATAATATTTCGGAAATTAACTTTAAAATGAAGAGAGTGACGAGAGAAATTGAAAGTGAATATGAAAAATGTCTTCCAATTAAAAAATTAGAAAGATATTTTTTGTCAATTTGAGTTTTTTTTGTTGACCAGAATGAATATTTGCCTTTGACTTCATTTTCCTTAAGTACCAAAACACTGAAAAATTCAGAAAATGACTTCCAGAAGTTTATTTAAGATTTCAAAATGGACCCTTAAAGTTAATTACACATTTTTACTTTAAGTAAATCATTATTTATTTGTTTCAAATTTGAATCCTTAACAACTTATTGTATAGAAAAAGAATGAAAAAAGAATTAACTTATACTAATATAAAAAGGGATTGAGTGAATAAAGTCTAATTCTTGTATTTGCATGCTATGGATCGGAGTCGTGATTGTTAATTATTTATCGCAAAAAAATGACCTCCCACAAATCGGCTCAATTATTTATTTATTTATTTATACTCTCATTTAAGTTGATTCTGTAATAATAAGCATGATTAAGGTTTATTTACCCATCCTAGGATCAATTGTTCATGGGCTTTAATTTATGGAGAAATTTTTTACTTATATTTAACTATGAAAAATGGAGTCATTCTATTATGTGTAAATGTGTAATAAAATAATCGACTTGTCTTACAGGTAGGAGAATTTGCCTTTTTAATCGCACATTTGGTTCGCGGAATAGGCCTGGAATGGAATAGCATTCCCAGTAATAGGCCTATTCCGCTGCTTGGTAAAACATTTTATTCCCAGGAACATTGTTCCTGAGAATGACCTATTCTCCTTGCAAGGAGAATAGAGATTCCTAGGCCCCCTAGGTATTCTCAGGAATAGCCTAATTTTGTTATTTCTAATTTTACCCTATGACGTTTTGGGAAAAAATCTTCATTGTTATTAATATTATTATAAGTTTTATTTTATGTTTTCAAAAAAAAGTTTTATTTTATTATTACATAATAATACTATTAATATTAATAATAATATGAATGTCCTTATAGGTTATTTTACATGTTAACCGCTAACCTAAACAGTTAATTTTTACCAAACATTTCTTTACAATCCGCTTTCTGATAGCCTCTAACCGCTAATACATTATTATATTACTACAACTACATATTTTATAGGGGTATTTGTGTATTTTAAAACATATTTCATTTCTATTCCTTAAACCAACCAAACACTGTAATATAATTCCTAAAGTCTATTTCTTCCGCGAACCAAACAATAGAATACAATTCCTATTCTATTCCTTGCCTATTCCATTCCTTATGGAATAACATTCCTATTACCTCAAAATTTATTCCGTGAACCAAACGTGCTGTAAATGTATTGTTGGTACTCAAACAATTATTGAACAATGTTAGATCTAATTCCATTCAAATAGTCAATTCATATAGGGCATGTTTGGTAAAATGGCCGTTAACTGATAGCTGTTAGTTGATTGGGTTAGAGGGTATGATAACTTGATAATATTAGCTGATTGTAGAAAAATGTTTGGTAAATTAGCTATTAGCTGATAGCTGTTTGATATAATTTATTTTCTCAAAAAAAGCTAATTGAAAAAGTTGCTTTGAACAACTTTTTGAATTTTAGCATTTTGGAGTTACAAAAAGTTTATTAACCAAACACTTATATTGATTTTTTAACTAAGTCAAACAACTAATAGTGGTCAAATAAGAAAAAATTGATTGATAGACTAACTATTTTATCAAAAAGAGTCATAGTCAAATGCTCATAATCATAATATATAGGGCCAATTAGATCCATTATAGAAGTATTCGACTATATATCGTAACCACAATAAACGATAGTAGAAGTAAAGCTCTATAAGTTTCTCAATTTACTTAAGCCCCTAGATGAGGTGAATCGCGAGTCACCAAGTAGCTTCAGAGTCAATTCATGTTGTTGATTCTACGCACAAGAGATCCATTTTCACACTTTTGTCAACTTGAGAAGTCCAATCTCTAATCTAAGGAGCCCATCCAAGAATTGGTGAGCTATTTTGAAGCAAATTTTTAAATTTTTTTGAATAATATTGAATATTAAAAGAGTTTGAATTATCAAAACTCTTATTATCCTAACTATAAATAGGAGCCGTCATTCATCTTAGAAATATTCATGAAAACATCTTGAATATAATATTCAGAGATCACAATAAAATGATTAAAAGCCTCACCTCAACATGAAGATCATACCATTTGAATTCGGTGGTCCTTCTTTCAGAGGATTGCACCGAGATTTTGTATCCATACCACATTGATACTACTTGTAACCAAAATTTTCAATTTTAATATGTAATACAAAGTTTCAATTTTAATATGTAATTCAATTATTCAATTTACTCTGTTCACAAATTGGCACGCTCAGTAGGACAGCTTTGCCTCTCAACCGATATGAGGGCAAACCCTATATGAAATTTGAAATGGAGGAAGCTAAACGATACTTTTTAGCACGAGTTAAAACGGTCTCATATCCTTCAAGGCTTCTTGGCACGAAGAGAAATTGCCTCATAGCCGTCAATGGATTTTTCAAATGTATTCCAGATCAGACATTTGTATATATTAATTGCAATAGTTTAGAGCTGACCAACAAAATTTTCGAAAAGTGCAATTTGTGACTCTTATTTATGTTACAAGAGGAACAACTAAAGGAATCAATAACAGAAAGTTTAAATCCTAGCTAGCTTGTAACATTGTAATAATTTTTTAGCGTTTTATTGAACGAGTGGCCAAAACAATGGTGCCAAACGGATAGAGGAGTTGACTACCACATTTATTTAAGGATGAAGAATGGTATAGTAAGAGTGTTCTGATCTCCCCCGTATGAACAATGTCCGGCCATACATGGACGCGCAAAACCCCCAGTATCATGTAGGCATATGAATGAAATATGGTACCAACACAGCCACACAAACCTTATATACTACTTTCTTTCTTTAAAAGGTGGTCAAATATGATACACTAGATTGTCCCTACCTAATTACAGAACCAATAAAATTGGGAAGTAAAGGCCACGTAAATTCCCCAACTACCAAAGGGAAAAATCAATGTATAGTTAGTTGTAAAGTGGTAACTGGGCAAATTATTAATTGTTATATTATGAATCAGGATTTGTATGGACAGTGAATTTTGCTCCAAAAGCTATATGTCTACATTTAACACATTGTTACTTAAGTTATCAAAATATTTGTACAAAAATAATATTTCTTAGAAAAATAACAAATTAAACACAAAAATGCAAGTAGAATGGGATATTTTAGCTTGAGTCATGTGATATCTACACTATCCTTAAAACCTTGTTTTCTATAGGAGCGTTGTAGCTTAGATTTCCCAAGATAAAATAAGTTACAGTTTAACGTTTGAGCACTCAAACGAATAAACCCACCCGGCGGCTTTGAAAACAGAGATTTTGAGGAGGAAGTTGAGCAAGAGTTTTATAAGAGCAGAAACGTAAGCTAAATGTAGTATGTAAGTTGTTCAACCACCACGCTTATATAGGAGATGAAAGGATTAAATTGCATATCATTAAAACGGATAATAAAAACCAATTAATCTGGAAATTAATTCTAAATTTTAAAATTGGAATTAATAAGAAAGTAATTTTGTTGTCAAAATTAATTCCCCAGAATGGTACTCCCAAGTAGTGACTGCTTTGTCAGTGGTAAAAACGTTGGAAAATATTTTTGAAAAATTGGTTGAGTATACTATACGAGTCAAGCCTTTTTCAGGCTCATTCTGGGATTTGATTTGCATCCCCTTGTGTGCGAGGGAGAGCCCCTATGTTATACAATTCAACATCCCTTTAAAAGAGTCTTGTATATATAGTGGTGTAAATTTCCTTCTTTTTCCCATGTCGGACAAGTGCTTTAAACAAACCTTTCCATCTTCAATTTTCAACTTAAATGAGTTTATTTTGAGAATCAATTTTCTTATTCACTCATTATCCGTTTTGAGTGTACAATATATCAATTTCTTCGTCTCACTGTGAAAAACCCGAATCCATTTTGACCCAATGCAAATCGAAACTGGACCCCACATATATTTGTACCACAAAAATAGTCACTTACAATGTCATTTCATTTTATTTTTCCAACAATCCTCCACATGAATGAAAAATTGATTTCCAGGGCGTGGTGAGCGTTGCCCTTTGAACCTTCCCTTGTGAAGATATATTTACTCTACTGGCTATTCGGTAGAACGCAATATCTTTGAACCGACTGCAGTTTGTGTAGACGATGATATATCCCACACAAGAACCTCCCAACCATGTTTTGTTGTCCTGAGTGTGTCTGCTTTAGTCATGGGTCATCGTTCCTGATTTTGCAAGAGTTACTAAAGAATTAAGCCCAATCAATTCTCTTTTAGAGTGATTCTACTCCTCTCTCACATAGGTGATTCTTTTTCGAGTATCCGCATACTCACACATGTCAATTGAAAATTCAAATCATTAAAGTATCAACGTGCTAACGAAACCGTAATTAATTTGCAGATATTTTGGATCTATATATGTATTTGTGTTCTTTCAAAAAAAAATATATGTATTTGTGTTAGAGAGAGACCATGGTAGGTAAGAACAACAATGTCAATGAATTATTGTACAATAATGACAAAAGCAGCAATTATTGTACTTCTATTTTTGGTTTTGAAATCCGATTCTAAAGTCCGGAAACTAAAATAAATGTATACCATCTCTAAGAAAACATCAAATAAAATTGGGAAGCAAAGTCCACGTAAATTCCCCAACTACGAAAGGGAAACATTAATCAATGTGTAGTTACTAGTTAGGTATAAAGTGTCCGCAAGACAGTAGTGACGGGCAAATTATCAATTGTTATATTATGGAGCACGGTTTATATTGTATTGTAGTTTTGATCTAAAAATTATATGTCTACATTTAACACATTGTTTATTTATGTTATTGAAATATTAGTACGGAAATAATATTTCTTAGAAAAATAACAAGCACAAAAACGAAAGGATATTGGGCTAGTTAAGCTTGAGGTGTCGTGTGATATATATCTACAACATCCTTAAAACCTTATTTGCTATCTCCAAAAGGTACTAAGAGCGTTGTAGCCTAGGTTTCCTAGGATAAACACAAGCTACAGTTTAACGTTTGAGCATTCAAATGAATAAACCCGGCTAACTAGACACGGCTTTGAGCACAGAAATTTTGAGGAAGAAGTTGAGCAGAATTTCCGTTCTGAGAGCAAAAACGTAGGCAAAATGTAGTATGTAAAATCTACTGTTCAACCATGCTTATATAAGAGATGAAAGATTAAATTGCATGGCATTAAACTGATAATAAAACTAGTCTCTGTAACCTTCAATGAAATTAATCTGAAAATTAATTTTAAATTTTAAAATTGGAACTAATAAGAAATTAATTACGTTGAATTAGAATTAATTCCCAAAACGGTTCTTCAAACCTTCGAATGCAATGCCAAGCACTAAGAGTAAAATTGGAAAAAAAAAATAGTGTTTTTAATAAAAATAAGTCTGTATTCAAAAAAAATAAAAATAAAAATAAGTCTATGAAAAATAATAGTAATTTCAATTTCTAATTATTAATTTAAGTATTATTAGTAAATTCACTTTTTTCATAAAGTGGCGCTTTTGATCCCTCGTCAATTGAAACAGTTAAAATTGAATCTATAACCATTGCATTGTAAATACAAGGATAAAATTATAATTTGCAATAATAATAATAATTCGGAAACTAGCTTGTATTGAGAAGCGCAAGAAGAGAGGGACGGAAAAATAAAGAGTATGGAAAATTTCTTCCGACTAAAAATTTAGAGACGGAAAAATAAAGAGTATGAAAATTTTCTTCCGACTAAAAATTTAGAAAGACACTTTTTGCAAAATTAAACATTTTTCCATTAACCAAAATAAATATTTTTCTTTGATTTTATTTTCTTTGGATATCCGAACACTAGAAAATCCAAAAAATGACTTCCGAAAGTATTTTTTTGAGTTTCCAAATGGATCCTAAAAATATTACCCTTTTTTCTTATAAGTGCTACACTTTGCCTCATAACTAACAAGCAATTTAATAGTAATTAGTACTACACTTTTCATCATAAGTATTACATTTCAATTTAGACTTTAACCATCTCACCAAAAAAAGAATTCACCAAATTTGTTGGTTTAGTATATAACATATTTTTCAACTACCAAATTTTTTAACTCAAAACAATGTCAATAATGATGAAATAATATTGGTAAAAACTTTAAAAAATAAACAAAGCCTTAAAGCCATAAATAATAAGAATTCAACAAGTATATATAATGATTTATATATTCTCTTGCATTGGTTCGTTATGTTACCTCGTCCACAATATTGATCCCGTGGAGAGTTCATGGCGTACTTAGTCAGATCCATTCGCGGTTTATTTATTGGTTTTCATCAATTGTTCATGTTCATCGTGAAGCTAACCATGTCGCGAATGCTTTAGCTTCAAAGGGTTTGCTTTGCACATTAGCTTCTGTGTTTTCTTCGTTTAGCTTGTTACTAGAAACTGTTAAATTGACCCTTTTGTATGACTTTCGGGGCTTTGTTGCTCCATGATTATATTTATTCGTTCATAATAAATTTTATTCTTTGCTTAAAAAGTATACATATACTAAAAATTTTGATAAATCGACCCGTTAATCAATTTGAACAAAGTTTCAAAATAAATGAAGAAGAGAACCAATAAAATTGGGAAGCAAAGTACACATAAATTCCTCAACTACCAAAGATAAGAAATCAATGTGAAGTTAGCCGTAAAGTCTTCACAAGATAGTGAAGGACACTACTCGAATCGTACACGACGAAGCAACGAACCGTTAGGCCACGCCATAAGAATATCATGAATCAATGGCCGAGCTATTAGCGTACCAGAATGGTCGAACCGAACCACGAGTTCTTAAGGCCGAATCGATCGAACAACATTCGTGCCCTCGTACACGAGTCAAGTCTTTTCAGGCTCAGTTTAGGATTTGATTTGCTCATCTGTGCGCGAGGTAGAGTGCTATACAATTCAATAAATCTTAGAAAGACTCTTGGTTCTAAATGTATGAGTGTGTGAGAGAGAAACCACGGTCAGAACAATAATGACAATGAATTATTGTACAAATAATGACAAAAGCAACAATTATTGTACACTTATTTTTTGATTTCAAAAAATTGTACTCTTATTTTTCGTTTTGAAATCCGATTCTTTTTTTTTTTTAGAACTTTTGAAATCCGATTCTAAAGTCCGGAAACTAATAAAAATAAGTACTAAAAAAACATCAAATTTTATACTAATGAGAATATTTTGAGTATTTTCTTATACTAAAATTTTGTTATTCGAATCTATTTACACCAAATTTTATTCATATACTAAAATAATTTGTATTTTTATAATTGAAAATTTTATTTTTTTTCTTTAATTATTTTAATATAAAATATAATTTTGATCTAAATAATACTTATTTCGTCCCATCTTATCTGTCTGGTTCGGTTAACGAGAGTTGACAGAAACCATTTTTTATTCAATTTTTTATAATATTAAATTTAGTATTAATATACAAAAGTTATATATTTAGAAACTACACTACAAGTACTACTAAACACAAAAAATCAAATAGTAAGTAAGACAGATGGAGTAATATTTAATAATAGAAGGTATGATTTTTATGTATTTTAAATTTAATTAATATATTCTCAATATTGATCTTGTTTTAAACGTTTCAATGAGATATTTGAAATTTTATAATTTATTTCTAATAATATAAAATTTTAAAAGGAAAATAGTGGATAAAAGATTTAAAAATAAAAAAAAAAATTGTACACCAAATATAGTGCAACACTATTCATCCACACCATTTTGGTGTAGAATTTGATATAGTGCACGTCTTATCAAATTCAACGAACTTGCATTATAAATTTTATATATATCATATTCAAATGAGATCTCGACTTCCTACAAGAG
>CM008338.1:11595923-11607782 GCA_002525835.2 Ipomoea batatas | reverse complement strand
AAGTTATTTTTAATCCAATTTTTCATAATATTAAGTTTAGTATTAATATATAAAATTTATATATTTAAAAACTACATCAAAAGTACTATTAAACACAAAAAATTAAATTTAAAAATAATAAAAAATTACTAAAGAAAATAAACAATGAAGAAAGAGTTGGTTTGACCAATAAATAGTAAATAGGACAGGTAAAATGGGACGGAGGGAGTAAATCGCTTCTGGTAGGATACTTGTAACCTTGTGGTAGAAGTGTCAAGCCAACGGGTTAGTTTGAAATTCAGTCCAAGTTTGACCCGTTTGGGTCAACCCAATCAATCTGGTTCATTTGCTACAGGGACGGGCTAGAGCTAGCCCGTTTTATACTATATACATGGTCAAACTTTAATTTTTGACTCATGGACTCGTACAAACTTTTAAAAAAAAAAAAACTATAATATACATAATTACATAAAATCTAATAGAGTTATGGCTCATGAGATAATCACAAACAATCACAAATGGTAAGGGGAACCCTAGTTAAGTTAGTTGGACAGTTGGCTTGGTAACCACAAGATTTCAAGTTCAACTCTATGGTTTCTGTCTATTAATTTTCTCGGTTTGAGCCAATCAACGACATGGCTGGTTTACCTACCTCTTTGTGGTCCTTCGTGGCTAGTTTACCAACCTCCTTATGATCCTTTGCCGGCTACATGCTAGTTTACCTACCTCCTTGTGATCCTTTGCCGGCTATAGCTGGTTTACCTACCTACTTGTGATCTTTTGACGACTAGGCTCACAAGACAAATTTTAAGCAGGTTGATATCTTATTATTATTAGTGAAATGATTTTCTTGACATTAAAAGGACAAATAAGTAATTTCACTTTTGTCGGCAATGGATATGTTAAGACGGAATACATCATTTATTTTAGTTTGATATCAAAATCAGAGGAAAGGCCACGGACCTGGATTGTTATGGTGAAGAAGAGAAGCCAAGCTTCCCATGGGCATGTCATCGAAGATAAGAAGCTTTTCATTTCTGGAAAAATAATATGCTCTGAGAGGAAGCAGACTCTTGTGGCTCATCGTCAACTTCACAATTTCTTCAATTCTCCTCTCGAATTCTTCATGCGACATGGACGTCGTCTCCTTCAACCTCTTGACAACTACGGCTTTTCCGGTCTTCGTGCCCGCTCTGTACGAGGTTCCAAGCCTGTCCTTTCCCATTACCTCAGCATATGATTGCAACAAGTCATCCAGATCATATGCCGAATCGTCTTCCTGGATGAAGGTAAGCCTTTTGTCCATGTTTTCTGCAGAATACTTTGCCATTATATTACGGAGTACTTTTTATGCTTGAGAAATTTTCAGGTTTGAATTGTGCAGTGGGGGTTAAGTTGTTTTATGCTGCTGTTGCTATACGAGTAGGAAGAAACTTTTGGGATATCTCTCGTGTTCAGGAAAGGAAACAAATATATTGACTTCATGCTTAATTTTGACCAGCAAGTTAATTGGGGTAAGGTCGGAAAATTATTCTGTGGATCCGGGTCCACCTTATAAGATGAACCTAGGTCTAAAGATACACAATTTACTTACTAAATGTTCACAATTTACCTTTTAAAATATATG
This sequence comes from Ipomoea batatas, assembly GCA_002525835.2. Classification (NCBI taxonomy): domain Eukaryota; kingdom Viridiplantae; phylum Streptophyta; class Magnoliopsida; order Solanales; family Convolvulaceae; genus Ipomoea; species Ipomoea batatas. Next base: position 11,606,176 of record CM008338.1, on the reverse strand, counting down.
TAATAGAATGAAGGGGAGAAGTATGAGTACCTGAATAGTTTGGCAACCTGAAAAATGTTGAAACACCACACGTAAACCTCAAAAAGTTTATGCAGTCAAATGAAGAACGTAGAAGTTAGTAATTTAGCAGTACCTAATGTGCATGTGCAATTCTTCATCAATTGACACTTCATCGTCACTATCTGCGTCTTCATCAAATATAACTTTGCCGAACCCATGTCTATCATCTACTAGAATATTTAATATGTCCACACACATTATTTTTCTCTTCAACATTACTTTGTACAAGTAACACTACTAAAAATACTGTGGAGTATATACAATTAATCATCCAAGAAAAGAAAATAAGGGTGTGTTTGGTTCGCACATGGGAATCGAAATCAAAATGGGTATCAAATACTTGGTAATGGTAATGGATTTTGGTGAAAGTATTTTGCATGTTTGGTAGTAAGGTGAAATAGGAATGATTATTAATAGTTGTGGAAGAGGGGAAGGGAAACGAAACCCTTATTTTATTATTGAGGTAATCAAAACCTATAATAGTGTTCTAAAAACCTGTCAAACCAAACAATAACAATGACTTTAATACCCATTTCTGATAGCTAAACCTTTCAACCAAACACACCCTTTGTGGGTAGTTTAATTAAAATTGATGAATTGGAGCTACAAGAATAATCTATGTACCTTATTTTCTTTTTAGGTTTATAGACCGATATTTATCAATTTCACATTTTTTTTTATGAATAATACTACATGTATTTCACTTTTTTTTTTTTTGAATTGTTGACATATCATACTCTAATTCATTAAGAAAAAAAGTAGACTACAATTTTTATTAATTTCTTTTCTTTCCCCTAATAAAATTAAGACCCGGAAAAGTTTTACATCTTAAGAGTATGTTGAATTTTTTTTACTATAGTATGAACATGGACTTAAGATGATAAAATAGGATAACACTTCAAAGCACAAACTACGGTTCACTTTCCTAAAGTTTAAACAAAAAAAAAGATTATAACAATTAAATCAGGTTACTTAACAAACTCACCATTTTGAGGATAATTATATTTGCCTAAGTGTTTATAAATTCCTCTGTTTAATTGAAATTTTTTAATTAGTAAATGGGTATGTAAATTTGTAATACTTATGAGAAACCTGAATCCGTGAGACCGTCTCATAGGAGTTTAGATGACATGTCAGAAAATAACTAATAGGAATTGGTAATTATAAATGGTCCAAAATATTGAAGATTATAAAATACCTACCATTTAAAATGTCATTATCAACCGCCAAAGATACTTTCCACTTCACTTTGGATTTCAGTAGTTCTAGGACTATAACAGATCCATCTGTCAATCCAATTGCAAATTGGATGGGTTCTTGTGGATGAGCTGCAATCACAAATTGAAACGCAGCCCCACTATTGCAATAATATAACACAGACAACACAAAAATTAACATTCATTAAGGAAATGAATATTGTAATTTTAAAAAAAAAATGGAGACCAGATCAGCATCATCCTTATTGCCATCCCAAAGGGATGCATAATTATTTACTATAACTTTTCCAATACATACAGCATTTACCCTTCGTGGACATTTAAGTTTTTAAATTAATTATTTTCAATAATTTCAACCCCATTAACTAAATAATGGAATATAAAATATCTAATTTTTTTCCATAAAATTTAAATTTCATTCTTTGTAAATTCTTTTCTGCCAACTAAATAGGACGTTTTTTGACACTATAGACAGGGAGGAAGGCACTTGACATGTTCACGAAAAGAATGGCTCTTGCAATAAAAATAATGCCGTGAGATATTTTCATATATGAATAACTAAATTTCCAAATACTTTATGAGATCATCTAAATTTCTAGATGTAAGAAGGTGCTCTTACCCATTCAATATGGCCTGAGATAGATAAGCAGATGGAGCAATACGACATCTCAATCTTAGTCTATCGGCATCAAGAACTCCAATATTCCCATCTTTAAAGGATGCATAAATTAGTTGGCTATTGCAGGAGTATGTAGCAGAAGAGATTGGTGCAGAAAGGGAACCATGTGGGATCCACTGTAACAAATATACTCAAAATTTAAATTCTACTATACGGTGCTCTGATCATGAGCATATTTCAAGATTTGAAAAAAACATAATGTGTTTACCTGTCGTATGCATTTCATCTCGGATGCATCATATATTGCTAATTGAGTTTCATGTGTAACAAGTAAGTGGAGTTGGTCAGCATGGAACATCACCTGTGTGCCACTGCCAAACAAGCAGATGCAAACTGATTTTCTCTCTTGCCATGTATCAGTGCTCCACACACAAAGCTGAAACAAAAGTTGGTGCTTGAAATGAGCAAACTACCCGTCACAAGTACAAATATTAATTTGGGTTTCCAGTTAATTATTTGTTAAAATAAATTTTGGTATGCAAAGAGTGGAGAACAAAGAAAACACAAATTTCTGGTCAGTTTGAAACCTTGAGGTTTCGATTCGACCTACAATTTAAATTTATTTTTTTCCTGTGTGCCAACATGATTAGTCATCGGATGTTCTGCAGTTAACTAAAGGTATCATGCCATGGTTATTTATAATTCCTATGCTTACCCGGGCATCGGCACCCGATGAAACCAGGATGTTATAGTTGGTAGAGAATGCTAGACCAGTGATACATTTCAGATGGCCATGAAGTATGAACCTAACCTGCATTTAATTAGAATTGATTAAATTAGTATACACATAATGCAATGAAGTATGATATGTAAAATTAGCAAACACTAGCTGCAATAAAAATATGATAAGTACAGTACCTTATCAACCCTAGCATCATATATATATATGGTTGAATCCTTCGTACCAATTGCAATAGTGTTGTTATCATGAGGATGGAAAGCTAAGAAAGTTGATGCAGATGGCAGCCACATGAATCTTTTTTTTACCTACATTGCATAAAGATTATAGCAAGCACAGAAATGGTCATCCATAAAGCCAAATGTGATAGCCATACATACCTTAAACTCCATGATATCAAACAATGAAACCTTTTTACCACCAGCTGACACAACATAAGAATCATCATTGGCAAGGGCCATGCAAGGAATTGCTTCCTCATCATCGGTCATAGAAGGACCACCGTTTGGTTTCCAAGGCTGTGCAACATATCAGAATTGGCAGTGGCCATGCCATTAGACCCAATAGATCAACTTTAGAGACTCATTAACATCAAGGTAAGACACTAACATATATAGTAAAGCAAAACATTCTAATTGATTTACTACCTCTCCGCTTGGATTTTGTTCGTTGTGGGAACATTTCCATAATTTTAGAATACCATTTGAACTAAGTGCCAAGATGCCAATGCCAGAATTTGTATAAAGAAGTTGGACAACCTTAACAAAATCAGTTTCAGCATCAATTAGTCATGAATTCATGGAGAATTTCATATTTAATGCGCCGTATTTAATGCGCCGTACTGTTGGTCAATAAGAGATGAACCACAAGAAAAATGATACAGAGAAAATTAGTTCAAAAACCTTTGTATTAGAGCACTCCGGCTTGGAAACCATTTTGCTTTGAGCTAGATGTACACTTTTAGTCAACTGCCAAAGTTTGGTTCTGTCTAGGCCTTGCAAGTTTTAAAAGGTCCAGTTAGCACAATAAGGATGACACACGAATTGCAACAAAACCAGTTAGCAAAAAAAGTGACTATTTTCGTCCTTCAAAAATATAAGGGCCAAAATTGTAACTTAAAATAATTAGGAACTAAACTTACATTTTCTCTATAACTTAAAAGACAAAAAGTGTAATTATTTCAAATATCTATAATATAGTAATATAAATAATAATATGAGAATATAAAGTGGTGAAATATGAGTACCTGAATCACTACAACCAGAATCGGTTTGTTCTTGCTCCCTGAAAAAGCAGAACTACCATGCATGAACAACGTTATTTTTTATTTAGTAATTGGTGAAAACAACAGAAGCTGTGGCTCTCTTAAAATATATAATCCCTTAGCCTAAATAAAATAGAAAACTGAAAAAAAAAATTAAAAATTATTGAACATAAAAGAGGCCCAAATGATCATTTTTATTCCAATCTGTTTACCATTTTAGCCTTATTGCTTCAGTTGTATATAACAAATCACAACTCCAATCTGTTGAAACATCCAAATCTAGAAATGCCACCTCAAATATGGAATAATGATTAGGGGCAACATTATCCATGATACTCTTAGATTCATTCCACAAACTACTAAATGGTATGTAGGCAAAGCATATGAGGCGCTGATCACCAAAGGTGAAATCAAACTCTTCATTATATAGCCTGCTAATCATACATTTTTTTTGAAGAACTTTATTTTCATCATCTTTGTGTGCCAACTTGGCTATGATCTCACAATGCCGGAAAGGACCAATGTATGGATCTGATTCCCATATCTCTCTTCCTGAAAATAGAAAACATACAACAAATCCCATAAAGTTTTTATTATACCAAGTGGGATCAAGATCAATGGAAACCTTATTTGGAGCAGGAGACGAATATTTGAAGCATCTCATATTAATATCGGCCTGCTTGTTGCTAGTAGTGTAGGTGACAGTGAAAGGAGTGTTTCTATTTAGAAGAAGCTCAGTAATAAGACTAAACTTCTTAGCCAACTCTGCAGCAGAAAGAGTTACAACTCCATGAGAGAATGAGACAGAATATAATTCTGAATACATGGTTGCTAGTTCAGCTATGTTGCTGTCAGAGGCCAACGTATGACATACATATAGTTCCCTTATATTAGGTGGAAGTTGATGTTTCTTTTCACATCTTCTGAAATCGTTGGTGCAGTCAAGGTAATGATAGTGATGGAGTCTGCTGATGCATTCAGTTAAATGCCCAATTTTAGTTGTGAGTCCTCCTGAGATCAATGAATTGAAGTCATGAGTATAAGAAAAAGTAATACTCCGTAGTTTATTCGGTCCAAAAAGTGATATATTTATATAATTAATATAATGAACGTGCGCGCACATATATATAGAGACATATTTGTTGTTTTTGTTGTTATTGGATTGGTGTTCATAATATATATTGAGTAGATATTATGGTAAAATTTTGGAATAGCCTCACACAAATTTTTAGGTATAGTTAAAGAGTACTACTTTTTTTATACAAACATAGTGAAATAAGGTAACTAATCTTATTGCTTATTTAATTTATTTTAATATTGGACACGTATATTTGACAATCATTTTTTAAACACGTGCTAGTGTTGTAATATAAGGGAGTAAAGTATGATTACCTGGAAGATTGCCATCCCAACTTGCTAGATTTGTCCACATGAAATTGGTATAGTCCTCAATTTGTACCAGGGTAATACATGTATTTGACCCAATGCATGTAATTGATCCCATTGCAGGCACCAATGTACAAACATTTTTGGGGACTTGTAGACTATTGATGCATATCTCATGATTTACCTCATTTTCCAGGGCTTCACAAGAAACCCTCGAGATTGTGATGCATTTCTTTATCTTATTTTTCTTCCTAAAAAAATGGAAACACTATGCATAAACATTGTTTTTTATTTATTCATCCCATAAACACTACTAAACTATATGTATAGTAGCATGGTGTATTAAAAGTCGAAGAAATAACTTAGAGGCTAAATGAGGGGAAGAAAAATGAAAATTCATTCTATTTACCTTTCATGGTATAACAAGCTACAACCCCAATAATATGCTGAAGCTTCCAGATTCACAAATGCCACCTCAAATCTTGAATAATCATTCGGGGTTACACCATCCATTGTGGTTTTAGATGCATCCGACAAACTAGTAAATGGTATGTTGACAAAACACATGTGTCCATCAATGTAGAACCCTAAATCTTTTGATCCAACAATCACACATTCTCTTTGGAGAACTTTATTTTTGTTATCTTTGTGTGATAGTTTGGCTATGATCACACAATGCTCCATATGACCATCAATGTCTTGGTAAGGGTGTGGCCTCCACATATCTCCAGTTAAAGGGCGAAAACATATAGCAAATCCCCAAAAGTTTTTACTATACCAAGAGTTACTAAGATTAATGGAGATTCCATTATGTGCCCCATAGCGTCGATATTTGAATGATCTAAAGATATCGGCCTTAGGTATAGGATAGCTAAAACTGAAAGGATTCTTTCTATAAAGTGGAAAAGGAATTAACTTCATAGCTAAAGAAGTTCCAACTTCAAAATGATCCTCACAACAGAATGATATGGAATATAATTCCGAACACTTGATTGCTAGCTCAAATATGTTGCTTCCAAAGCCAAAATGACAATCTACATAAAGTTCCTTCATGCTAGCAGGGAGTTTTGGTAGCTTTTCAAGGTTTCGACAACTTGTGATGTCAAGGTATTGAAGATTACAGAGTTTACTGAAGCTTTTAGGTAAACTGACAAAACCACTTCCTTGAAGATTCAAATATTTCAACAAAGTTAAGCCATTGAGTGGCAATGACTCTATTCTACTGCAGCATGTAACCTTGAGAACTTTAAGATTTTCCAGCTTACATAAGCTGTTAGAAAGGCATACCAGATTTTGACATCTAATCAAACATAGCTTAGTGAGGCCATGTAGTTGTTGAATCGATGAGGGGAGTTCTTTAATCCAAACTTCTTCTAAATACAACTCCACCAAATCTAGCATGCTTGTTTTGATTTCGGGGAAATTTTTTAAATTTTGGCAATAGCGAAGATCAAGGAACTTGAGAGATGAAACTTGATTGAAGCTGGGAAGCTTCTCAAGGTCAAAGCATCCTCTTAAATCCAATGAAACAAGCCTCCTAAGATTTCCAACTGATGAGTGAATGTCTTTTAATTTCGGACAATATGAAAGGTCTAATCTCTTCAAATTTGGCATCCGAGCAAAATTCGGGCTTTCTAACAAAGAGTAGGATTCACTGAGACCTAAATAGGCCAGTTTGTCAAAGTTCTGCAAATGAAGATCAAGAATAAAACAAGTTTGTTGATCGAAGAAATAACACAAAATAGTGATGAGTTGAGTTCGTATCATATATATACCTTAGTTATCTGTAATGAAGTGAAACCATAATTCTTGAAATCAAGCCACCTCAATTCACTGCTACAAAGATAATTATCCATATCATGGAAAATTTTGACATCACCCTCAACTATGAGTATCTTCAATTTTTTCATATGCTTGAAAGATTCAATGGCAAGTCTAATATTCTCATCATTGTTCCATTCATCTGTGGAGGGGAATAAAATTCCTTCAATGTGTTTAGACTTCTGAAAGAAGAAAAGAAAAACAAAGAACACACTTTAATCTTTTTAATGCAATACATAATATGAATATCAAAAAGAAACCTTCAAGTTATGTTAGCTAATTATTATTTAGCAGGACCATAATTAAACCACAACATATCATAATCTTACTACATGCATCATCTAGGAAATAAGAAAGCACACATATGCATAAGCTTCATTTTAACTAAGTTTGCTACATCATACTGTGGAAATATATGCATGCCTTACCAAATTTCCCCTTAGCACATCAGTGACATCCTCGAGCTGCCATACCCTTCTCCTAGGTTTCTCCTGTCTTGCAATACGCCAACCCATTTCTTGGATTAGATCATGCATCTCAAATTTTCCATTTTTGACTGATACAAGACATCTTTCAATGAGCAAACGTACATCACTTTCAAGCACATCTTTTACATCTTCTTCCCTCCGGTTTCTGAAAAAACATGCAATATGCAAAAACATTTCTTTGTTTTTGGAATCTAGTCTATCATAACTTATCTTAAGCTTTGCATCAATATCATTTTGGGGGGTGTCCTTGAGTTGCTTTAAAGTGATTTTCCAATCAGCATCCTTTAGTCCACAAAGAGAAGACCCCAAAACTTGAAGAGCTAATGGAAGACCCATAGCATAACTCACAATTGATAGTGAGAGTTGTTCATAACCAGTATCAGGAATTTTTTTCCCGAACGCATACCAACTAAAAAGTTGAATAGCTTCCTGGTCTACCAATGTATCTACTTCATATATATACTTCTCATCAACTCTATGGGAACGCAATACTCCCCTATCTCTTGTAGTTATAATCACTCTACTACCGTCACCAAACCAATCATGCCCTCCAGCTAATTTCTCTGATTGCTCCAGCTGATTGTCTACATCATCCAGAACAATCAAAACCTTTTTCCCTGACAGCCTTTTCTTGATCATCTTTATTCCTTCAGCCACATTGCTTATATCTACCGGTGATCTTTCCTTTAGGATTTTTTGAATAAGGGTCTTTTGCAATTCAACAATATTACCTTTCTGTAAACTGATATTCTCAAGAAAGCAAGCTCCAACAAACTGGCTCGAAAACTTGTTAAAAACAGCCATGGCAATTGTTGTCTTACCAATACCTCCCATACCACAAATGCCAATGAATTGAATATCATTAGATTCCAATCTCAACAAGTCACCTATAATGTCAACTCTAGATTCCATCCCAACTAAGTTCTTTTCATGGTCTAGCAAGGCTTCATTGGATTGATTCAATCGAACAAGTATGTCGGCAGTAACTTCTTGGACACATTTTCCTACATATCTGACAACATTGAACTTGAATAATTTTAACAATTTAGTTACTCAGACTTAATAGCATTATATTCAAAATATGGGACAGATCCCATTCACAAAGCCACAACACATCAATATAAAATTTACATTCTTCATCAAAAAAAGTTGCCCGCAGTTCTTTTCTTAATGAATATCCATGGATGCCAATCTACACTAACAAAATTATTCACACCCGAGGCAACCCGGCTAAATTGGTAGAGCCCAAGTTTCCAAGTTTGACTCCAGCAAGAGCGGACATTTGACCTTCTCGATGCACACATGCTCGAGTAGTAGGTTTCTCTCTTCAGCAAAAAAAATAAAAAATTATCTTTTCCTTTTCAAAATTAAATACAGTTACATAGAGCTTTTTCTTTCATAAATATAAATACAGTAACCACTACTTGCATAGAAACTAAGCACACAAAAACAGAGCAAAATATTAAAGCAGCAAAGATGAATGAGAAGAGGAAGTGGAAAGCAAACCCGTTATAGTCATTCTGCAAATGATGCCCTTTGAGATATCCCGCCTTTTTCAGCGCTTCCTTCCATCTTCTTATCTTCTCCTCATCATCCTTGAAAATTTGTTCAAGTTCCTTGAACGAATCTTCAAAACTTCCTTTCTGATTCCGGACATCTGAAGGCTCCATGTCGTAAAAAATTGGCACCACAATTTGTTCCTTGAAGTTTTCCTGACATTCCATGATGGTTGCAAGTTCTTCCAAACACCATTTTGACGATGCATAGCCTTTGGAGAAGATTGCGATCAAAAATCTTGACTCTTGAATAGCTTTCAGTAGACTCGAAGAGATACAGTCTCCTTTCTCCAGTCGATTATCATCTTTGAAGGTCCGAATTCCTTTCAGATCTAACCAAGTATAAAGGCAATCTACAAAATTCTTGCGAGTATCTGGACCTCTAAAGCTCAAGAAAACATCATAAGTCCATCCCTGGATTGATTGTGAAGTAGTAACAGAAGAGGTAGAAGCCATCAAGCCATATATTTGCTATGGCCGGAATTTGGATTCCTCTCAAACATGCAGGAAGTCATTAAAAGGGAGGTTCAGTTGAGGATTAAACCGGCGTATGTTGAAAAACTAAAAAGGAGCCTCAAAAGCATATGATCATATCAACAAACTAAGCTACTCGAGAGTATTAAGCTGTTAATATAGGCGCGCGTGAGTTTGTACAAGTCGTTTCAGTCAAGCCGGGGGGAGTTGGAATTCAGTAAGGTGAAATGACAGGTAATAAAGGTGTATTTAGACCCTCATGTTAAATTGAGATCAATGAAGTTCAAAAATAGATAAATGATTTGTTATTACACGTCATTTGTATCAGTATGTCCACCGACGACACTTCCGGCATTGAACGAGGACTTCTGACCTCCGGCGGGAGAAGACCTTTTGGTCGCCTTCGCCGGAGAAGGCGAACAGTTTCTGGTCGACTTCTTTGGTGATTCGTCAGGCAATTTTTTAACAGTATCCAAAAATTTGATTTATTTAACCAAAAATGACATGTTTGAATAGAGGTGGCAATTAGGTTCGGTTTATTCGAATCATACATATACTAAAAATTCGAACGCTTTGAAATTCTGATAAATCGAATGGTTCTGTTAAAAATTGACAATTATTCCATACTC
>CM008338.1:11508874-11520823 GCA_002525835.2 Ipomoea batatas | reverse complement strand
AACGGTAATAAAATAAAATAAAAAAACATAGAAATGAATCGCGAAATGTAAAAGTTAGATTCTGCTCTACTTCAATATAAGAGATTAGAAGAGTGAGTGGACCTGGGGTCAGTGAAGGAAAAGCGGCGGGATTGAGCACGCGAGGCGGTAATTGGTGGCGGACGGAGGCGAGCGAGTGGTGGAGAAGAGCGGGAGGTGGAGGTCCGGACAGTGGAGAGCAGTGATCTGGAAAGCGAGCCACGCCAAGCCATAGCTGTTGCTAAATCAACTCTATCCTGTCTTGATTCCTTCAACACGGTATTCTGACTGAGAGGCGAGGGTTTTAGCCTTTAGGCTTGGGCTTAAGGTCATCTGGTGTAGCGCAAGAGCAGGGGTCGTTTGTGAAGCCTTGCTTTTTTTTTTTTTGAAAACTGCTCAATTTTGATTTTTGATCTCCCACTAAGCTCTAGTTCGCCAAAATTCATCAGAAATAACTTGTAACTTTATTTTTTTAAATCTAAAGAAATTTTACAGCCCGTTTGGTTCGCTGGAAAATATTTTAAGGAAGTGGAATTCAAATTCCATGGAAAACAAATTACCAGGAAAATAGATTTCATTGTTTGGTTGGTAGACAAGAAATTACTGGGAATACGAATTCCATTGTTTGGTTGGATTTGGAATGATAGGGAAGTATGAATATAAAGACCAATATGCCCTTAACAATTAATAGTGATAATAAATTATACTATTTTGATGAGGGTAAAGTTGTTCAATTGCTCAATATTTCTTCCCAAACCTCTTGGAAAACAAAATATCAACTCCTAACAAAGAATTTGTTTTCCTTCACTTTTGGTAACTCAAGTTCCCATGAAAAACATTTTCCATCCAACCAAACAACGGAAAAACATATTTTCCTTCACTTCATGGAAAATCTTTTCCATGGAAAAGATTTTCCATCCAGCCAAACACCCCCTTAGAGTAATATATATGAATTCAACAAAATAAATTACCTTCATGTCATCACTATGTGTCAATTTATGTGTATTTTAATTTCATTTATTTTTTGTTGTAAATTTAGATTTCAAATTAACTTTTTTCGCATCATTGTCAAAATTAAAGGGTAAAGAAAAAAAAACTACTAAATCATTGGTGGCATCTTTGTCCTTTGATGAGGACACAAGCAAGGTTGACCCTAGTTAAGGTGACCGCACAAGGCTCTCAATATTTGGGTATTTGGTCCTTGCTAGGACAACTGAATAACTTACCAAACTTTTTTATTTTCATAACTAATTAAAGTAAATGATATAACCAACAAAAAAATCAACCATCGATTTTAGTCGATTATATCGATTACTGAAAAACATGACAAAAACACACCATTCTAAAATTTACAAAATTCCAAATAAAACATAAATAAAGAATTACACTTGAAAAGTCTAAATATAACAATCCACTAAACCACAAGTTCAAATTTAACTAAAATTCTACTAACATAAAAAACAATTAAAAAAACTTCATCAGTTTAATGTTTAAAGTCTAAACACAATACAAAGTCAAAAGTGCGGAAGGAAATTAAATGAGTGAGACATGCACAAATAACATATTACTAATGCACTCAAAATCAAAATTTAGTCACACCCTTTGTTTGAATGCGGAACCACAATTAACATTCGATCGCATGTAAATCAAATCAATCAATTAAACAATGTTCATAATCATGGATTTTCAATTAAAACAAAATAAAGATTAAACTTACTTGAGTCACCTCATTGGGTACCCATAACATTTTCTAACATACATCTTTTAACCCTAATATTTTAACAGAATGGGAGGGAGGAAATTTCTGAAGTAATTACGCCTTTATACATCACTAATCATCATCGTGAGTACTTTATGGAATTACAGTCTTTATCATATGAATCAATGTTAGAATAAATTATTTCTAACAATCTCCCAGTTGATTCATATAAGCGTAACACCTTTATTATATGAATCAACGTTAGGAATAAATTATTTCTAACAATCTCTCACTTGATTCATATAAGCATGACTTTACATTTTTCAATCCTTAATTTGAGCTCACTTAATATGAAAATGTAGAAGTCACAACCTCATCAAACTTTACTAACCGAATCATGGCGGTTACAGGCCTGACATATCGTCCACTCCCTTCTATGCATCATAGTTAATAAGAATTCAGACAATAATAATAAGAGTTCTACTACATGTACTTCATATTTATACTCCTTCACTTTTATAGTTTTACTCCCTAATGTGACAATTATATTAATGATTAGTTATCTTCATCATGTGGGTTCCAATGAAAATGTCAACATCAACATTTTGTGAGAGGGAGTAAAAGTAATATTTTCCTAATAATAAGGTAGAATCCGAAAGAACCTTATTCCTTATGTCTTAAATAAGACCAATGGTATCATTACTAAATTATGCATAAATTAGGTGATCAAAATGTCAAAGACCTTGTAGTCAAGCGATATGAAGTGACCTCCACCTCCTAAATGGGAGGTTATGGGTTCAAACCTCAGTGGATGCAATATTGACTTGTTCGGCTTCATTTTGTACCTCCCGAGAAATGAAATTATTATCACAATGAATCCTCAAAATGGTTTGACTATAGTGTCGACAAGGCCTAAACCAGAAATTAAATTACGTCCACGAGTGGTCCACCGGTCGTGGATTGGATCCAAAAAGTTTCCACGAGTGGTCCACCAAAAAGTTTCCACGAGTGGTCCACCGGTCGTGGATTGGATCCAAAAAGTTTCACGAGCATGTGGACGTGGATTTGAATGCTACAAATCCTGCCTAAACCAAAAATGAAATTACAGTCCACGAGTGGTCCACCGGTCGTGGATTGGATCCAAAAAGTTTCACGAGCATGTGGACGGGGAACTATCCCGAAAGCGCATCACGTGCAGTGCACTTATAAAAGGGGCAGTGGCGGGATTCAATCAATTCCCAACTAGTTCTTAGCTCAGTTTAGGTCAATCAATTCCCAACTAGTTCTTAGCTTAGTTTAGATCATCTCTTAGATTTTGTACCTTACTTTCAAGAAGATTAGCTAGTTTTCTCTCAAGGAGGAGAGGCAAGATCCACGATTGTTTAGTGGAATACTTCAAGTTGATTTCAATATTTGGTAACAATTTACTCTTCATTGCAATTTCTAGTTTCAATTCTCCTTTTGCAAATTCGTTTACCTTGCTTTGTGTATTTCAATTTTGCTATAAGTAGTGGCTAATTTCCTCTAGAAGTTGGATTCCATTAACTAGTGACTATGCATGATTGAACTTGAGATTGACAAATAGAGGACTTGCTTGCAAATTGTGTTTCAATGCTTATGTGTGGATGATGTTGATGAAGAGATCCTTGCTTACTGACCGGTAAATAAGTAAGGAGGTTGAGAGAGTGGTTGTAGCGAGAAATCGTGCCTCCATGTAGTCTTGCCCATCCACATTCCTGCCCTAAGTCCAAAAGGACTATGCTCAGAAGAAGTAGTAGACAACATGTTCGATGACGTAGTTTGGTGTTTGTGCCTTGAACTTCTTTAAGTTAGACATTGTTTGCACCCTATTCCATCTACCTTAGCCCAAGTCATGCATAAGACCTAGCAATTGTATCCAACTCCATCCTTTTAATTGCTTTGTACATACCTTTATTTACTTTCATTCTTTATTGATTTCAAATGCTTTCATTTACCTCCTTGCACCTAGCTATTTCTTGTTGAATTGTCCCTTAGAAAGCATTGTATTCGATTGACTCCAATTTGTCATCCTTAGAGAACGACACTTGGAGATTCCATCTCCGTTTACACTTTTTCATCTCACACTAAACTTTAGATAATCAGCCCTCGGCACATACTCCAACATATACGCCTCCAATTCTCTCAAGAGTCCCTTAGTAACTTCCTTATACCGATGGAACCTTTCATTTTTAGCTTCACATATCCCTGTGACTTGTCTTACAACCAGCCGAGAATCAGTCTTGATGCGGACTTTGCAGACTTGCAACGCTTTGGCCAAGCGAAGTCCCCCTAGCACAGCCTCATACTCAGCTTCATTATTGGAGGCCTTAAACCCATATTCCTGGGCGTAATATAACCGAAAGCCTTCAAGCGTTGTCAACATGACCATGCATGATTGAACACCACAATGCTGTTGACTTATCGCACATTCTGCATGCATTTCCCACCAATCCCCTTCTTCAAGAGTACTTGGAGTCTTTCGGCACTTTAAGTTGTGCATTCTACAATGAAGTCTCCTATCCTTTGATATACGGGCGAGGGTGATATTCAATTCTGTATTGCGTAAGCTCCACGGTCCACTTGACCAATCGGTCGGAGGTATTCGGGTTTCACAACACAGCCGACAAGGGTTGATTAGTTAGAACCTTAATGGGGTGAACCTGGAAATAGGGAACAAATTTCCGAGCCGTAATCAGTAGAATATACACAACCTTTTCCAAGGGTGTGTAGCGAACCTCAGAAGCTTTCAGCGCGCAGCTTACGTAATAAACTAGGTGCTGAACTCGGCCGTCTTCCCTTATCAACACAGAGCTGACTGCCTTTTGCGAGGTGGCCAAGTATAGGTAAAGGCCTTCTCCATCCTTTGGTGTTGAAAGTAGGGGTGGGGTGAGAAAATATTTCTTCAACTCCTCAAACGCATGCGGGCACTCTTCGATCCATTAGAACCCCCCCCCCTTTCTTCACTGCCTCAAAGAAGGGCAATGCTCTATCTACGGATTTAGATAAGAACCAACTAAGTGTGGCAAGTCGTCCTGTTAATCACTGTAATTATTTCAATGTTTCGGGTGGCTGGATGTCTACGATGGATTTCACCTTTTCAGGGTTCGACTCAATCCCTTTTCACGTCACCATATACCTTAAGAATTTTCCTCCTTGCACAACGAAAGTGCACTTTTTAGGATTCAACCTTAAATTATACCTTTCCATTACTCGGAACGTCGCCGACAGGTCTGCTGCATGATCTTGGTCTTCTTTACTTCTAACAAGCATATAATCGACATAAGCCGCCATTGATTTTCCCAATAGGTCTCAAAATAACCGAGTGACCATCTGAGTATAAGTGGCCCCCACATTCTTCAAGCCAAAGGGCATGACTCGATATCAATATACCTCGTTTGAAGTAATGAACACAATTTTCTCTTCGTTCGAGTGATGCATGAATATCTGGTGGTACCCCCGAAAGGCATTCATAAAACTCAAAAAAACACAATCGCCAGTCTTGTCCATGAGTTGATCAATTCGTGGCAGTGGGAATAGATCCTTTGGATAGGCCTTATTCAGGTTTGTAGAATCTACACACATAAGCCAAGCGGGCGGTTTTGGGACTAGGACTACGTTAGCCAACTACATGGGATATTTTACCTCACGTATATGCCCAACTGCCAACAACGTTTCCACCTAAGTTTTAACGAATTCCCTTCGATCAGTAGAGATATCCTCTTCTTCTATACTACTGGCTTGTGGTCCGGATCAACTTCCAACCTATGCGAAATAATGGCTCGGTCTACTCTTGGTATATCTTCGGGTCCCCATGCAAAGACTACTCGATGTTTCTACAAGACTTTCACTATTTCTCGTCTGACTTCTTCGGCTAGGCCGATGATAAGTGCTAAAGATAAATCCTTTTATGGGTCATTAAGGGGTTGTGTTGTGCTTAATTGTGATCCTTTGTGGCTGATTAATGTTGGAAATGCTTAGAAATGTGCTAATGTGTTGCAAAACCCTCCAAAGAGGCACATTTGAGTGTCTATGCAGGTTCAGAGCTTAAAGGATGACATATGGACTTAAAATGGAGCATCCCGGGCGAAGTGTAGTGGAGATACCCATCCACGAAGTTGCCCACGAACGTGGACAGGTCGTTGACAGAAATCAGAAAGTCTCACAACCCAATCCATGCTCGTGGAGGGGAATTCGTCGCGAAAGATGCGGACGTACGAGGGTGTGTACAAGAGTACGTCAGCTCGTACTTCGCCTGAAGATTCAAGTTTGGTAATCCTCCTCTACTTCATTTACATTCCATTATTTTCATATGACAGGATAATTGGGCATACAACACTCGACCCGAATCATCAGCACTGACCTGAAGGCAACAAGCGGTCACCCGTTACGCAAAGACGACACATTGAAGAGGAATGGTCAGCACATTGAAGAGGGGTTACTCCTTATCATCATTAGCAACACTTAGTACAGCATTACACATCTGTTACTTACTGGCAAAGAGTCGTTGGCACTTGAGGATATAAAAGAGGAGCCTCGTTGGAGAATGGAGGGACACTTCGTTGATGATACACGACACTAACATACTGTACCCACTCACTATCACTAATACACAGATCTACGTTGTGGTACCAAAACCGCTGTTGCTCACTTGTCTACTGTATTGACTACTCATTGTACTATCTATCATACTTCAATAATACTCAAATATAGACAGGTAACATATTTACCGTCATTGGTGCTTTCATTGAGAGCCGAGATCAGATCTCAGGCAAACTTCACACATCACAAACACCTAGTTCATCTCATTGTTATCAATGGCGTGATTTGGATCCAACAGCTCTCATGGTTCTCGTCAAGTGAATAATGGTCACGCCTCGGGTGATCTTCGTGAGCAGCTCAATAGTAATCGTGTGGGGAGATCGCCGCGAGGGTGATCTCCGTAGCCAACTCAACAACAACCACGATGGGGGCCGCGCTCCCCTCCTAGAATGCTGCTCCCATCCAAGCCACGGACTTCCAAGCGGTGGCACAGGTCATTCAATAGGCGGCGGCGACGATGGCCCAGCTAGTAGCAGGGATGCAAGGCTAGGCTCCACCACCGCCACCGCCTCCTCCAGAGGTGGAGGTGCAATCTCAAGCTCAACTGCCCCAGGCATCCGCGCAGAACAGAGGACCAAGCGTCTGTATCATGGTGCAACTCGTCAGCTGATCGTTTCTATGCCTGTCATGGGAATGTGGGGTGAATGGGTTGCTATCCAGCCAAGGTTGTGGGCACAGTCGAAGACCAAAAGGACCAAGGGTCCACACCAAGGTAAGCAGTCGCACCGGATGGAAGGGATGGGTGAGTCTCGGGGGCCAACTCCGTGTCAGTCTACGGCACTCAAGCAAACCCCAAACATGCAGAAGGAAGTGGTGGAAAAACTTCAAAAACAGATAAAAGAGCTAGAGAGAAGGGTAGAAGCAAGAGAACATTCACCAGAACCTGAGGTGAGGATGGCCATTCCTAGTATAATGGATGCGCACCTCCCAAGAGATTTTAGGTTGCACACTATCAAGGCCTACACCGGGATTTTTGACCCGCGTGTCTACATGACAAGGTACAAGGCAGCCATGGTAATGACCAGGGCAGGCGACGCCATAATGTGTAGAGCATTTTTGACCACTTTAGATGGAACCGCCCAAGATTGGTTCAACACGATTCCGGATGGTTCGATCCAGAACTTTGTGGAGTTGTCCAAACATTTCTTGACTTATTTCTCCGGGCATATACAACACAAGAAACCATTTTCACATCTCTACGGAGTAAAACAGGACATGGGCGAAAGCTTAAGAAATTTGTTAAGCAAATGGAAGACGGAAGTCAACAATGTGTGCGACTTCGATTCTAAGGCGGCAATCCTCATGTTCATCCGGACATTGAGGTTAGGAAATTTTCATAGACAGCTGAACACTCACCATCCACGCTCCTATGAGGAGCTAATGAGGATAGCAAACCGCTATGCCGAGGCCGAGGAGGCTTATAGAAAGAAGAAAGATGAGGAAGAGGGCAAGAGGAGTGGGAGACCTGACAAAGTTGGTCTGACCAACCACGCACCACGCCCAAACCAGTTATCTGCAACGAAGGGGAAAGTTCAAGAAAGGCCTCGTCTCGCCCCACCGCGACACTTAACACCGCTTACTCACCCAATTAGCGTGATTCTAAGTCATGCTGAGGAAATGGGAATGGTGCATTTTCCCAGTGTATGGCAGTTTCTACGTGCAAGGACCAAACCAAATACTGTCGGTTCCACCGATAGGTTGGACATGATACTGACGAGTGCCACATTTTAAAAGGACAAGTAGAGGAATTGGTGCAGAGCGGATACTTTACTCAATTCGTTAAGTATCCAGGGCAGTACCAACATCAACAAGGCCTACCCGACAATGTGTGGTGAAAGGAAGAGGATCCTGAGCCTTCAGCCTCCAACACCAAGAAGAGAAGGTGCGACCAGGGCGAGGAAGGAAGAGACAGTGAGTTAGCGGAGGAGCCTGCGCAGCGTAAAAAACATGTCATTCGCTAACGGGCCGTTGATGAGCACAAATGATGAGTGTAAAAAGGGTGTAATGTCGTTCCGCTGAGGATTGGTGTTATGGCACGTAACTGTGTGAATTACCAAGCACTAGAGTATATGAATTTATAGAATCCAAGCAACAAAGACTGAATGATGTAGAATAAAAGGAAGCAAATAATTAAGATGAAAACTATATGATAAAGGTATGGGTTAGATCAGGGGGATTGTAACCTTGATGTTCTAACAAGCTCAGGATTAGGGAAAGAATAATTAACCAAGGGATATATGGGCAATGCACAAAAGAATTCTACTCAGCTACTTTCGTAATCAATAAGAGAATTAGGCTAAGATTGCCCCACTGTCGTGATGCATCAATCATAACCTTAAGCACCTAAGCATTGTAAGCCCCCAAAATTACCCATATTTTCATAGTAGGAAAATTAGGTTGAAATTGGTAAGGCTCGAGGTCTCCATCCAACTTTCGTTGTAATGAATCTCTCTCCCAGACTAGCAATTAATTGTGGCCATCAATCAAATAACAAGTACAAAGAAATCCCCAATTCAACATAAACCCTAGGTAAAAGATTCAATCCCTTTATGCAATTAATCATAAATCGAACATCAAGATTAACAAAGGACCCCTAATCCAAACCCATAAACGAATTACTCCCGCATGATGGGAGTAAACACAGCAAAGCAAGAATAAATAACCATAAACATCATAAGAAATAAAAGGGAAGAGAAACTTAACTGATAAAGAACAAATCCAACTTCAATCCAAGATTCCAAGCTTGAAATTAAATAATCTAATGTATAACTAATCTAAACTATGCTAGGGAAATATAAACTAAAAGCTAGGGTTTAGAACACTGTAAGGGAACCTCCTTCAATTGTAGAGAATAGGTAGAATATATAGGAGGTAGATGGGCATTGGCCCATTAGGCAACTTCCAATTCTTTTCCAACTTGTATTCTTCCTTGTAATTTCCTTTTCTTCCAGAACTTGTCCAAAATGTTCCAATATTCTTCCTTTGTTGTTCCTTGTAGATAAATCAGCACTTGGACAATATAACACACAAACAATTCCCAATTTCACTAGGATATAGAAAATAACCTTCAAAACAACTAGAATAAGGGCTGAATAATTGTACAAAATAGCAAGTGAGCTCGCACACAGAACGCCCAAAAACACAAAAAAAAAAAAGACAAACAAACAAACAACAAAAAAGAAAATTAAAATACAAATTGCCGAGGTCAGGCCTCGACTAAAGTTCGGCTGAGGCCCTGTGCCTCGGCCACTATGACCGAGGCCTCGCCTCGGCCAAGATTGGTCGAGGTCCCGCACCTCGTCCACAATTATCTTAACGTTCGAAAAGAAAAACAATTTTTTACACAAGTCATTGCTCCCAAACCACCGCAACCACTCTCGTTGGCTAGGGAGTGGGGGGACTGGTGACAGAATAATTGGGCGTGCAGCACCCGACCCGAATCATCAACACTGACCCGAAGACAACAAACGGTCACCCGTTACATCAAGACGATACATTGAAGAGGAATGATCAGCACATTGAAGAGGGGTTACTCCTTATCATCATTTGCAGCACTTAGTACAACATTAAGCATATGTTACTTACTGGCAAAGAGTCGTTGGCACTTGAGGATATAAAAGAGGAGCCTCGTTAGAGAATGGGGGGACACTTCGTTGATGATACACGACACTAAGATACTGTACTCACTCACTCTCACTAATACACAGATCTACGTTGTGGTACCAAAATCGTTGTTGCTCACTTGTCTATTGTACTGACTACTCATTGTACTATCATACTTCAATAATACTCAAATATAGACGGGTAACATATTTACCGTCACCATATGTACTAGATTTGATTCCTTGCAATTGCTATTCAATTTCATCATGAATTGTAGTTAGAATCCCTAACAGTTGGATTTTATGATATAGAGATTATGCATGCTTGACTTTCCATTATTTAAGAGATGAGATCCTTGTGAATTGTGTCTTAAATGCTTTTGTTGTGAATGATGTATATGAATTAATCATTTCTTCATTTTCCAGTGATGAGTGAGGAGTTTTAGAGAGTGGAAGTGACAAGAGATTGTGCTTTCATGTAGTCTTGCTCTCATTTGCATTCCCTTACTTTAAGATCCGAAAGGCCTAAGTAAGGAATGATTTGCATTCCATCAAGTCCACCATAGCCTAATGCATGCATAGGATCTAGTGAATGAATCCCACTCCCCGTTTTACTTGCTTTCTTTATTGCTTTCATGCTTTCTTTACATTTGCTCTGTTGATTCCAAATTCTTACACAAGTTCTCCTTAC
The DNA here is from genome assembly GCA_002525835.2 of Ipomoea batatas. Taxonomy (NCBI): domain Eukaryota; kingdom Viridiplantae; phylum Streptophyta; class Magnoliopsida; order Solanales; family Convolvulaceae; genus Ipomoea; species Ipomoea batatas. The sequence goes on along the minus strand of CM008338.1, from coordinate 11,510,193 downwards.
CACCTAGTTATATATTGTTGAAACTCTCCCTTAGCTTTGAAAGCATTGCACTTGATTGACTCCAATTTGTCATCTTTTGAGAACGACATCCAGGAGAATCTTCATTCTCCACCCATACTTTCCATCCACTACTAAACTACACGTTATCAAAATGGCGCTGTTGCTGGGGATAGCAAACGGTGATTAGTTGAGTGCTTTCACTTTCTTTTTATAGGTAGCATCTTACAAGAGATCTAATGTGTTTTTACTTTTGTTGCAATTTCTTTTTAAATTTTGGTTACTTGATCTTAGAAGTGAGCACCTATACATTGCATATCTTGTGGCTTACTTGCAAATACTTTTAGTTGCAAAATACTTGTTTAGTGAAGTTTTGTGTAGGAAATCTTTGTGAAATGTACTATAGAAGCTAGCTCACCAATGTATGAGAATGAAACTCCTTATGGGTATCGTCCACCCCATAGAGGAGAATCTTGGACATATTTTCCACCTCACACATATAAACAACACCCCCATTATCCTCCCTTTACATATTACCCTTCTCTCCCACCCAACTATCCATCTCCACCACCATACCACACTCATGAATAATACTCATATTCCACTCCTTCCATGGATGACAATTATCCACCCACATATGAGTACTCACCCCACCTTATCAACTTGAAAGAGTACATGCTACATACTCTTATGAGCCCCCATATGAGTACCCAAATGAACTCCCACCATACACAAATGAACAATACAATCACTCACACTTTGGGGAACCATACCGTGAAAATCCCCACCACACTACTATGATGAGATTGACCGCTCGGTTCAACAGCTGCGTCCAAAAGGACCGCCAACTGAATGGTGATGCCCATCCAAAAGATGCTTTGGCAAGAAGTAACTGGTTGGGAGAAGGCTTGGTTTTTAGAAGCGGAAAACTAGTCGGAGAATATTTTTGAGATACTTTTCAGAGAATACTTCAGTTCAGACCGGATGATGGATGGTATATTGGGCTGACCGATAGACTGGTCAACCAAAAGGGCCAGGCTGCATGGACCGGCCCAAGAAGGAATGAGCAACTTGGGTCTATTCATAGTTTAATAGGATTAGGCTCATTATTCACAATGTAATAAAGATTGGGCTCGTAATTCCTAATATAGTAGGATTTGTGCTTATTATTTCCATTGTAACAATGACTCTCAATATGAGACAGTCTAGGATTTTTATTTTTATAGGACTTTTAGCCCAAAATATGTATAAATAGACCCCTCATACATTGGGAAGAGATAATCAATTCTCAGTAATACAAAATATTTATTTTCTCTCATTTC
>CM008338.1:11181731-11193114 GCA_002525835.2 Ipomoea batatas | reverse complement strand
ATGGTGTATTCCTCTCCTTGCGCCTTCGTCACGATATTGCTTAAATGCATAATCCAAATTAGTATTAATTATTCTGTAATCAATTACAAGGAGCTTTCAGGATAACACAGGCCGGGGATGGACTTCCTGATGATTGATACAAATTATGAGATCTATGAAAATTTTAAGAGCCTAGGATAGCTAGTATTTCTTCGTTTTGAAAATATTTTGTTTTTGAAATTTTACTCCTATATGCGGCTAGGCCTTAACATGCGGCAACACTATCAGATATACGAAAACGCACTAATAATGTTAAAAAATGCACAATAAAGAAATGCACCAAAAAACGTATCATTAGATACGCATCACCACAAAACGCACCACAAAGTGTTCAGAAACGCACCATTAAGTGTGATGTGGTATGATGCGTTTTTTGGTGTGTGGTGCGTTTTTGTAGTGCGTTGGTACATTTCATTGTTGTGCGTTTCCTAACACAATTGGTGCATTTTGCCGCACCATCTATGAAAAATGTTAATACCAAAATTTGTAATATATGTTCATAACTACTTTCTCGAGACTCAAACTCACTCTCACCCATATAGAAGTGTAAATCGGGTACCACTAGACCACGAAGTCTTCGGCAATGTTAGACACCTATACATTGTTGTACCTTTCATAACGTATCACATCCCAATGATGTATTACTCTAACACAAGTGCACTAGTTTAATTAAAAGGAAATAGAAGAGTTGAGAAACATGAAAACGAAATTATATTTTGGAAAAAACTATAAATATGCACAAAATACTACTAATTAAATTAGAAATTCACTTATGCTTAAAATAGATGATGTAAAAATTTACATCTTTAATATATATAATATAATTTAGATCAATATTTCATATATTACCTATGATATAGATAATTTAGAATTTGATTTAAATTTTTGTATTATAATTTATCTTAGATTTATGTATTAGAATTTAACTTGTATTTATTACTATTGATGAAATGTGCCAGTAGTTTAATTTATAAATTTACATATTTTACAAATTTAATATAGAATATAATACTAAAAATATAAATTAATAGTTGAACTGTACATTTATTATGTATATATTATGACCAACAATATAATTAACTAGAATCAAATACATCATAAACAAATATATAGAGATTAGTATATATATATTTTTTGAAAAATAGATATTAATATATTAATGTGAATTTGTATACAATGTATACACACCAAATCAACGCTTGATTTCGTTGTTGTCTTCTTGTTCAATTCAACCTCAAGTAAGGACAATAAGGACAATGAATAAATAAAGAAAGATGAGGAAAAGAAATAAAGAAATAAAGAAAGTATCATAGGTGCCAATCAAATAAGTATTATGCAACTCCAACCCTCAATTTTGCTCTTAAATAAATAATTTTTTTTTTAAATCTCTAACTTTTCATTTATTTATAAATAAAAATTCCAAATTAGGAATTCATGTTAAATTGTTGTGTTTTTTTTAAAATCCAAAAATTCTATATCAATAGGAGTAATGATGTATGCATGATGCAAGGTATTGCGTATGATCAAGGAGGTGTAGTAATTATCTTGTTAAGTGGAGCTGTTCCACAATTAGTTTTAGTTAGATGTCAATTTACAAAGGACCCCAAATGGGCAGGAAGATATATAGTATATGATAAGCTAATACTAAATTCACCATTATATTGATTGATTTGGTTGTGTCATTAATATGCTCATAAATATTGTTGTTGGGCCATTTGTACACACATGTCTAATCTAGTCTTTGCAGTCTAATGCTTGGCATTTTGCAAAACCGAATTTGACTTTATTAAAAAATTATGTCAAGAGATTGTTAGAATCTTCTTCACCTTGGGTTGTATATACACAAATAAAAACAAAAACAAATGAGGTGTTTGGAAATGGCTTATTAGTTAAAGTAGTTTGGTTTGTTTCATCAACTTTAATAACTTTTAATCTTTTTTTTTTTTGTGGGTAAAATGGATAATTTCATTTTTGAACTTTATGTGCAATTAGAATCAGTTCTCAAAAAAAGAAAAGAGAAAAAAAGAAAAAAGAAAAAAGAAAAGAGTCTAACTATGTGGTGATTGAGTAGGTGGAGCATAATTTTCAAATCAAAAGATTATGAGTTCAATTCATGCCCAACGCGCACCTACATCGTTAATTTTTTTTATTTTTGTCCTAATAGAGAATCTCACAAAAAATCAACACTTGCATGGGTTCAATAATTTTCTTCTCTAACCTCTCACCTCTCTTTTCCAAATAAGCTCAAAAGCCTTTAATTTTTTTATTTAAAAAAAAAACTTCAAAATTTTATCATTTGATAAATTACTTTATTTTTTAAAATAAGATTTTCATGATCTATTTCTCTTGCAAAGGGGATTGGAATAAATATTTTGAGAGAACCTTGAAATTAGATTTATTTATGAGTTCTTAAGAATAATTTGATAATACCTAATTTATCATTATATATGTTTGAATTTTTTCTTTTGTTCAATTCAAAGTGAAAAAAAAAAATTAAGTTCAATGTATAAGAAGCTAAGATATAAGTTATCGGCAAATTATTATGTGGACCATAATAATGTACATTTTAAATATACTAAAAGTATATTTTTGTGTATTGAATGCACATTATACAAAATAATATACTTTTAATATTCAAATTATGTACCTTTCATGAATATAAAGCTCATTTTTAATACATTAAAAGTATATTATTTGTGTACTGAATTTATATTATTTGATAGTATACAAAATAATGTAATATTAATACTTAAATAATATACTTTTTATTTATGATCTGTATAGTTATATGGACCGTGGTCCACACAATAACATTCCCTTGAAACCAAATAATAATCTCAAGAAACCTATTATCTCTATCAATCAATTTTTAAAAAAATGCAAGAAGCCCAATCCAAGACAATACAAACTGGGCCTAAACTCAAAAATCCTAATATTGCATTACTATGTTCCAATCGGCAAATTATGTTGTGGACGCAGGTCCACTTTGCAAGGTGAACTCGAGTCTATGTTCACAAATTTAGAACTATATGTTCACAATTGTATATATCTTAATATATAAAATTACATTACTCAATATTCACAAATTTTGATATCTATATTCACAATTTTTGAACTCTATATTCATAATTTTATTATATAGATTCAAAAATTGTATTATACTATTGAACATAGAGTTATAAAATTGTGAACATAGGATTATGAAATTGTAAACGTAGAGCTATGGAATTGCGAACATGAAATTATGAAATTGTAAACATGAAGTTATGAAATTGTGAACATGGATCTGGGTCCACCTTGCAATGTATGTGGACCCAGGTCCATGGCATAACAACTGGTCCCAATCTTCTTTGTCAATTATAATACAGTCAATTAAAATTGTGAATATAAAGTTAAAAAATTATAAATATTGAGTAATGTAATTTTGTATATTGAGATCTAAAATTATGAACATAGAGTTCTAAAATTTGTTATTATAGTTTATATTGTAATGTGAATTACTGATATATAAAGATTCATTTTTATTGAAGGTTGATTTTCAATTATTCTACTTAAAAATAACCTTCAATACATTAAAATAAAGATTTAATATTCTAAACATTTGGTATGACTTTTAAGATGATCCTTATCATTGAGTCAAGCCCCTAAAAGCTTCTCCTTTGTTTACCGAATATGGTCAAGATTTTATTAGTCTAACTTTGAAAGATTTTGGATTTTTTTTTTGTATTTGGATTTTTTTTTTTGTATCCCATAAATGGTCTAAAAGTTTGCCTGTAATCCAGTTACCAACTTTTTAAAAGAGAAAGGGTGTATTCAATCATGACTTTTGTAGATTTTTAAAAACTTTTAAAATGATAGATTTTAATAAATTTTTATTGACTTTCATAGAGTCGTTCAAAACTGTTTAAAACTTTGTAAGATTCTATAAAAGTATGTATAAAAACTTGCATAAACTTTTATCAACTTTTTTATTTTAAAAAGTCTAGAAAAGTCATTAACATTCTAAATTGAATACATCCTTACAAACTTTCATAAGCAATTCATAACAATATTAAACACTAGAATTTATAGTTATAGAATTGTTCAAATAAAATATTTAAAAATATAATTACTTTTTCTTGAGAAATTAATATTTAAAAAAATATAATTACTAGTTGCATAAAATAAAAAAAAATTAATAATATATATAAAAATTATATTTGATATACTGCTAGGTATCAAGCAAAGAGCTATTATTTGCAATAACAATATGGGACTGCTAACAACAACAAGATGCTTCTCTTTGTAGCCTCAAATTGCTATTGCGAACAATAATTCACTATTCGTAATAACATGTTGTTAAAAAGAAAAAATATATTACGAATAAACATATGAATATTATGAAACATATAGTAAAAGTTGACGGTGATAGATAAAAAAATTTACTATGTTCATGTATTTAGGAGAAAAAGTTTAGAAGTTGGGGATAAAAAGTTCATAGAAAAAAAATCAAAATATACAAGCAACAATGAAATAAAAATAATATTATTTTGAATTTTTAGAGGAAGATTGTAAAGTTTTGGAGAGAGAAAAAAAATTGGTAGAGTATAAGTATGTAGAAAATATAGGATAATGAAGAAAAAATAATTTATTGAATTTAGGTATAAGGTTTATAAAGTTTAAAATTTTAAATAAGGAGAAAAAAATAAAGTTTAAATAGAAAGAGAGAGAAAAAAAAGTGTTGGTAGAAAGAAAAGTTTGAAATATTGGGGTTGGGGGTTGGATTTCAACTATTTATATTTGATAAGGAAAAGTATATAAAAGTCTACAAAAGTTCTAAAATTAAAAAGTCCTTAAAAATTCATAACTTTTTGAATACCACATGACTTTTAAAGATTCTTTAAAAGTTTTAATCGAATACCACATGACTTTTAAAAACTCTTTAAAAATCTTGATCGAATACCGCATGACTTTTAAATACTCTCTAAAAGTTTGAATTGAATACCTTCAAACTTTTAAAGTTCATAAAAATCTTTAAAATTCTATGAAAGTCATGATTGAATACACCCCTTAAGAAAATATCACTGAACATTTTTTCTTAATATTCTCTTTTTTTTTTTCCTCATAAAAAAAAAGGATAAGGGTCAAATAAGCTCTCAAACTATAGCTCATTGTGCAATAGGCCCTCCAACTTTAAAACTGTTCAATTAGACCATCTAACTTACTATTTTGAAACAAATAAACTCTCAAACTTATTTATAACCTGTAATAGCAGGTCAAATACATTTTCGGCGAACTTCCGATCACATTCTGGCAACCAAATCACAAAATTCAAAGCCGGCGCCGATCGCATCTGCCGGAGAAGGCTGGGGCCGCGGAAATGGCGACCAAATCGGTCGCCATCTCCACTGGAGACGGCGACCAACTGGGTCGCCATCTCCACGGAGACGGCGACTAGCTGGTCACCTTCTCCACTGGAGACGGCGACGGCGACCAGTTGGTCGCCGTCTCCAGTCCGTGGAGATGGCGACCAAACTGGTCGCCATCTCCAGTGGAGGTGGCGACCGATTTGGTCGCCATTTCCGCGGCTGGAGAAGGCTCCTTCTCCGGCCAGATGTGATCGGCGCCGGGTTGAATTTTTTAATTTGGTCGCCGGAATGTGATCGGAAGTTCGCTCGAAATGTATTTGACCTGCTATTACACTTTATAAATAAGTTGGAGGGTTTATTTGTTCCAAAATAGTAAGTTAGAGGGTCTAATTGAACAGTTTTAAAGTTGAAGGGTCTAATTGCTATAGTTTGAAGGCCTACTTGGCTCTTATCAAAAAAAAAAAAAAGAAGAGAAAATTAAGAAAAAATGTTCAGTGATATTTCTGTAATTACAAGAAGAAATATCATAAAATGTTTGATAGTATGGATAACTGATAGGATTTACGAGGAAAATTTGCAAAACAAAAGATTTGTTTGTTATGGGAATAGTTTTGTGACTTCCCTCTTCAATTCATTGATTGACTATTAAGATTTTGTAGGCTAGAGTTTTGAGGATCGAAGTTTCTTAATCAAGACGGTTAAAGTGTGGCGCAAACAGTTGTTATCTCAATTGCAGGCAAGGTGTTTGTAAAATGGCCGCTGTGTTAGCTGAAAAAGCAGCTGCTTTCCGCGGGCGGTGTATCTACGATGTTTTCTTGAGCTTCAGAGGCGAAGACACTCGAAGAACTTTTACCGATCAGCTTTACAAGGCGTTGGTGGATGCCGGGCTGCGTACATTTAGGGATGACAATGAGATTGAGAGGGGAGAAAATATCCAGTCGGAATTGCTTAAAGGGATCCATAGAGCCAAGAGTTCAATCATTGTTTTATCTGAAAACTATTCTACTTCTTCCTGGTGTTTGGATGAACTGGTGGTGATTATGGAGAATCGGAGGAGTGGGCACGCTGTTTTGCCTGTTTTCTACCAGGTTGATCCATCCCATGTTGGAAAGCAAATGGGGAGCTTTGCAAAAGCTTTTGCACAACACGAGATGCGGTTTGTAGCTCAAAACTGTGAGGATGGTGAAGAGTGGGCTCAGAAGATCAAAGGCTGGAGGTGTGCACTCGAAGAAGTTGCACAAATTGGGGGGATGATTGTTCCAAATCATACAGAATGGTACTTTTGTTTCTCTATTTTCCATCTGAGTTTGACTTTAAGCTTTTTGAGTGCAAATCTGGTTGTGGCTGATCAATATCCATCCATCTTCTAGATCCTATAATCACTAGATTTTTTATTGAGTGACTAGGGAAACCGCGTGCACGAGTTAAATTCCAGCTTGTTACCCTAGCCGGCAAAGGACCACAAGGAGGTAAACCAATCTATGTTGTCCATAGTTGACCGCCTCAAACTAAGAAGGCCGATAGGCTTCTCCTTCTAGGAGTCGAATTTGTAACTTTGTGATTACTATGTCAACAAACTGACCAACTTGATAGGGTTTCCTATAATCACTAGATTTGAAAATATGGTTGACGGGAAATAACAAAATGTGAGTTTGATTATCTTTGTAGTTCTCTGCTCTCATACTAGGCAAGATTTTAAATAAGTTATGAAACAAACCTAAAATGTGCCATGGATTTCAGGTTTCATTTTAGTGGTCAAGGCTGTAGCTGTAAGCTCAGAGGTGTGATGTAACTATTGTTTCCTCCAATCCCTAATGACCTAACTTTCCTATCAGTTTTGATTATAAAGAATTCTAATTTTTATGATTTCAGGAATGAATCAAAATTTATTCAAAAAGTCCTTAAAGTGATTACAGATAAAGTGAATAGAACTGTTCACAGCATTGCCCCTTACCTGATCGGAATCCGTAGTCGTGCTGATGATATCAATTTGTGGGTACAAGATGGATCGAATGATGTTGACATACTTGTGATGTGTGGAATGGGTGGGATAGGGAAGACAACCATTGCCAGATTTGTGTATATTACGAACTGTGATAAGTTTGAAGGAAGTAGCTTTGTGGCAAATGTTGGAGAAGTTTCAAAGAAACAGAATGGTATGGTTATGCTGCAGAGAAATCTTCTTTCTGACATTTTTAAGAGGAAAGAAGAACAAATATCCAGCGTTGATGAAGGGATAAGGAGAATCAGAGCTGCCATAGGTAGTAAAAAAATCCTCCTAGTACTAGACGATGTGGATCAACCAGAGCAGTTAAAGGATTTATTTGGAATAAGAGATTGGTTTTATCCAGGGAGTAAAATCATTGTGACTACAAGGAAAGAACATTTATTAAGTCATGAGACTTGTAAGGTATACAAAGTTGAAAGTATGCTTCTATTTGAATCAATTGAGCTCTTTTGTTGGCATACGTTTGGTCAAGCTCACCCTGTGGATGAATATGTAGATTATTCAATGATGGTGGTGGAACGATGTGATGGACTGCCATTGGCTCTTGAAATTTTGGGATCTTCTCTTGCGGGGAAAGATCTTGATGTGTGGGAAAGTATTATTAAAAAATTGGAAGCCATTCCTAATAATAGAATCCTTGATAAACTAAGACTAAGTTATGACTCTTTACAAGATGATGATGATAGAAATATATTCCTTCATCTTGCCTGCTTTTTTGTTGGAAAAGATAGAGATTTTGCAATTGCAGTACTAGATAGCTGTGACCTTCATGGGGGAATTGGGGTCCAAAATCTTATTGAGAGAAATCTGTTGGCGATTGATGAACATAACAACAAACTTAGCATGCATCAATTGGTTCAAGATATGGGAAGGGAAATTGTCCGTCAAGAATCACCAAAAGAGCCTGGAAAGCGCAGTCATATTTTGAATCCTAAGGATTCATTTTATGTGTTAACAGAGAAAACCGTAAGGAGAACATTCTTCAATCTCTTTTTTTTTTTTTCTTTTAAATGTGTGCCCAGTCTATCTTCAACAATCTAATATGTTTTCTTTTTAAGGGCACTGAAAGGGTTGAAGGAATCAAACTTGAAATGCAAATGCTCGAGGCAAATGAATCAGCCAAAGAAACCATCAATATGAATTATGGCAAAAAAGGCAAACTTGCAGAGTTTCTAGGGAAATCTGAAGGACATTTGTCAAAGAAAAGTCAGTATGGCTTCTTTTGGCATTCAAGGGATTGTGCAGAAGCTTCAAATGTGCTAATCTTCACAAGTGATGCTTTTTTAAAAATGCAAAGATTAAAATTTCTTCAAGTCAACTCTGCTAAATTAATTGGAAGCTATGAACAGTTTCCTAAAAGATTGAGATGGTTGTGTTGGCGTGGACTGGAGTTGGAATCAATACCAAATGATTTTCCACTGGAAAGCCTTATTGCACTGGATCTGCGCTACAACAGCTTCAAACAAGTTTGGAAAGGATCCAGGGTATAACATATGCCTCTGAAACATTACCTTAAGTACTTGGCAACTTCATTAAGTGACATCTTACTATGTTTTCTTTTCTTGCTTTGATGCCTTAGGTTCTCAGATTTCTAAAGATTCTGGATCTCAGCCACTCCTATAAGCTTACCAGAACACCAAATTTTTTGGGAGTCCCCAGTCTTGAAAAGCTGATACTTAAATATTCTACAAGTTTAACCGAGATTCATGAAACAATCGGATGCCTGGAAAGACTTGTTCTTTTGAATGTGAAAGGCTGCAAAAATTTGAGAAGGCTTCCAGAGAGCATGTGCTCGCTAAAATGTCTTGAAACTCTTGTTATTTCTGGTTGCTCTAATCTTGACTGGCCAACCAACTTAGAAAAAATTGATTCGCTGAAAGTGCTGCATGCAGATGGAATTGCAATGAACCAAGTTGTATCTAGGCCGGGAGTCCATTCATGGCACTCACCATATTCATTTTTGTGGTCCTTAGTTGGAAAGCGGAACATATGTCCTAAAATTTCTCACATTGATTTGCCTCGTTCTTTAGTGCATTTGAGTCTTGCAAAATGCAATCTATCTGATGATATGTTTCCAATTGCTTTCAGTAACCTCTCCATGCTGGAGAGCTTGGACCTGAGCAATAATCTAGTTTGCGGTCTACCAGAAAGCATTAGATGCCTTAGAGGGCTGCAAAATCTCAAGTTTACCTCGTGCCCCAGGCTCAAGTCACTCATCGGGTTGCCTCATATATCAAAAAGGCTGGAAGCATATGATTGTATGTCATTGGAAAAAATATCTTACCAAGCAGAACCGGAAGAATATTTTAGAATGTTGCTTCGAGGCTGTAAGATATTAGCTGAAATAGAAGGCTATTTCAAACTGGAACCTCTAGAAAATGTCAATACTGATATATGTGGCATTTTAGGGTTGTCAAATTTGGCAACTATTAGAAATATTATGGTCAAGATAAGATCCAGATACTTTGTTTTTTCGGGTACATCCAGATTCAGAGACTTGGTTAAATTGCCATGTTTGAAACTTTCTCCTCAGGTATACTTTCCACCCTATCTTTGTTTCTGTGTACCCTACAACTCTATATTTCTAGTGTATCTGCTTTCTAATTATGTTATGTCTGTATGACTCTTATCTTTTTCAGATACTATATCAACCGGGCATCTTCACGACTTTTCTTCCTGGTGATTGCATTCCTAGCTGGTTCAACTCTAAGTTCACCTTTACCAGTCCCCAATCTTCTCTTACATTGCCGGCAATTGACAACTACAGTATCCAAGGTTTGAGTTTCTGTCTGGTGTATTTGTGCTCAGATGATAAAGAAGCTGAATTTACTGACTCTGGTCCATCCATTCAAATTGATGACAAAACCAAGCTCGTTTCATGGAGGCAACAGCTACCGTATTTTGGAATTCCAAATGGCAGGGAAGGTATGATGTATTTAAGTCATTGGAATTTTGGGAATCAGTTGCAAAGTGGAGATTTCTTGATGGTTTTAGCGGGAGTACCTAGACCGCTAAGATTCAAGGAGCTGGGGATGAAAATTTGGTACGTCGAGGAGCAGCAAGTGAATACAGAAGAATCAAGCATTGAAACTGTATCAAAACATGCTAATCCATGTGGTGATGTTGTTCCTATGGAGATTCCAGGTCAACCCAGATATTCTCTCTGGCTAGATAGTATGAGACTAAAGAAGCCAATGCAAGACAGATCCTTTTCTCACTGTTGAGTTTCTGGGTAATCCTAAATGGCTCACCAAGAATACTTGTTTCTCTGTCTTGGGCCATTGTAAGCTCCAACTAGATGCAGCATTGAAATCTCACAAAATTGCAAAAACTTGATGCAGCATCATATAATAATGTTAATTGGATGAAAATTCAATTATAATAACTTATGGTAGCTAGTAGTCCATTCACATGAGCCAACGAACAGAACATAAGGATGATATGTACATTTTTTGTACTTTTTGTTAATATATAGCTTCTATATATTGACTGTGAGTCATAGTAGTATCGGTCAATTCACACAACTTCTGCTATATAAATCCTGCTTTGCCAATTATAATTTCTATATATTGATACTACATATGCTGAATATTTATTCTGCTCTGAATCCATCAAAATTTATAACATAAATTGTGTGTATATATATATACCTATCTAAATAAAAAACTTATATAAGAGTGAATTTATGATAGTACTCCTGATTTATGTCCGTGTTGCACTACAAATATTATATTTATCAGACAAAATTACTCCTACCTCATTAAACTTCCGTTAATATACATTAAATGCTCTAAATGGTCTAAAAGTTTGCCTGTAATTCAGTTACCAACTTTTTTAAAGAGAAAACTAAGAAAAAAAAGGAGGGATATTTTTGTAATTATCCGACGAAATATCATAAAATGTTTGATAATATGGATAACTGATGGGATTTACGAGTAAAATTTGCAAAACAAAAGATAACTACGAATAGTTAGATTCTGTTTGTTAT